>OW026451.1:2005769-2605769 GCA_932274525.1 Podabrus alpinus | reverse complement strand
TGGGAAATTGCCAGAGACGAGATTAAGAACGGAGACAGAGTTAAAGTTGGTTTTCAGAGAATGTATATATAAACAGGATAAAACATACAAATGGAACAAAACTATGAATAATTTGGAATTGATTGGAAATTTATCACAAACATCAAAAACCTAACTGAAAAAGAGGATGAAGGAACTGGACCGTTCCAAACAGTTGCACCAGAAAAAGAAGTTGGAACAGAAATGACGATAGTGCAAGGAAAGAGGACAAATACAGATAAAAACAAGAAAAATAATACGAGTTGCCACATGGAATGTTAGAACTCTCTTGAGGGCGGGAAAGATGGATGAGATTGCCAGAGAACTGCGAAGATATGATAGATGCGGCTGAACTGCAGGAAATTCGATGGAAAGGTCAGAGAGAAATTGTTAAGGCTGGGTATGTAATGCTATACTCCGGAGAAGAGGAGCAAGGAAGGAATGGCACTAGGTTTATGGTAACAAGCAGATTGTATGATAAAGTAATACAGTTTAAACCAGTGAATGGAAGACTGGCGTATATCAGAATTAAAAAGAAACCCATAACCATGTCCGTTATTAGCGCTTACGCTCCCACAGAAGATAGCAACGAGGTGGAAGAGGAAAACTTTTACAGTGATTTGGTAGAATTATTCGATACAATTACTAAAACATACATGTTAATGATTGTGGGCGATTTCAATGCTAAAGTGGGAAAAGAGGAATACATCTCTGAAATGCCGGGAAAACAGACAATTTATCTTCGTGGATTCAATCATGGATGTAAGAATATACAGAGGCGATCATGCAGATACTGACCACTATCTGGTAGTGGCAGAAGTTACACAAAAGATAACATATGGTGCGGTAAAAAAGAATATTAATAGAAATCTGGCAACAAACAAATTTTACAAAATAAGAAAGGGTTACGAGGATGCGGTAAAAAAACTAATAACAACTAATGAGAGAAGCAGTTACATGGAACAAGAGTATGAAAACATCGCAGACAATTTAAGAAAGAGGCTACACAGAGAAGAGGACAGATAGAGAATGGTTTGATGACGAGTGCAGAGAATTGTGCAACGTTAAGAGAGAGACAAGAATGAAATGGTTGGCAACAAGAGAGAATGAAAACTTATAAAACTACAGAGAAATATGAAAAGAAGCTGGTAAAACATGAAAAATAATAAAAACCTTATGGATAAAAGGAATTATGGAAGAAATTGAGAAAAGTAATAAACAGAACAACAATCGTCAATTCTATGAAAAGTTAAGGAAACAAAAACAGGACACAAAATAAATACAAGAGGAATGAAGAACAGTGAAGGAAAATTAGAAGACGACATAGAAAAAGTAAAACAAATATGGGTACAACATTTTTAGAGTTTTCTAACTGTGGAAGAAGAAGAAGGTGAACAACATGAAGGAATAAACGAAGAGGAGCAACAAGTAGATGAACCAACTTATGAGGAAATAACAGAAATAATAAATAGTCTCAAAAATGGAATAAAAAATGTAAGATCGTAATTTTGAAATTAAAGTAATTTCAAATTTACCGCTTCTTTTGGTTTAGAATTATTTTTGTCACCATGTATATTTGAAGTTTATAAAAATAGCTTCGGTAAAAGTTAGGTCGTGAACGATGGTGGGGAACGCGAGGAGATGCGAACAACCGGTAAAGCACAGACACTTGTTAAGTGTTCTTTGCATATAACAGTTGAGTTATTTTGAATTCTGATAAATTCGTTTCAGTGTTTTAAGTTTAATATCCAGGTATATAAAATTATAATTAATTTGTTAATTGTTCTATATTATATTTTGGCAATGAGGTTGATTGATTTGATTTTTAATATTATTTTAAGGGTTTTTCAAATTATTACAACAAACTTTGTTGAAAGTTTATTTTAATGTCTTACATTAAAATCAATTTAATATTAAATTATTAGTTAAAGATAAATCATTTCATTTATAGAATCTATTTACAAATCCTAATATTATTATGGGTTATGAACTCTTTGAGACATTTCTTTGTTCAAATCTTTGTAGGTAGGTGGGTGGATTCAAGGTTGTTGCATCAGCAGAAACTTTTCTTAGAAATAACACTTACATTGAACGTTATCAGTGCAAGCTGTTCTTAAAACATATTATACAAAGAAGGGTAATTTATATTTTATACCGGAAGAGTGTTAATTTCAACTAAGATTAATTTATAAATGAAAGATTTCATTTTCAGTAGGTAAATTAATTAATGTCTCATATACAGGGTGTTGCTTCAAATTAATTAATCATTATTTACAATTATAAAGAATTTAGGAATTCCTTGCCCTCACAAGGTGTAGGAAATAATGTACCGGTTGTTCACTAATCTTATATACATGGTAGATTTTGACTTATGAAATAAAATGTTTTGGTTTCGGTTTATAAAGTACAATTTAGCTTTCCGGAGACTCTGTATGAATGGCCCAAACACCTTGGTAGGCTGGAAATAAATTACGCAGTACTACATTGCCCCGTAAGGCAAACAATAAAGCAAGTTTACATTAAACCGTCCCCAAAGCTTGTATTTATTTAAGTTGTAGTAACGTAGATCTGGTTTTGGTTATATTGGTAAATTAGGTAGTAACTTGTAATTAAAGGGTGGTGGTGTAAAGGTAGATTTAGAAAGGTATTTTTCTATTAACAGCTAGTGTTTTAATAAAACACATAGCTTCCCAAAATCTTAATAAAATTGTACTAAGTACATGAAAAAGATTATAACAATCCAAAGGATTGAATCCCAACAAGTAATTTAAAAAGTTATCAAATTTATCAAAAAAGTTATCAAGCGATTTAAAACAAATCGACTTTCAGGGTAATTAAATCTACAGATTTATTAGGTCACGATTTAGGTAAATCATTGCTTCAGGTTAAATTCCTCAAACAAGAATATTAAAGATAATAAAAGAATTGACATTGCCCCAAAATTTGGTTGTTTTATTTTGTGTTGGAAGTTAATGGTCGTCTCTCTTTCGGAGCAATCATTTGTTTTGTTACAGTTGTTTTTGACATTATGTTTTGTACACCGGAAGAAAGAATTTGGTTACTAGATGGCGATCGTAGGTATTTTCACAACGTGGTGGTCCAAGTTATTTTCCGTGTCGTCGAAGAAGTGTGATTTTAGATTTGAACTTTGTTAGTTCTCAATAGATGGCGTTTTTCTGGAGAGGATGTTGGCGCGAAGTTCAAATTCAAAAGTTGCATATTACAAAAAGGATAGTGAAATCTATGAGAATGAAATGGTTCGGACACGTGATGAGAAGCGATGAAACAAGAAGAATCGCAGAATGGAAGCCAATGGAAGATCATACTAGAGAAAGGCCTAAGGTTCGATGGTGGGACCAAGTAATGGAGGACATGAGTGAATATGATTGAAGAAAAGAAAATTCAAGTGGAACATGTTAGTACCGATGATATGATTGCAGATAGTCTGACAAAGGCTGTTAGTGCTCCTAAACATAATTCTTGTTCGAAAGGGATGGGTTTGCAAATTAATCGATGATACATGTTCCAGTGGGGATGTTGGAATTAGGAACATATTAATTAATGTTATATGATCTAAGATATGTTAGAGTCAAATTTTTTTTAACTCGCGTATGACTCATCGCAATATTTACAAAACGTGTGTCTTAGAGTTCTTTATGTAATTGAGAGATCTAACCTCACAATGTTGTTTATAAATTCCAACTGTCAAGTTGAAGTTAAAAGTAAACTTTAATAAACATTGTACGTTGTAAATCGTGTTTATTTTGAATGATGAAAAACTTTTTAATGCGTATTAAATGTATTTGAAAACTTTAATAAGCATTCGTAATATCAAAAGTTCATTCAACTTGACAGTTGGAATTTATAAACAACATTGTGAGGTTAGATCTCTCAATTACATAAAGAACTCTAAGACACACGTTTTGTAAATATTGCGATGAGTCATACGCGAGTTACAAAAAATTTGACTATATGTCAGAGTTGACTGTATATTATATTCACCAATAATGGTTATTTATGTATCAAGGGCATAATTGCCCGAGGGCTATAATCTGATTGTGCTCGTGGTACATACAACGTTTTATTTCATTTTGGTACTTGGTACTTGAATTATCAAAATTGAAGAATTAAGTATTTTGAGAAAAAATATCATGTTATTTTGTTTGTGCTATGAATTTTTGGTGTGCCATGATTCCTATGGCGAGAAACTTGGAGGGGCGAGAATTAATTTTTTTATTTAGCAATAACTCGAAAACGGCACTAGATATCGAAAAACTGAGCAAAAAATTCTCCCCCCTCTCGCAAAGTACTCCCGCTACGTGAATTGTCGGTAGAAAGGCATATGCAAATTTTCAGATCGATCGCGGAAAAAAAAACAGAGTCTGGACTAACTCTTTTGTTTTGATATTGTTATCATTGCTTAGCAACTTTATAGGCCCTCGGGCTATAAAATCCATATTATGCCCCCATTTCCGTGCTAAAAAACAAGGTTATGATACCAAAATGAAATAAATACCTATTTAATCAATTAATGCGCAATAACATCATTTTGTCGATTTTCTCACTTTTGCTTATGCTTTTTATGGGAAAGTTTTTTAACGTTTTTTTGCGCATACAGTGAGCAACAAAGAAATTTTGGCAGTTATGACACTGTATGAAATTGGTAACAGAAAGTCTAGTGAAGCTGTACATGTAAAATAAAATCTCATAATATAAATAAAAATGTTATTTTTTTTTCAATTTATAATGAAGTGTCCAATAACTCCCTATGCCTACATATAAAATAAAGAAGGCTATTATAATTACGAGAACACTAGCGTTATTTCTGGGCAACACAATGAATTTGATCCACTGTTTGTAGACCTCTGCATTCGTTGATGCACCGATTGTTTAGCACCACTGACAATTCCACTGACAGATCAAGCAACATAGCCTTACAATTTATTCAAATTGAGAATTATTTTTATTTTACTTTGTATTATGGAAATTAAATAATAATTGTGTTATTTATATAAAACGAATGGTTCATAAACAATTCTGGTTGAATTTCCTACACTGTGAAGAAGGAAAATAAGAGTGGAATTTTTTGTACAGCAAACCCATGCATTTAAGTAATTTTAATTAAACGCCTAAACTTGAGCTTTAAATGATGTCAGAACAACCATTCCATAAATAGAAATGCCCAATTGGAAGGTCGAACTATAAGAAATCAAGTAATGTTTATTATTTTGTCTGCAGCAAAAAAACATCGTTTCCACCTCGCAGCACTTGGATATACACATAGAAAACGTGGTAAAATGAGAAAATAAAACTGGAAATTTGTACTAACTTGGCCTTTTTTTATTCTAAAAATGATCACAAATGTAGGTATAAAGTAAATACATATTACAACAGTTTACTTTAAATGGTAATAGTAATAATCGGAAACTTGTGATAGGTAATCTTTTATGTTAAAATCAGCACCTGTGTTAACATAATTTTGTATGAAATCGATACCTCTGTTTATATATTCTACACTAGGTACGCACAATTTTGCACCATTTACCATTGCAAGAATTTCGAACAAATTCTTCGTCTGAAGGAATGGATTAATTTGCTTTTCAACTAATTTTGTTGCCGTATTCCTAATTATGGTATTGATTCGTTCTTGTTCTCCTTCTGCTATTCCTGTTAGTGCTTTAGTTAATTGCTTACTTATCAGTTTGCTCATAAAAGGATCGTTAAAAAGACCAGTGATGTCGATCTGTTAATGAAACACTTATATTATTACACAAACAACTTACGTCTAAATTTACCTTAGTTTTAAACAAATCCATGTCAAACTCAATATTTTTAATTAGTATTCCTTTATCTGGTCTTATGATACTTTTATATTTTAAGTTTATTTTCGTGTTCAAATTAAAGTTGGTGAAATTCGCTGCAAAACTTCCATCGCCGTACAAGTGAAGCATGTCCATAATTCTTAGAGATCCCTTATATTTTTTAAAAATCACACCAATATTGTCTAATTTAACAGCTAATTTGAAGTGCAAAGGAAGTATATTTACAAATGCATTGACGAATTCAAAAGAAGCAAGTCCGTGGATTTGAAAGCCAGTAATCAACAAGTCTGACCTATGTAATTAGAAACATTTTTTGATTGGTCGATTATAAGATTTCTATTTGCTAGTCCTTACTCTATTGCAGCGGTTTTAAATTTAAGTGGAATTATTGGAAATTTAAAGGGATCCAATTTGTATTTCAGTATTTTACCTCTAACGCATTCAAAAGTTTCGTTAAACTGTGGATCAAGTTTTCTTATCTGGGCACCAAAAGTCTCCTCGAACTCTTTCAAATCTAACAAAAAACATTATTTGGTCTGAGAATCTACTGAAACATATGTTTGCTTACTTATTTCTCTTTGTTCATCTTCATTACTTTGAACATCATTTTTGGATAAAGATTGTATTGCTAAAACGTTGATGACGATTAGGCAGAAAAATAGGGCGCTCTTTGAATCTTTCATTTTTTGTAACCACAGTTTTACACGAGCAACCTTTTGACTTGATTTAAAAAAGCACCTGCTTTGTTTATAACTCACTTAAGATCAAAATACTTTTTAATGATATCTAATCGCGTTTTTGATAACCCACTTCAAAGGTACTGTTTTTCGAAATCATTTACGTTTTTAGCACATAGAACGTACAAAAAATTATAAGATCACCTTGAACCAATAAATGATAACTAATTTAAGTGATTTAAAGGTATAGATTGTGACTATCGCATAAGAAATTTATCTTGATCATCATAATTTATTGTCATTCTTATAGATAAATATGTTGTAATTGTTTTATTAAAATTTGAATTTTGATTACAAAAATACCTTCAACATTATGAAAGTATAATAATAGAAGATACACCAGCACTGTAACATAAAGCATACACTGGCCGACACCGGCAGGCTAGCGAGCGGGTAATCGTGGTTCTGTACCTAATCGCGCCGGATATACCGATGTAATCTCAAGCCCAATATCGATCTGGGGGTATGGGGAAGGCAACGGGAAACCACCCCATTAAATTTCTTTCCCTAGCTCGTCATCTGGACTTTGGTCAAGTTGTGAGTCAACGTCTAAAGAAGATATGGCAAAAGATCTACTAATAACTATTTATTAATTCTTAATGATTAATTTAATATCAAAAGTAAAATTATCAAAAACCTCTAAAAAAAGACATTTTAGTTCTACATTATCAAAAATCATTTTATTTTCCCAATATTTTGGAGTCATGTAATAAATTAAAATAAATAAATAAAAAGCCGAATTTTTATTTATAATTTTCTACATTATCTTTGAAAACAGCACTTGACAAAATCTCAGATTATCAACAAAAATGTCCCAATGGCCTAAAATAGCGGTTATTAAAAAAATAATTGTTTCGATTACGTACAAAAAGTACAAAAAATGTTTCGTGATTGTCTCAAAACAATATCGTGTTTAAAAAAATTTTTTTTTCATTAATTTCAATGCGACAGGCTGTTCAAATTTTTTTCTAAGAAAGCTCTAAAATAGATTTACTTCGTGAATTTTTTTCAGAATATTCGGTCAAACCGTTCAAAATATTATAATAATTCGTTTTGTTTTAAATAAGTTTTTACTCAAATAAAGCTGGAGTCTCACTGAATCACAGAGTCTCACATCCTAAGGGTGTGTCTGGAGGGTTAATATTTTCATGACAGTCAAGTATAGTAATGTCTTAAAATTTTTCAGTCAAATCCTTACGGGAGCCGCAGGACCATGCTTACCCTGCTATGGTCTTCAAATATTTGCAGCGTGATAACCACTGAAACTGTGAACACCATACCTTACATGCAAATTCTATGAAAATTTCAAATTCAATTAATAGAAAAACTATGCAATAATTTTGTATCAGGCTATTTTGTCAGGGTACCTCCCATTACAGGGAGTTAAATAAATGGTACAATTAGTTATATACTAAATATTTCCAGTTCGCACACTGCGAACTCCTGTATACACATTTACTATTCGTCGATAACGAACTAAAAACATTAGAACAATCGTTTGGTCGAAAATGTTAATTTTTATCACAATGGCCCAGATAGTATTGTGTGTGTTGCAAAAGATTTCCTTGGAATTTGTTTGTTTTTGAACTTATACTTGAGTCTAATGCCGGACGAATTAGTTTATCGTGTTTTAATCTAAAATTTACATAAAATTTAATGGGTATTTAAGTTGCCAAAACCCCGTTCCAATACATCAATCTGTGAAAACTTATTTGTCTTGTGATTATTTGATGCCCGAAATGTTGATGTTTTGGTTTGTTATATCACTTTCAGTAGCTTTCTCGTTTGCTGGAAACTTAGAAAACTATGGTAAGAGTTTCTTTTAGTTTTAATACTCCAATCAATTTACGTTAGCTAAATCATGAATTTACTCTCATTTTGCTTTCAGACGACAATATTCAAAGCTTCGCATTTGAAAATAAAATTAGAGACATATTGAAAAACTTGTCAAGTAGTTTAAAACCTAAAGATCCTTATGTAATCAAAGAACTTAATTATAATTTAGATGAAAATTACATACGGTTTGTAAAATTTTCAGTTCCATGACGATCAATTTCATAGATAATATAGTTGAATTTTTTAGAGCTGATTTACAAGCAAAGGATGTGATTATTCGTGGATTTTCAAATTTTGAACCAACAAATATAAAAAATATTATGACGATCAAACCATTTGGATTTAAATCAAAATTCAATTTAATATTCAACGAATTACAATTTCTTATTCCCTATTATAACTTAGATGGTTTGGCAGTGTTTGTCCCGCTTTACGGAAATGGTGCTCTAAAGTAGGTATTATTGTTTTTTTCCGTCTGTTGCTAATTTTACCATTTTTTCGTTAGTTTGGTAATGCATGATGTTCATGGTGGAATAGAGGCCCAAGTGGTTGTAAGAAGAAGAACAAATACGTTGAAAAAATTGCATTTTAAATTAAACATCACTCAAACAAATGTAAGTTTGGCAAGATTTTTATCAACATTTAACTCAAAATAGCCTGATAGGTTTATCATCCACTCATATTTCTAAATTAAAACTTAAAAGTGTAATTTTTAAATTTAACTTGCAGTTGTTTATCACTGGAATAATTCATAATGAACCTTTGAGCCAAATTGTGAGCACATCAACCACGGAGTGCTTTTCTGAATTTATTAACTTGTACAATGATCGCTTGGGTAAAATCCTGGGAGAAATGCTGATAGAACCAATTAATAAAATTTTGAATCCAAAATTTGAAAGTAATGATGACATGGAAGGTTTTTCAAAATTAGCTCAAAGCAATGAAAATGATATACCAGAAAATCCACTTGGAAATTATTAGAACGACTTTGTAAGGATAACATTAAATATTAATAAAATATTTAAAAAAATCGTGGTCGCTTCTTTACATTTATTAAAATTGGTGATTTGAGAAATTTAATTATAAACCTCTTTATAGTCAAACTGCATAATACGAGTACAGGGGGCAGGCGCCTAATGTTGACCACACCAAATAAAATTAAAAATTTCCTATTGCAAAGAGGAAGGTTTATATAGTATACTGTAAAAATTTTATGTGTGAAAGTATAGTCAAAATTTTGAAAAAAAAACAATTTGAAATTTTGGGGTTTGGATTCGAGACTCGTCCGGCTGTGCGCATCGAAAAACCCAAGCCTGCGCTCCTCCGGAACTCCGGCCGGTTTTTCATCGCGTACGCCGCTACGCGGCAAAAGCTAATCATACTTGAAGGCGGCATCCTTCAAGAAAACCGGGATTCGAGTCATGTTACCTGTAGGACGTGCGAGCAACATCTGACGAAATTTTCTAAGTGTTAGGGTATACCATTCTACACGTACCGTCAACAGAATGACGACGCGCGGAATCTCATATGAGATTCCCGCGCGTCGGTCGGCTTTTACATGTTAAATTTGCTAACTTCAAAATCGATTTATTCAAAATTTTGATAATACTTTCACATGTAAAATTTTAACAGTATACTATATAAACCTTCCTCTTTGCAATAGGAAATTTTTATGGGGTGGTCAACATTAGGCGCCTCGACCTCGAGTACATACTAAATACTGATAAGAGACTTCAACCACCTCTATCTATAGAGGTGGTATTCTATGGAGAATCGTTATATACCACGAGTCTCGGCTTGAAACACACAAGTATCGCTTACACGACACTTGTAGTGTTTATCAGGCCGAGCTATATGCGATTGACGCTGCCCTGAATTGGATCTCCCCCAGGAGAGTGCACTCAGCGTGTATCCTCTCCGACAGCCTATCTTCGCTTGTTTCCATCAGCGACAGAAGCTGTACTTCACCCCTGGTCACTTCCATCCATCGTTCTCTTCTCCGTCTGAGGAACGAGTTGACCATCAAGTTCGTGTGGGTAAAGGCTCATTGTGGTATAGGAGGGAACGAGGTTGCAGATTTATGTGCCAAAGATGCGGCCGTGTCGCACAGTCGCCTGGCATACACCCAGTTCCCTCTGAGTTACGCAAGAAGGGTGATTCGCCTTGAACTGGCAAGTACTTGGAATTCTGAGTACATTAATGCCGTTCAAGGTTCAACCACCCGGCAGTACTTACCTACACTGCAAGATGTTCGACTGTTCCGAGGTGCCTTCGACACCTCTTTTGAATTGACGCAGATATTGACGGGACATTCGTATTCGCGCGAGTATCTATTTAGATTTAAGATCTGCCCTACTGATGTGTGTCCTTGCGATTCAAGGAGTAGACAAACTCTACAACATTTGTTGTCCGATTGCCCACGCTATGTATCTTCCCGTTTTAACCATCTTACTCTCTGTAATTTCTACTCAGTTTCCCCACTCGATCTCCTTCAAATTCTTAAACATCCTTCCTTAGTTATCTCTTTCACCACCTTCATAAAGCATATAATTTCAACACTTAAAGATTTTAATACTCCACCCTGAGCTTGAGCTCATACCAACATCGAATATTGAAGGGCCATTGTATGCTCAAACCCGGTTTTGTTTTTCTTATATTTCATTCTCTCGTTCTGGCCATGGCTCACACCTTGACGAATCTCTACAAAAACACCAACACTAAACAGATACAGGGCAGGGACAGTCAATCTCTTGCCTTAATATGTGTTTGTGTAATTATTTGTTCTCATTACCATGTTTTATCAATTTTTAGTTTTAATAGTTCTACCAAATAAGTGTTACCATTTTTCCCTAGTTATAAGTTTGCGTTTGTATTACATTGATTACATGTTAATTAATTAGTTTTAAGTTTAGGTCTGTATCCAATAGCAGAGTATACTCCCCCGTTGGGTGGTTTAACCCAATGGGGAAACAGGAAAAAAAAAACCACCTCTATCTCCATTTTTTATTTATTGGAAGACTTTAGACCAGCATTAATATGGCTTCCCCTTATTAAAAGTGGACAACCCAAGTTTTATCAAAAAATATATAGGAACCATGAAACTATTTTTACTAACACCAAACCTTCTCGGGGTTTATATTTAAGAAAATAAAGAAATTACATCATTTTTATATTTAGAAAAAAATTTGCAAATCAGTTTAATCTAGATTGAAGTACCTTATAATATCAATTTGATATAATCTTGATTTTATTTATTAGCGAAATGTGAAGATACAATAATTATTACCTTAATGGTTTCGTTTTTGAATTTATATTATCTCAATTTATCTCACATTGTCTTGATCTAATCAATTAATATTTTACGCAATATTATATACCTTAAATTCCATATATAGCTAGGTACAAAAACTTTTTCACACGTCGATATTGATCAAATTATTAAAACCTTTAGTTGAATCGAGTCTTCAAGATGTTACGTTTTTGCATTTTATTAGCAGTGGTGTTTAGTTTTTGTGCTGCATCCACAATCAGATCTTCCGAAGAAAATGGTAAAAAAATGCATTTCTCCACTTGAAATAGAATTTATTGAAAATTTTTAGACGAAGTTGATGTCGCAGAACCATTCATTTATGAAGACCAAATTTACGAAATTTTGAAAAATTTGTCTATCGAATTAAGACCTAAAGACCCATACGTGATAAGAGAGGCTCAGTATAAAATTGATAGCGAATATTTTAGGTTAGTCAAAATTATTGTAAGAGACGCTTATTTGTGTATAGTAGTCCTAGAGTTAGTGATAAGTATAACAGATCCGAGCAACATAAAAACGAATTCGAATCCAGATCAAGGAACTTTTTTTTTCCCATATCATCTCGTTGTATTTTATGTTTTTTATGCGGACTACTGCAAACTTTTTATGAATCATACTGCTGAAAATATTTGCTGTGTGATCACACGACTAGTCTATTAAAAGTGTTTTCAAATATTTTAGGTTGGAAGCAGAAGCAAAAGATATTCTAATTCGTGGGTTCTCTAAATTTGAAGCAACTGATATAAAAAATACCATTACTATATTCCCTCCAGGAATTAAGACAAACTTCAATGTTAAATTCGAAGAGCTTCATTTAATTGTGCCTTATTACTACGTGGATGGTATGGCAGTTTTTGTTCCATTGTACGGAAGTGGTGCTGTAAAGTAAATATTGAAACGAATTTAAGTGACTTAAAAACTTGACAAATTAAATTTTAGTCTTGTGGCACGTAACATAAATGGTGGGGCATTTGCACAAATTTCTACAGGCATATCAGGAAAAATAAAGATAAGAAGTCTTGAACTTAAACTCAATATCACCGAAACCAACGTAAGTTTTTGATTATTAAACTTTGTATTACACTTAAAATTATCATGCACTTTTAATGTTATCTTTCAAAATAATGTATTTCGTTATTTTTAGTTATTTATCACTGGTATAATCCATAACGAACCATTCAGTCAAATTGTAAGCACTTCAACCACAGAATGCTTTTCTGAATTCGTTAACTTGTACAACGATCGTTTGGGGAAATTGCTAGGAGGTGCCCTTGTTGACGCACTCAATAACTTTTTGAATCCTCCTTCAATGGATGACGAATGGTTTAACGACGACGAAAGTTCAGACAGTGCCGATTTGCAAGCAAAAAAAGAACAAGTTTCAGTTAAAAGCGATGAAATGAAGGAAGTTAAAATTGGCCCGTACAACTTTAAACATAAATTGATTATTAACTAAAATAATATTTAAATTTTGGATTTTAAACATAGTATGTTATGGTATCATTTGAGAACAATAATTTGTTTTTTTAAATATTGTTAAAAATAAATCATTTAAGTATAAAAAATTTAAAGAGATTTTTAATTAAAATTAAATTATAACGTTAATTAAAAATTGAAGTTAAAAAACACATCCCATAAACTTGGCAATATTGATTACCCATATTGGGACAATATTTAAATTGAACATTACACCTATATGCCTATAGTATGTAATGTCGATTGTCGAATAATATGTCGTACCAATATTAAGTCAAAATTTTAGTTTGAGTAAAATAGACAAAGACTTGGGTACTGTACTGAAAGAGTTAACAAAAAAGATAAAATTGCAGAAAAACTATTGGTCTCTTATTTAAATAAGCATATTAAAAGGCTTTGTTTTGCCTTAATTTTTGTATGACAAACTTTTATGATAACCTAAGTTTACTGAAAGTTTATAAATAGAAAATAATAATAGTTCTGAGCTACTGCCAGTGGCGTAATAACGGGTGTTTTGGGTGTGCAGAAAACAAGCCCCCCCCCCCCTCCACATGCCAATATACACAAGATCTTTTTAAATGAAGTTTCATATAAAAAAAAGTAACATAATTGCTTGACTACTGAAGGCCCCACATACTCAATGAAATTAATTTTAAATATCAAATAATGTCCCTTACTATTTGCAAACTATTACTACAATAAATTAGAAAACTAGGTTGTCATTGATTTAAATCGGAACTAAAGTTCCAGCTAAATAAAAATAACTCCAGATTTTCGCAATAATAGGATTAAAATAAAAAAAACTATATTACATAAATTAAATTTACCATTTTTCAATCGATGCCGAATGTTCAAACATACCCAAACTTCCAATTGGGGTTTATAAAGCATCCGTGTCATGGTTTATCTTCAAACAATTAGACCTCTGTCTACAATAATTTATTGTAAGTTTACTAAGATGAATTTTTCAAAAATAAATTATATTCAATAATAATAATAATCCCAACAACGGCATACAAACATATTTCGATCTTATTAGATCTCATGAGTGGCGTGTAGAACAAAATCTCAGGAAAAATTCGAGCAGGGTTCATAAAGATAGACTACAATAACTGCACAGTGAAAACACTTTTCCAATTCGATTGTAAGTAAGTCGTAGTCTAACGCTGCCCAAATTATTTTGTTTGAACATAATATTATATACCTATAGTTAGTAGTACGTAACACCCTTATGATAAGTAATTACAAAGCAGATAACATCAGGTAATCATAATTTGCCAGGATGTATTTTTCACTCGTTGAATAGCGTTATTATCAACATGAACCGGAAATGCCCAATGATAAAAATTAATTTTTATTGAAAAAAATGTTAAAATTATATTCAGCCGACCTTAGTCTAAAAAACTAAAACTAAAACATTGTGGAGTATCTGTGTTAATCTGAATGACCAACGGAGTATCCCTTGATGTTCCAGTTTATGTCTTTTGCTGTTTATAGGAATTCACGACCCTTATTCATTAACCTCAGTACCTCTTGGTTTGGTTCCTATCTTACTTGTGTGAACTAGGGAGGTTCGAACCACCAAGCCTTTGAAAAGATAAAAGAAAATAGATGGTAATGACTTTTACCAAATAATTTTTTTTAGATTTTCTCTTGTATGCCTCTGTTATCTCAAGGCATTCTTTTCATTCAACATTTACACCTTAAATGTCCATGATTCGCATCCTTACAAAAGAATGTGTTGCACGTAGCACTTCAAGACGCTGTCTTATGTGTCAAGCTTGAAGGTCTCATTTGTTATTGGATGAACATTGATCCTGCCTGCTACCATCCACTTTATCCATCCATCTAAACCTCGTTTGATTCAACATTATCAGTTGTTTCGTTTTCATGTTTAACTATGGTGGCTATAATCTAGCGTTCTTAAAAGATTAATGTTACAACTGTTTAATCCGATTCATTGGAGATTCCTGAACAATAGATCACGACGACTCATTCAAAGTAGAGATGGGCGCGTGAGTCACTTTTCACTCACGGCCACGCACACTCACGAATTTTTCTTGCTGCTCACGCACAATCACGAACGATCATGCAAAGGCTAGATCACGCTCACGCACACTCACGATATTTTTCATATTACTCACGCACACTCACGCACGATCACGATTTTTTTCCATGCACTCACGAACACTACTCACGATGTTTTCCAAATCACTCACGCACACTCACGATATTTTCCATATACTCACGAACCGTACACTATCCACGATTCACTCACACCGTATACGTCTAAAATCACGTTACGCGCCCATTTTTATTAGATACTAGATCAGGCTAATATTTTTACACACATGCACACTTTTTTATTTAGTTAAAAGATAACAAATTTTATTATTGAAAAGCAATATTGAAAAGTTTTTATATAAAACTTTAGAGATTGCAAAAATGTACAACTGTTCACAACCACTCACGGCTGCGCACGACCACTCACGGTTGCTCACGACCACTCACGGCTGCTCACGACCACTTACGACTACTCACGGCATTTAGCGGCTCACGCACGATCACGTTTGTTTAATTTCACTCACGCACAATCACGGTTTTTATCGTGATTCTCTATTTTAGACATTCACATGTCACGTGAAAAGACCGTGACACATCGTGACACGACGAAAATCACGTCACGCGCACATCTCTAATTCAAAGTCTTTCGCGAATTCAATTAAATGCACATAATAATATGCAGGTCTGGAGTGGCGTACTAAGAGCCCCTCCTTTCATTGTTGCTTCCATGTGGCGCCTTTTATTTCTTTTCAGAAATGACAAAACAATACAAAAAAGCGAAAGGAACCTCTATTATATTGATGAAGGATTTACAGTTTGTCGAGATACAGAAAGAGAAATAATTCGTAGGCGTCGATCTCCTGAGCAATTAAATTTACTTTAATAATTATTAGTATGACCGATTTTAACATTTATATTTTAATAATATTATTATTATAAATCTTCCGACTAGGAAATTTAAAAGTGAAATGAAGAAAACACTAAATGAAAGTGCGCTATATGATCTGGACGAATTCTTCCAAATTTAGTTGAGATGAAAACCAGCAACTGCTGATCTCCACCATTTAGGACTGATGTAAATTAATTTTGTACTTAGTAACCTAATAAAGATTATTATTATTTAAATTTATATTTTAAAATAAGTTATACGAGTATTCTTACTATTATTACAAATTAGGTGGATACTTAAAATTAAACTACTTCTTTCGCATTATTGCTTATTTTATCTCATTTCCTTTAACTCAAGAGTTTTGTCTTATCTGACTTTACAGTTGAATGAAATTAATATACAGACAAAATTTTTATCTGCACTTCCGGCCAAATCAATAAACTATAAAAGCTTAAAATCTTTGTTAATACCTCAGTTGATTCAAATAGCCCTTTTTGCGTATCAAATATACAGCAATGACACGGTGTTTATTTTTAATAGCAACCGCTGTTACATTTTGTGTTGTAACAGCAAGCGTCATCAAGTCCGATCAGTTTTTCGATGATGTTCCGGAAAAAAATGGTAAAAACCACGTAATTTACAATTTATACTCAAATTTTAATTTTAGGAGGTTTGAACGTCATTCAACCTTACATAATGGAAAGTGAACTTAATGAAACTTTGGTAAAATTGTCCAATCTATTGAAAGATTATGATCCGTACCTTATTCAAGAAGCCGATTACAAAATAAATGGTGAAAAGTTCAGGTTGGTGTGGAATTAAAAGTTTTGTGATTTGAATAATACTAGTTAACTTATTTTAGAGCCGAATTGGTAGCAAAAAATATTTATTTTAGTGGATTTTCAAACTTTGTTGCAACTCAACTTAGAAATGCGGTTACCCTATTTCCCTTAGGAGTTAAATCAACTTTTAAGTTGAAATTTGAAGAATTACAACTTATGGTACCTGATTACTTCTTCGATGGTTTGGCCGTTTTTGTACCTTTTTATGGAAAAGGATTTGTCAAGTAAAAAAATTAAACGTTAGGTGCGAGTAGAGAAAATTAAATTAATTATTTTAGTTTAACTATACATAAAATATATGCTGGAGGGTATGCACGTATTCATAGCAGATCATCGGGACTGTTGCTAAAACAGCTTGAGCTTAACCTTAATATTTTGCACACGAATGTAAGTGAAATGTTCTTATTTTATTATAAAACTTACGGCATAGGTTTTTATATCATATTTTTAGTTGACTGTATCTGGATTGCTTAATAATGAGCCATTAAGCCAAATTGTGAGCACAGCCACAACGGAATGCTTTTCTAAGTTTGTTAACTTGTACAATTTCCGCTTGGGCAGATTACTTGGTGCTAGGTTGGTCGATCCAATAAATAAAATTTTGAATCCCCCTAAAGCAAAGGACAAATTGGACAATTTGGAAGAAAGTGAGAAAATAGAAAGAAACGATTTGGGAGGTGGTTCAAGAGCTAATGAAGAAGAGTCATTCGACATAGGTCCATATAAGATTAAGAGTAAAATAGTACTCTAGGTAAAAATTTTTACAATATTAGTTTATAAATCTTAAGGAAAACATTAACGAACAAAAGTGGCAAGAAACGGGGGGGGGGGGTTATAAAATTTTGAAACCCGATAAAATAATAGGTTAAAACACGGCTTTGAAAATTGAATGTGACACTACTTAAATGTTATTTCGAATCATCAGTTTAGTATAATCAAAAAATGAACAAAAATTAAAGATAGGAAATTTTGAATAAAAAAAATGTGTGAACATAACAGCAATAGGATTTTTTTTAAATCAAGATTAATAATAAATTTATATTAATATTTAAATGAGTTTATATTTTATGAATGCGTTCCTTTACCTGAAAACCATTAAAACCAACATCCTTAAAAAGTCGAATTTTCATTTCATTATAAACTTCAATAAACGCAAAAAAACAAATTGTGAATAGGGTTAAACAGTTTGGATTTTCGAGACGTACGATTACCTATAATACCCATATTGCAGTGGCGTAGCTAGGGGGGGGTTGTCACCCGTCTGGGGGTGACACCCGACCACAAATTAGTTAAATTTCCTGAATAAAATTACCTATTAAAAATTACATCCTTACAAAAGAATGTGTTGCACGTAGCACTTCAAGACGCTGTCTCATGTGTCAAGCTTGAAGGTCTCATTTGTTATTGGATGAACATTGATCCTGCCTGCTACCATCCACTTTATCCATCCATCTAAACCTCGTTTGATTCAACATTATCAGTTGTTTCGTTTTCAAGTTTAACTATGGTGGCTATAATCTAGCGTTCTTAAAAGATTAATGTTACAACTGTTTAATCCGATTCATTGGAGATTCCTGAACAGTAGATCACGACGAATCATTCAAAGTCTTTCGCAAATTCAATTAAATGCACATAATAATATGCAGGCCTGGAGTGGCGTACTAAAAGCCCTCCTTTCATTGTTGCTTCCATGTGGTGCCTTTTATTTCTTTTCGGAAATGACAAAACAATACAAAAGAAAGCGAAAGGAACCTATTATATCGATGAAGGATCTACAGTTTGTAAGAATACAGAAAGAGAAGAATTCGTTAGGCGTCATCGTCGATCTGCTGAGCAATTAAATTAAATTTTATAATTGGTATAACCGATTTTAAAATTTATATTTTAAAATAAAAGTTATATTCTTAGTATTATTACAAATTAGGTGGATACTTAAAATTAAACTACTTTTTTCGCATTATTGTTTATTTTATCTCATTTCCTTCAACTCAAGAGTTTTGTCTTATCTGATTTTACAGTTGAATGAAATTAATTAATATACAGACAAAATTTTTATCTGCACTTCCGGCCAAATCAATAAACTATAAAAGCTTAAAATCTTTGTTAATACCTCAGTTGATTCAAATAGCCCTTTTTGCGTATCAAATATACAGCAATGACACGGTGTTTATTTTTAATAGCAACCGCTGTTACTTTTTGTGTTGTAACAGCAACCGTCATCAAGTCCGATCAGTTTTTCGATGATGTTCCGGAAAAAAATGGTAAAAACCACGTAATTTACAATTTATACTCAAATTTTAATTTTAGGAGGTTTGAACGTCATTCAACCTTACATAAAGGAAGGTGAACTTAATGAAAGTTTGGTAAAATTGTCCAATCTATTGAAAGATTATGATCCTTACCTTATTCAAGAAGCCGATTACAAAATAAACGGTGAAAAGTTCAGGTTGGTTTTGGATGAAAAGTTTTGTGATTTTAATAATATTTAACTTATTTTAGAGCCGAATTGGTAGCAAAAAATATTTATTTTAGTGGATTTTCAAACTTTGTTGCAACTGAACTTAAAAATACGATTAACATATTTCCCCTAGGAGTTAAATCAACTTTTAAGTTGAAATTTGAAGAATTACAACTTATGGTACCTGATTACTTCTTCGATGGTTTGGCCGTTTTTGTACCTTTTTATGGAAAAGGATTTGTCAAGTAAAAAAATTAAACGTTAGGTGCGAGTAGAGAAAATTAAATGAATTATTTTAGTTTAACTATACATGAAATATATGTTGGAGGGTATGCATTTATTCGGAGGAAATCATCGAGACCGTTGCTAAAAGAGCTTGAGCTTAACTTTAATATTTTGCATACGAATGTAAGTGAAATTTTCTTATTTTGTTATAAAACTTACGGCATACGTTTTTATATCATATTTTTAGCTGACCGTCTCTGGATTGCTTAATAATGAGCCATTAAGCCAAATTGTGAGCACAGCCACAACGGAATGCTTTTCTAAGTTTGTTAACTTGTACAATGTTCGCTTGGGCAAATTACTTGGTGCTAGGTTGGTGGATCCAATAAATAAAATTTTGAATCCCCCTAAAGCAAAGGACAAATTGGACAATTTGGAAGAAAGTGAGAATATAGAAAGAAACAATTTGGGAGGTAGTTCAAGAGCTAATGAAGAAGAGTCATTCGACATAGGTCCATACAAGCTTAAGAGTAAAATAGTAGTATAGATAAAAAAATTTACAATAAAAATACTATATTTAATTTATAAATCTTAAGAAAAACATTAACGAACAAAACTGCCAAGAAACGGGGTGGGGGGAAATAATATTAAATAATAGGTTAAAATACGGTTTTGAAAATTGAATGTGACACTACTTAAATGTTATTTTGAATCATCAATTCAGTATAATCAGAAAATGAACAAAAATTAAAGATAGGAAAGATAAAAAAGATAGGAAATTTTGAATAAAAAAAATGTGTGGATATAACAGCGATAGGATTTTTTTTAAATCAAGATTAATAATAAATTTATATTTAATATTTAAATGAGTTTATATTTTATGAATACGTTCCTTTACCTGAAAACCACGCTGAAAACCATTAAAACCAACTTCCTTAAAAATTCGAGTTTTCATTTCACTACAAACTTCAATAAACACAAAAAAAACAAATTATAAATAGGGTTAAACGGTTTAGATTTTCGAGACGTACGATTATACCATGTATGTATAGTGTATTTCAAATTAATTGGAATTAAAAAAAGTCTAGCATCAAATTACGTTGTTATAAAAACATAAAAACTATGCAAGGAAAAACAATATAAGAGATAAGATTATCGCGCCAACGAAAGCCCGCATTTCATACTCCACGTGGAGTAGTGTAGTTCTAATTGGTTAATATTTATAATAAGGACTTATTATTGGATAATATTTCTATTACGAAAATTCTCTTTGCGACTCCACGTGGACGCGTGTACCAGGTGTACAGTAAGTTTGTATGTTTTTATAACAACGTAATTTGATGCTAGACTTTTTTTAATTCCAATTAATTTGAAATACACAATTTAAGGTGTTAGGATCGTCGTGAACTAAATCGTGTAACTTCTAACAGGCAAAATCGATTTTTGGAAAGATTATCATTAAATCATGAAACTAATGAGAGGTAAACTATTATGTCCTCTAATGAATTATTGTTTGGTCAAAAAAGTAATTTTTTTAAATAAAATAAAATAGAACAACATTTTTATAACGTGAATTTTCCAACATTTCGGACAACCTGGTGCTCAATTGATACTTAGATAGATTTTTGTGTTGACAATAATTTGACTGTGACCAACACCATATTCAAACAACATCCAAGACGTTTGTATACATGGCAGTCACCAAATGGCAAATATCGTAACCAGATAGATTATATCTTAATCCGAACACGGTGGCGTACATCAATACGAAACACGAAAACTCTACCAGGTGCATTATGTGGGAGCGACCATAAGCTTCTTATGGCAAATGTCGCCACCAAGTTACAGGCCATGAAAAGAAATTCCACACAAAGAAAACTGCAAATACCCAGCTCAGATTCAACCTTTCAAGACAAACTACGCTGCTCGATGCAACCACTTATAAAAGATCATACAGCATTTTCGTCTTCAGAACAAATGTGGATCAAAACAAAAACCACTGTAACAGACATTATAAAGGAAATCCCAACGAAAAACACGGAAAAAAGACATCAACCGTGGATATCAGATGAAACCTGGAAACTTATAGAAGAAATAAGAACTGTAAGCAACTCAGTACTAGACATAGGAAGAAAGGTACAACTGACTAACTCTCTCACACATGATATTCAGCGTTCGTGTTGGAAAGATAAGAACAATTATCTGAAAAGCATGTGCGTTGAGCTGCATGATCACGCGGAGCGTGGTAACACCAGAGAACTCTTTTCGGTAGTAAAGAAAATCACACGCAAATATAAACCCTTAACTTACACCATAAAAGATGAACCAGATAATATACTTACAGATACAACCGACATTCTGAAAAGATGGAAAGAATACTGCGAAAAGCTTTTTAAGAATGAAAGAAACGAAAGATAAATAAAAAGAAACATGATGCTATCACCACCCGAAGAAAAAGAGCCGTACATCCTTGAGGAAGAGATTGCACATGCAATAAAAAAATTAAAAAATGGCAAAGCAACTGGATGTGATGGTATCACAGCGGAAATAATAAAAGCTATGGGTGAGCCCGGCATTAAGGTTTTCCAAATAATCTGCCAGAAGGTCTGGGATACCGGTATATGGCCGAGAGATTGGACGGAAACTGTGCTGCTACCCTGTGCAAGAAAGGTCAAGAGAACAACTGTGACAATTACCGCCTAATTGCACTAATATCGCATGCTAGCAAGATACTACTGTACGTGATTAACAAACGCCTGAAATATTATCTTACATGGCAGATCGCCAGAGAACAAGCGGGGTTTAGGGAAGGCAAAGGGGCCAGAGAACAGATTTTCAACCTACGTCTAATAATTGAGAAATCTCGAGAATTTAATAACCCGGTATGTATCTGTTTTGTAGACTACCGTAAGGCTTTTGACAGTGTCAGATGGGACAGATTGTGGGAAATATTGAAACAAATGGCTGTTCCGGCACATTTGGTATATCTAATAAAAAGCTTATACGAGAACAACAAAGCTACGGTCAAGCTGGGCAATCAAGTTTCGGATCCTTTCAGAGTGGGAAAATGAGTTAGACAGGGCTGTATTACATCGCCAGACCTATATAACATCTACAGCGAGGCAATAATGAGAAAGGTTCTCGGGGAGTGGGATGGTGGCTTTACAATAAATGGTGAGAAAATAAACAACTTGCGATTTGCTGACGACACGGCTCTCATTGATAGTAGCGCCGAAGAACTAGCACAACTTATTACCACATTAGAATATGAGAGCCAACAATATGGACTACTCATTAATTATGAGAAAACAAAAGTAATGATTGTCGACAGGAAAGCATCAAATAGACCACATATTAAAAAAATAGCCAAATGCGAAGTGGTGAGCCGATATATATATATCTGGGATCCATGATCACAAATGATGGATATTGTACACCCGAAATCAGACGTCGCATAGAAATTGCTAGAACAACAACAAAGAGCTTAAAAAAATATGGGCTGATAGGCACATCACTCGTAACACCAAGAAAGCATTTTGATGAAGACACTCGTGTTCCCCATCCTCCTATATGCCTCGGAAACCTGGATCATGAGGAAAAATGATGAAAAAAAAGTGGACGCCTTCGAAATGTGGTGCTGGCGAAGATTACTAAGAGTGTCTTGGATGGAGAAAAGAACGAATCTTTCCATTGTGGAAGAAATTCAAGAGCCGCAAAGACAGTCCAGCCTCATTCAGAAAAGAATAGCGAGGTTTTATGGACATATACAACGCAGAGAGCCCGACAATATGGAGAGATTGGTTGTGCAAGGAATGGTTCAGGGTACGAGATCGCGAGGTCGTTCGCCAAAGAGATGGACCGACCAAATCAAAGAAATCACTGGTGGCACACTAGAGCAAGCTGCAAGAAAGGCCCGGAACAGAAGCCGATGGCGTAAAGTCATAGGAAGAACTGTCCAAGCTAGTTAGTCTCAGAGGGGCACGACGCTTCTGACAAGAAGCACACGACGAAGAATAAGGTGTTCAATTCGTAATAAGAAGGAAAGGAGAGGCATTCAGACCAGAATCAATTATTATTCCTACCATCAAATTTGGCGGAGGTAGAATAATGGTGTGGGCGTCCATATCAGCAATAGGCGTAGAGAACTGAAAATTTGCGAAGGACGAATGAATTCAGGGACATATTGAACTGTTATTTTCCTTATAATAAATGGTATAATGGACATATAAAAAATGGTATGACTTTATTTAAAATTTTAATGTTGTGAGGGTGAGATGAGATTTAAAAATTATGTATTATTTTTCTTCCTGAATAAATTAGTTTCTATATTTTTTCCTATCGATATTCTTTTTGGTTTAGGAATAGGTACTGGGGTATAAATTGGGAAATCGCATGGTAAATGTTTTATCAACACAGAGGTAAATGTGTGGTAAATTTTGTACTATAGTCTATCTGGTTTTGGATTGCAGTAGAGGTCGCCTTGAACGGCAGGTCAGATTTACACTGGGAAACGTCAAATAATTAAAGTGTATGAGCGACAAAAAACAAATGTCACTTATTTGATACTTGAAAAAATCGGGTTAAATGTATTTTTTTATCAAATAGCAATTTATCCTGTACAAATTTTTTAAATTTGCCAGAAACTTTTAGAAAAAAATATTCGCGAGTCATCAATCACAAACGAAATTTCGACACTGTAAACGGGAATAAATTTTAACCAATCACGTTCCGAGTTCACAATTTTAGTACAATCTAGTTCTGCATTCTTAAAACGGATGGACTATAGGTTCCATAATTTGATAGGGACACGATGGATATAGATAGGCAATATTCATATATAGTATTCATAATTGGTTGCCTATCTTGAAATAAAATAAATAATAATTAAAGCTAGAAGTGGATTTCGTTTTATTTACCAATTTTATTAAATAAATAATTATTGTTAAAAATTCTTATTGCATCCTGAATTACTAATTTAATAATTTTTTTACCAAACAGCAAACAGCTTTATGTGATCTTAATCAAAGAACTTTTCTGATTTCTCTCTTGGAAAAAAGTAGATTTTAGGTGCGGATTACGGTACCACAGCAAGATTTACTAAACCCTCATTAATTAAATACAAGAATGGAATTCTGAAATTATACTTGTAAAACAAACTCAGAACATTAAAAAAATCGTAGGGAATTTTTTAAATGAGCGCAATTCTTTTTTTTTATAGTATAGAAATGATTTATAAAAGCAATTTTCAAAATTTTAATTAATTAAGTGGCAATTTTAGTACCTAGTGCAAGTTTTTATTTATCTTAACAAAATTTCGTTACTTGTTGAAATCGAAAATGAATTTATATTTTTTTTTACAGAAAAAAAATAGTTGCAATTTAATTTGATCGTCAGATTTCATTAATATAATTCGAATACTGATCAAATCATTAATTATATCAAAAATCTAGTAAAACAACCTCAAGAAAGCGGGTTCAGACGGAATTATCCGCATTCTCGTGGTACTCCACCTTTGTGTAGTAATCGCCTAATAGGTATAGTTCGAAGTTCAAATTAATAAAATGTTTGCAAATTAAAAACTTGTTTATTGATAACCACTTGAAAATCTCATTCAAATCAGATACTACAAGTTAATTTTTATTGAAGATATAAATAAACTTGAAATTATTGTCGTCGTCGACGAATAATTGCACGACTGCTCTGATAAAATGTAACGAGGAATTTATTTATTTAGAATATTATTACCAATAATTACGGTAACAAGAAGTTAATTATGAATAAAAACATACGAAAAAGATAAAAATATATAAAATCCTTATAAGACAGTGGTAACATATGAAACAGAGATAATGTGTTTGACGAAGAACGAAGAAGAGAAGCTGCGGGTTTTTCAGACAAAAATCATGAGGAAGATCTTGGGTTTGGTACGCTATGAGATTGAGTTGGTTGGGCCACGTGCTGAGAGCGAAAATGAATAGAGCAACAAATATGAAATGAAAAGGAAGCCATAATATATTGAGAGAAAGGCCAAGACTGAGATGCCAGGACGAAGTTAACGACGATTTAAGAATTATGAAGGTCGATTGAAGAACGAAAGCTCTAAATAGACAACGTTGGAGAAGGGTCGTGGAAGAAAAATATAGGAACTAATCCACCCTAGAAAACGGATTGAAAAGCGTCCAACGACGTGGCGATATTCCTTCAAGGAATGGAATGTCGTGATAATGATGAATAGATAATTTGAAACGATTTAATTTATATTGTTGCTTATGTTATCTCATTTAGCAACACGTTCCACTCAAGAGCTTATATAGTCTTATCGTATATTGTATTTTAATGCATCACTTAATACGCAAAAAATTTTATCCACGCTTTTAATCACATCAGTAAATTATAAAAGCTTTATCTATTTTCTTGATACCTCAGTTGATTCCAGTAGCTCTTTTTGTGCAATAAACATACAGAAATGGATCGGTTTTTTTTTATAGCAATAATCGCTGTTGCTTTCTGTTTTTCAACAGCATTCGTCATCACGTCTGACGATGTTCAGGAAGAAAATGGTAAAAAAAAACAACGTAGTTTTACAATAATTTACAATAAAACTTTATTTTCAGAAAATTTTAACGTCGTTGAACCTTACATTTTGGAAAGTTACATCAATGAAACATTGAGAAATTTGTCTATTTTATTGCAAGCTTATGATCCTTACATTATTCAACAAGCCAATTACAAAGTTGATAGCAGAAATTTCAGGTCGGTGTCAGATTTCAATTTTTGTGATTTTAATAATTTTTACCTAATTGTAGAGCCGAATTGGCAGCAAAAAACGTTTATATGAGTGGATTTTCAAACTTCAGTGCAACTGATCTTAAGAACAAGGTTACCATATTTCCTCCAGGAGTTAAATCGACCTTTAAATTGAAATTTGAAGAATTACAACTTATTGTACCAGATTATTTCTTCGATGGTTTGGCCGTTTTTGTTCCTTTTTACGGAAAAGGATTTCTCAAGTAAAAACATTTAATCGTTATAAGTTGTAAAAAAATTTAAATGAAACTTTTAGCTTAATTATACGTGAAATACATGGTGGAGCGAACGCCCAAATTCTTACGACCACATCAGGATTGAGGCTAAAACATCTTGAAGTCCATCTTAATATTTCTCAAACTAACGTAAGTAGAAATTCATTGTTTATCATAAAAATTATTCGCAGTTTTTATATCCTTGAGGATTATCGCCTTTGTTCTTTTCGATAAGATTACGGCATAAGTATTTACTTGATATTTTTAGCTAACTGTATCTGGAGTGCTTAATAATGAGCCTTTAAGCCAAATTGTGAGCACATCCACAACCGAATGCTTTTCTGAGTTTGTTAACTTGTACAACGGTCGTTTGGGCAAATTACTTGGTGAGAGGCTAGTCGATGTAATAAATAACATTTTACATCCTCCTAAAAAAGGCGACCAATTGAATGATTTGGAAGAAATTGATAGTGTTGGCAGTGACAGCTCGGAAGAAAACGATTCGGTAGATAGATCAAGTGCTGTTAAAGAAGACGCATTCAAAATAGGTCCATACAATTTTAAAGTTAAAATAGTAACATAAGATAAAACTTTCTACATTAAAAGTATATTTAATTTGTTCATGGTGAATATTATAATATATTATAGCGCTAAGATTTGTTTTAAAAAATTAATTTTATTTTATAAATTAAGAAATTTACTGCAAATAAATTAGAAATATTTAAATAAATGATAATGTATTATCCTTAAAAAGTATAGTTTTCATGATTTAAAAACTTGAGTTAATATAAGAGCTTGCAAGAACCTATCAAATTAAAGAGAATGAGAGTGTATAGATACTTTCATTTGTTGGATTCTTGCAAGCGGGTCATTCCAGCTCACATCAACTGAAGAATTGACTTGACTTACACCAAATAAATAAAAAATTGAAATTTAGGGAATTGTCCCAAAAGGCATTTATTTTTTGTTTTGGTCCTTTAACGAGTCAAAAAGGTTTGTGTGTAGACTTTTAGGAAAACGACTGTAACTTGGTCTAAATTTAAAAATTAAAAATGTTCTGTAAAGTAAATGAATATTCTATTTAAATATTTAATCAAATTTTATTTTTTCAACCCCTAAACCGGTTAATTTTTTTGCGCAATTGTGCTGAGCATGTGTACCCAATTTGAACGTGGGATGAGGTTTGGTTCGGTTACTAAAAGTAAATTAAAAATAGGGAGTAGTGGACAAAAATAAGTTTTCATTACTTTCATGACTTTCTTTCATTTTTACAGCAAAATATCAGGTTGATGCATAAGTTTGTAGCGTTTTTAGTTTCCAAGTTAAGAGTGTTTTGGAAACAAATTTTTTTGAGAAATATCAATGTCATTTTAATCCCATAGTATTGTTTTATTGAATACTTGTTAATTTTTCAATTTGTAGATAGTTAGGGGTAATTGTTGGCTAAAGAAAATTGAGTGTCAAGTACAAACAAATGAACATTTCCGACATATCCTTTTGATTTGAGTTTAATCAAGGAGTTAAAGCATCGGAGGCCGCTAGAACCACTTGTGCCATTTATGGAGAGAACACCATCGTGAAAGACTGCACTAAAATGGTTTTCTCGTTTCAAAAAGGGCATTTTTGATATGAATGATTTCCCACGTTCAGAGAGAGCATCTGGCTTTGATAAAGACCGATTAAATGCTTCAATTCGTGATGATCCACGTCAATCGACTCGAGAATTGGGCAATATGATGAACTGCGACCAATAAACGACGACATTTGCATTTCTTGGGCAAAATTCAAAAGTTGGGCGTTTGGATACCATAAGTTTTGAGCGAAAACAAAAAACGTTGGGCCGTTTTTGAGCCAAATTGTTACTGGTGACGAAAAATGGTGCCTTTACATCAACATCAAGATCAGAAAGGAATGGCTGAGCCCTAACAAACAAGCAAAACCTCGTGCAAAAGCTGGTGCCCGTCCACGCAAGGTAATGTTGTACATCTGGTGGAATAAAAAAGGCGTCATCTAACTATGAATTGCTTCTGAGGAATGTAACCATCACTTCTGAGGTTTATTGCCAACCTAAAAGCTTAAAAATCCCAAAAGACGTCCACGATGGTCAATTAAAGATGTATCAAAAGCAATTGTTGTTCATTCCGCTGGTCTTCGAGCTTATAGGTTGCTTCTAAAAAAAGGATATCCTTTTCCAGCTGTATCAACACTTCGATGGTGGTTAAAAAAAATTCAAATTTTATCTGGTATTTTGAAACCAGTATTTAATGTAATCAACCTGTAAAAGATGAACGATAGGGAAAAAGTATGTATATTGACATTCGATGAAATAAAAGTTCGCAAAATCTATTTGTATGACAAGGCTAACGATAAAACATTAAAGCCATCAAGCTATGCACAAGTTGTCATGCTGAGAGGATTATTTTCAAATTGGAAACAACCAATATTTTATGACCTCGATTGTAAAATGACTAAGGATCTTTTATTTGAAATCATAAATTATGTTGAACTGCTCTTAATCGTTGTATTTTTATAGGTTTTCAAATTGTGGGTATGGTAAGTGATCTTGGGGGAGCGATTAGATCATTACATAATCAATTAGAAATAACCCCAGAAAAAACCTGGTTTAAAAATCCTGCGAACGAACATAGAATTTATATTTTTGCCGATGTTCCTCACCTCGTTAAATTAATTAGGAATCATTTTGCTGATAGTGGTTTTATAATCGAAGGCGAGGAAATTAATATAGCTACATAATTATAAAAGTTTCATATAAATAATAAAATCATTTATCTCTCTATCTATCTATCGGTTTTTACAACGTTCTACGACGTCTTCCGATTCCTCTACGCCATTCCTCACGATCTTCCCATTGCATCGCTTCAAGTCCCCTCTCTGTCATCTCCCTATCAATACCCTCTCTCCAACTTAGTCTGGGCCTTCCACGTTTCCTTCTTCCTGAGGGTTTCCAAAATAAGATTCTTCTTGGTAGCCTATTTGCGTCCATGCGTTGAACATGACCAAACCATCTCAGTTGTTTTGTTTTTATATCATCCGTTATTGCGTGTTCTACTTGCATAATCTGCCGGATGCGGGTATTTCGTATTCTCTCCAACTTACTCTTTCCAGCCGATCTTCTCCAGAAGTCCATCTCTGCAGCTTGATGCAGCGTATTTTCCCATTTCTTCCCCATTTGCCATACCTCTGAAGCGTATGTTGTGATTGGTTTAATTATGCTGTTATATATTCTTGTCTTGCTACTTTTAGAAACAGACTGGTCCCATAAAATTGAGTTTAATACTGAGATCGCCCTTCTACCCAGTTGATTTCTTTTGCGGATTTCTGCGTGGCATCTTCCATCTTGGCTCATTATCACCCCAAGGTATTTATATTTTTCGCATTTTTTATATTATGGCCGTTTTCTAGCTCTAAATCCTGTTGCATTCCACCAATACACATATATTGAATTTTTTGTACATTTACTTCTAGTCCCAACTCTTCCATCAATTTTCTTGTCATGTATTCCATGTCCTCGTAGTCCTGTGCCATAATAACCTGATCATCTGCAAAATATAACGTATTGTCAACCTTTCCTCTACTTTCCTTTTGTATCGGCTTGGTAAAAGGAAGGCTGTACATCTGCTAAGCAAAAACTCAACAGTAAATAATTTTTGCAGACGTACCCGTAGATGTTGAAACTAGCTCTCAGCACGTCGGAGGCAAGGGTTGTGAGTGAAATAATAGTCCAAAAGTCAAGGTAACAATATAATTACAGTTAATCCAATTATTAACAATAACAAAAAGGATTAGGTACAAATTGTAACACGTAACAGGTCTTCCAACGATACAGATATACTCAAAGTATCAGGCATAAAATTACAAGTTGTCTCAAAAACAAACAGCTATAGGGATGGGTCAGCAAAACCGCTTTACTTGTGATCACGCAAATATGATCCACTGAGAAGAGATTTGGCTTAACACACCCACCAACAATCAAAAAAGTAAACCAGCACACTACTAACCTGATACCGGTACCCTGTTCCGAGCGAACGCAGTCCACAGTCCTGACGTTGAGTGAGGTAGCCAATAAATACTGAAACAAAGAAGCGTTTCTGCCTTGCCACCCTATGCTGCTAACAACTGATATCATATACCGATGACGATGGTTGAACGATAATTGGCTGCTTAATGTAATTGTCCGGCTTTACAATCCAAAACACCTCGGATGGAATATTACACCGGCCGACAAATGAAAACTTTTTGAACGTTGTTTTGATTTGAGTGAAAAATATCACTAATTTATAGTATTTTGAACACAAAAAAATTATACCTACATAATTACTCTATCACATCAGGTTTTTTTACAAAAAGGAAAAAAACGTTTAATTTAAATTTTTAGGAAAAAATTAATTATTATGTTATAAATACATATATTTCAAAACTAACAAAGAAAATATCAAGTACAATAATTGCTACAGGGCTAGTTTGTGTGACATCCCTTACGTTTAGCGATAAAATTACGTCTGGGTGTAATTTTTTTGTGAGAATCATCAATAATATCACGTTTTATTGACCAGCAGTAATCAGCCATCATATTCACATTCCATCGACCTTGGTACCTTGTTTCCATAGTTTTTATGTCTTGGTGAAAACCTTTCTCCCTGTTCTTCACTATAATCACCAAGATTATCAGGGAAAAAATCTACATGCGAATGTAAAAAATGGAGTTTTATACTCATATTGCACCCCAATTTTTTATACTTATTTAATAAGTTTTCCACAATATTTTTATAGTCAGGGTGTTTGTGATTTCCCAAAAAATTGTTGACAACATCTTTGAACGCCAGCCAAGCTTCTAATTCAATAGTATTTAGTATTGCATCAAATTTTTTATCGGTCATCAAAGATCTAATTTGTGGTCCATCGAACACTCCTTCTTTTATTTTGGCAACTGATAATCTTGGAAATTTTCTACTCAAGTATTTAAAACTATCATTTTCTTTATCCAATGCCTTAACGAACTGTTTCATCATACCGAGTTTAATATGAAGCGGAGGTAATAAAATTTTTTCAGGATCAATTAAATTTTCTCGTATAACATTTTTGATTCCAGGTTTGAGATTTGTACGAGGATTCCATTGTTTCTGAACATAATGCTTTTCTCGTGCTCTACTGTCCCACTCGCACAAAAAACAAGGATATTTCGTGTATCCTGACTGCTGACCTAACACCATAGTTATAATTTTCAGATCTCCACAAAGCTGCCAACCGTGTTCTTCATATTTAATTTTATCTAGTACTGTTTCCAAATTTTCATAAGTCTCTTTTAAATGAACAGAGTGAGCGACAGGAACAGAAGCATACTGATTAGTATTGTGTAAAAGAACACCTTTTAAACTCCGTTTCGAAGAATCTATAAAAAGTCTCCATTCTCCAGGATCATATTGCGCTCCTAACTTTTCAATGAGATCAGGAATATTGTGGCAATAAACTAATGATTCTTCTTGACTGAAAAAAGGTACAAATTCTTCTTCACGCTTCCTATACCAAGCAAAATGTGTATCAGGAGCTAACAGGTGTTTTGCATGAAGTCTAGACCCAAGAAGTTGAGCAGGTTCTTTAGAAAGATTTAAATCTCTAATTAAATCATTTAATTCACCTTGTGTGAATTTCTGTGGTTGATTTAAAATTGGTTCGAAAACTTCATTTGACTCTTGACTCTGTGAATTTTGTTCTGACGATGTTGAGCTGAGATCAGATATTGAACTTGGAAGGGGCACTGGAATTTCTAGACCGTGTGGAATGGGACGTGTAACTGAGGTTACATTTGCGTAGGCTATCTTATTTTTATTTTTAGCATTAAAACCTTTCACATTGGTACAGCAAAAATAACAATCATCAATATGATTAACTTGCTCTCTCCAAATCATAGGTCTACCAAAAGGTAGAGATTGTTTTTTGCGGTATGTCCACTGCCTTAATTGTTCAACACAAATAGTACAAACTAACTGCGGCGTCCACGATTTTAGTTGTATTTTGAAGCCAAAATAAGCATTATACGTATTTTCCACAAACTCAGTTATTTTCAGTTTTTGCTTTGAAGCCATAAAGTTTCCACAAATGTAACAAAATGTATCTGGACTACTATGACACTTTCTTGAAGACATTATGTTTTTTAGACGTTTTTCAACCACAAATCGTTAATTAAATACTATATTAAATACCAAAAGTAAAACGTAAACAATTTTTTCAAATAAACACACTGATTTCAGTAAAAAGTTTGTAAACAAAGTAACTATAACGGTTTATTTCCATGTAACGCGTTTCGAAAGGGCGTATCGTTGTTCTAACTAATATATTTTCTCACGAGAGGTCGCTTAATTCAAGAAAAGAGCGCCAAAACTCGATAATTTAAATTATTTTTACTGAAAAATCGAAAATAGCGAATATATTAATTTTACTAAAAATCTGATGTGATACGATAAAATTAGGTCTGATTTCGTAATCAGCACTACAAAATTAGTGGAAAAAATTAATTATATCTTGGACAACGAAAATCATGTCGGCCGGTGTTATCGGCAGATGGATGATGGTAAGCTCGAACGTTAAAATTTAGTGGCAAAATACAGCTCCAATACAGTTAATTACTGGTTGTAAAACAGTGGTAAATAAGTTCCTTGCCGAAAGGTTGGAAAATGGCGGTCAAAGATTTCCACCTGATACGAAACAATATAAGAAGTTACGAAGGTGTAAAGATTAATTTTACTTACGATTCTCAAAAACACGATAGATCCGATAAACGAAAGGTCGCTTGGTGATGCATAAATCAAATAATAATCTACTATTATTAGCAAATAATTAACTAAAATTCTAGTCAATAGAACGCAAAAATCAACCGTGACCTCGGTGTTGAAAACGAGAAATCACCCGATATCAAAATTCAGATAGCGTTTATCTAGAATTAAATTTTGAGAATCGTACAGGGTGTTGAAAAATTTAGTAACGAACTGTGAGAAGAAATAATTCGTTACAGTATACAGTGTTGTATCTTCTGATATCGGTATGCCCATTTTTTCACATTTTTGTTTCCATTTCTTTAATGTCTGTTGCAGATAGATTTTAAATAGGGTAGGCGACAAACAGCATCCCTGCCGTAGTCCCTTCGTTACTGGGAAATCCATTGTTGTTTCCTTTCCCACTTTTATGGCAGACCTTGAGTCTTTATATAGTTTTTTTATGGCTTTGATAGTATATTTATATTTATGTTTGTTTTTTCCAGAGTTTTCCACAATTTTAGGATCGGAACGCTATCATATGCTTTTCTCAGGTCCGCGAAGAGCATGTGTACTTCTTGATTAAATGCGGTTTTCTTTTCAATTAATTGTGAACACAGAATAGATTATCTATCGTGGATCTACCCGCTCTAAACCCGCCTTGTTCTTCCGCTTCCATGTCCTTATATTCATTTTCCAATATTTCTTTCAATATGCGCCCATATAATCACTGAATGTACTTGTGACAGATATTCCTCGAAAGTTATCACAGTCGTTTCTATCTCCTTTCTTGATGTATATTGTGGATATGTATGCTCTTTTCCACTCTTCCGGAATATCTCCTCCATTTAGACAATCTTAAAATAGTTCTTTTAAATGCCGATATAGTGTATCTGTTCCATTTTTTAACATTTCGGCTGATATTCCTCCTGGACCACTTGCCGCATTATTTTTTAGAGCTTTGCACGCATTTTTTACCATACTTGTACTTATTCGTAGTGGAGATGCTGTTATTGTTATTTGAGTTGGTTGTTGTTCCATATTATGGAGTAAATATTCAGGCCTCTTTTCTGTCAACAGATCTTTAAACTCTTGCCATTTATTAGGAGGTATTGTGGATATAACATTGTTCCCGTGTTCTCTTCTGACTGCCTTCAGAACCTTCCAACTTTCTGTGCTTCTTCTACCTCCGATGTATGTATCGATCTTGTTACAATATTTTTCCCAGCTCTCATTTTTCCTTTGACAGATATGTTTTCTTACTTTTGCTTGAGCTGCTTTAAACTCAATTTTATCTTCTACGCTTCTTGTATTTAGATATTTTATATACTTCTCACGTTTATCTTCAATTTTCTTTTCTAGTTGTTTATTCCACCAGTAGGGAGTTTTTCTTATTCTTTTAACCTTCATGGTTCCTATAGAGCTTCTTTGGTAGCTTGGTGTATAGCAATTGCAATATTTTCGTAATTTTTCTGTATATTGTTGGATGTTTATATTCTTTCAGTTTTTGATCTAATCGTTTTTTGTACAGAAAAGTTGTACTATCGTTTTCAAAACTTGTGAGATTATAACATTTAGTTTCATGTATAAGTTGCATTTTCAGTTTTCAGTATTTTCAATCTTTCAGTATTTTTTGTGTTTTGCATTTTTATTGTTCTGCAGGGAAAAGCAACTTTTGTTCGTAATAGGTAGTGATCTGTTCCGCATGTTGGGCCTCGGCATGTTCTTACATCCTGTATCTTTATATTGGTATATGTTGTCTTATTATTGCATAATCAATTATAGACTTTACTGCTCGTGTTTCTTGTCTCCATGTATATCTAGGGATTTCCTTATGTTCAAAAAACCCGTTTGTTATTTTCATTTTGTTTTGTTCGCATACCTCTATTTTTAAGTCTTATACCATTGTCGTTCACTACCTTTTCGCTTTTCCCCGTATCTTCCCACAATTTGATCATTCTCTCTGCTTCCCGTTCTGCTATTTAAGTCTCCTAATATAACAATTTCTCTTGCTGTGCCCACGTTTTTTATCAACTCATTCAACTTTTGAAAAAACTCTTCTTTAACGTTTACCAACGAATCTTCATTTATTGCATATACTCCGATTATGGTTACTCTATATCCGTGTATGGTTATATCAATTCTCAATAGTCTTTCGTCAATTGGTTCCCAATTTGTAATATACTTTTTCCACTTTTTATGGACAAACACGGATACGCCTTGTTTAGCTCTGTGCTCTTTTGGTACTCCACTAAAAAATGTATGTACTCATTTTTCTTTTCTGTTCCATTTCCCTTCTTTTTTGTTTCTGTGAGAACAATTATATCCATTCTTATTCTTTCCACTTCCACAATTATTTCTTCCATCTTTCGAGAGAGTCCTTGAACGCTCCAGGTACCTATATTCATTGTCCGTTTTAGTAGCTTTAGTCGTCTTCTATTTTCCATTCCTATTTTCCGAGGTTTGTCGTGAGGATTTTTTGCAATATTGTCTTTTTACATGTAACGGGGAGCACACCCGTTGCCATAATCCCCAACTTTGGAGGACCATTGTTCTACTCTTCGTCTGATGGCTTTTCCATTCTGATCTGTCCGGCTAGGGAGGCCCTACCAGTAGCTACGCTACCGCCGGCATAGCTCATAATTTCATCAAAGCACGCAAGCCCCCTTACCCGCCATTAGGCTTCGTCAAGGTGGTAGAACTTCATTTATTCAACAAGAAATTATCTTTTGATTGGTGACCAAAACATCAACCGTAAGCGAAATTTGGTTTGTAGTGAAGAAAATAAATAAAAACACGACAATATATAAAATAAAATTTAGGGCTTAATTTATTTTGTAAAATTAAATAGTTATAAAATAAAATGTAGGTCTTCATTTAATTTCTCAAAATTTTAAAATGTATGCTTTTAGTATGAGTAAAAAAGTTCTCGGCTCTAGCCAGTTAGTATTTAAAAATACAAAAAATATCGTACTCGAGTTTCGAACTCGAGTATACATTTCAAATTGGGTTGTACGATATTTTTGTATGCTTTTAGGTTTCTTTTTTCTTTTTATTGAAAGTTATGACATGTTTTATTGTGGTAAACCGTTTTTTTAGGATATTATTAAATATACGAGCCGCCACTGCTGCTTCGCAAGGGCAAATCTTACAAATGTATACAGGAGGCGTTAGGATGTTCTGCAAAGATGGAAAAAAAGGCTGAAACAAGAGGATGTAAAAGAGAAACTATAGCTCGGAATGATAATAGGAACATTATGATGCATTCAAAGAAAGCACCATTCAAGACCCAAACACAAATTAAGCAAGAGCTAAATCTTTCTATTAGCAGTTCAACAGTTAGAATAGTGTGCAAGAAAAGTGCCACTGTTGAATGCGAAACAAATGAAGAACCGATTATCATTCGCCCAAGAACATAAAGAGTGGCCCTCTTCAAAATTGCATAATATTTTATGGAGCAACTAGTCTAAAATAATTTTAATTGACTCTAGTGGATGTCAATATTATGTATTACGAAGACCACCTTGCGCAGAATTTCAGGCCAAGTTTACCAGAAAAACTGTCAAACACGGGGAGGGGTGTAGCCTAATGATCTGGGGGAATACTTTTCTTGGTTCGGTATCGGGTCGATTTTTTGAATCAAACAAAATGTGAACTCATAAATCTATGTAAATATCCTTGAAAGCGTAATGCTACCTTGCCGAGATCTACATGGAGCCCATCAAGGTCTCGTTGTAGATTCTGTAAAAAAAATTTATTGGTATTTAAAGCAATTATACTTTTTTGTACAGGGTGTCTACGCTACTGCAGTCTAGCCATAACAACTTTGTTAGTAACAAAGTTGAAATCAGAATGGCACTGCTAGTTACAAGATTATAATGATTTATAGTATTTATAATAACTTTTCATACACTTTATTCATGTAAACGGCGCGTTTAGCAGTTGTTGAGTTAACTTGATTACACATTTTGCATAATATAAAAAATTGTTTATCAAAAAATTATGAAAATTTTCCGAAATTTAAAGTGTGGTAAATTGTTTTTTATATATTTAATAACAATAATTTTAACAATCATATTAAGTCACGTTTTAATTACACATTGGTTTAAAATTAAAAATATATTGGCGCTATCCGTTCGCTTAAATAGAGTAATGATCGACAGAATAAATATTGAGTTTCAAAAAGAATTGCAAGAAATTACCCAATGCGATGATCGCATATTAGAGTCTGCCATTGTACAACACGGAAACTTTTGGGTGTTGCAAAATTACATCAAAGCCGAAAAACAGTTCCATTGTTTTGAAAGTGTCACGTATACCACCCAAGCCGATTACACCTTTTTGGACAATTTAATTCCACTTGTTGAAAGATGGAGAGGACCCATTAGTCTTACCCTTCATGCTCCTGGAACCGATTTTCAACCAACTATAGATTCCATAGCTTATTTGCGAAACTGCAAAACTCCTTTGATAAAAAAATATGTGTCTTTTCACTTAATTTTTGATTTGGGACATGTGCCCAAAAAAACATCTTCCGAGGTAAATATATCAAATTTTTGTAACTATCTTTTTTAATAAAAAAATTTACAGCCTTTCGATTTACCAATCATGGAAGTTTATAAGGACACGTACAATTGCAGCAAAATAGCGCCATATGCAAACGCTAATTATAGAAATTTATACAAAATGAAAACCAACATTTCGTATCCAATCAATGTTGCACGAAACATAGCCAGAGAAAATGCTCAAACGCATTTTGTTCTTGCCTCTGACATCGAGCTTTATCCATCGCTAAATATAATAGAACCGTTTCTAAATTTTGTAGTGAGAAAGAAAAGCATCTTTAAAAAAAAGAGTCCATCAATTTTTGTGCTTCCAGTATTTGAAGTATTGGCGAACGAAAGTGCTCCGGAAAGTAAAGCAAAATTGGTGAAAATATATAATGACAGTCGGGCATTTTCGTTCCACAAAGGCATTTGCAATCGTTGCCACGTTATTCCAAAACTCGACGATTGGCTTAACTTAAATGTAAGCAACGAATTAAACGTGTTTGTAACAACCAAGCGGCAAAAGAAGTATGTACGTTGGGAAGCTGTTTATATAGGAACTAACGAAGATCCATGGTTTGATGAACGATTGGATTGGGAAAAACATGGAAATAAGATGTCTCAGGTAATATTTTAATACTACTTGCGTGAGAGTTAATTTAGAAATGTCTTATTTTAGGCTTATATATTATGTTTGTTAGACTACGATTACATGGTGCTGGATAATGCTTTTTTAGTACACAAACCAGGTGTTAAAGAAAAAATGATAAATTTAGAAGTCATTCCAAAAACGGCCGTATATATTAATAAAACGTTAGGATCCCAAATTAGTACTTTGTATGGTTATAAAAAAGGTTGTTTAGCTTAATTATGAAATAAATAACTATAACAGCAATTCTCTGTCAACCCATTGTTTCTTTAATAAACCAAATGATTGCAGTATTACCTCTCAGAAAAGTGTTTATAAATTACTTCAATAAGTTAATTTGCTTGGTCAGAGGATAGGGGATAAACTCTACAAAACTAATCGCGCAGATTTTACTATCTCCTTTTGTTGCTCAGCCCCAGATTTTCCACACCGACAGTGTCAGGTATGACCGTAGCCATTAGGCAGCCGCTGGGCCTCACCACCCGGCCCAAACTCCCGGTCCTATTCTGTACAAGATTTCTCTGTCAGATATCTGAGTAGTGACATCTATTCTTGTTTTATGATCATCCAAAAAGCTTTTGATAAACAACAACACAAAAGTTAGTGTTGTTCTTCTTTCCAAAGAATGTGTGGAACTATTAGACGAACGCTAGGACAACTCTGGAGGCAAGCAACACAACTGAAGTTCTACAAGGTAATGGCGGTTCCCACCTTACTTCACGGCAGCGAAACTTAAACAACCAGAGAGAGAGCTAAATTGCGAGCAGCAAAAATTAAATTTTTGCGAATAGTAAATGGCTGCACATTATTAGATCTGAGAAAATTAGTAATTCTTCTTGAAGAAGAAATGTCTTTAAAGTGGACGTTTATGCAAGATAATGGCCTCAAACACACTTCAAGGAAAGCTAAAAAATGGTTTTAAGGTAATGATTTTAATCTAATTGAAAATTTATGGATGGATGTAGAAAGGGCCGTTTTTGAAAAAGGTCACAAAATATTAATCAATTATGGAGCACTGTTCAATCAGCATGGAAATCTATTCTATTTCACAGATGTCGTCAATGCCACGAAGATGCACTGCTGTAATTAAGAACAATGGTTATGCTACAAAATATTGATTTTTTTAGTGATGTTATTAATATTGTTGTTCTCTACTAATTTTGTAAGTGATACATTATAATATATCCTTAGATTTCATTAGATTTAGTTTCTACCCCCCTTGTAGAATAAAATACTATTAAAACACTGCTGTTTTAATGCATACTAGTATAGGGGAAAATCTGTAAGTTTTTGTTTTTTTGTTCAAGTTAATATCTTTTTAAATTTTTATTATAATGCCTTTATAAACATAATAAAATATAATGATAATCAATAAAATAACAGTTTATTAATTTTATTGATACTTAATAAAAGAATTACGTTTCAATTTTCATAAGCTTTTCAACCACTGCTATTTTTCTGCACACTTCTGAATGTAAGTATATTACATTTTTTGATATTTTAAAAAATTAGAGGGCGGCTGTTTACTCACTATCATATAGTCAATAACATGTAATTTATTATTATTATTTGAAAATAATTAGTTTTTGTGATTTTGCGAAAACGAACGAAAATGTACAGGTGAGCTCCGATGTTTTCCGAAATGAACAAGCTATTTATTTTCGCTACCGGTTGCATTTCACGTTAAGTGTTCGAGCTGTGCGGTTGTCGAGTATCGTTCAAGTTTGAAAAACCCGCGTGTTCGTATCAAATGAACCAAAATAGCAGTGTGAATTAAAAAAAAGAATGCCTACAATTTCGGTTTAGAATAAAACTGAAATGCCTTAAAATTTCGATCGTTAAAATTTTTATAATATTTATATTGTGACTCATTAATTTTATTTATATTACATCACTAATAACGAGAAAAAAAAACTCGCGCGAAAATGAAACTTAAAAAAGTGGTATTAATTGGTGCCTTCTTATTGTTGATTGATTGCTTACACGCAATCGAAGATTATTGTTCCGTAAATCAATTTCCAAATTTGGGAAATTATCTGCAATTTACTAAAGAACCCAGCGCGTTTGAATATGCCATCGAGGGAAAATTTAAAGGACTGCATTGCTGTGCCAAAGGATATAAGAGCATCGAATGGTAATTATGGTTTCTTCTTTTTTAATTTTCACCCAACAAAAAATTGCAAAAATTAATTTTTTTGGTCTCGAGAGATCATTTACATTCTTTTGTTCATGATTTATTTTTGCAACCCACAATCACGAACCTGCTTTAAAAATTCTAGGGAATTCCTTTGTTGTTTCTACTCCAAAAAGTTTCAAGTTGGATTGGACCACACAGATTTATATGAAATTCAAATTTAAAAAAGCGGTCTACTACTTTTTGACTAATTATTAACCAAACCTGACGCACTTATCTACGATCTCAAAAATTTTGTCACGAAATGCAACTCCATTCATAGCTTTTATCTCGAAAGAAAAAACAAGTTTGAATAAAGTCGTTATAAATTTTTCTTGGTGGTTGAAAAAATTTTCAAACTTATCTGATTTTTTTACCTCGTTAAAATTTTTACAAATTTCGATGTGTAGTATAGGAGATTCATTAAGGATTAACCCACAGACCAGTTTATTATACCATGCAGGGTTCCTCTATCTGTCTGTAATCTTGTAGAACAAGTTAAAACTTGTCCTGCCAATTCTATTGTGAAGAAAAATAAGAAGTCGCGATGAATCATTGGGCGATTTCGTTGTTAATTTCCAACTACATACTCCTAACTACTTTGGTGAAAAGTAAATTTACTTCATGTAAATAATAATTCTTAGTTTTATCAATATTGTGAGAGGGCTTTTATAAAATAATATTTTATTTATGTATTATAGCCGACACGCCATGCAGAAGTTACGTTATAAAATTTAAAAAAAAGATTTCAACTGAAAATTGATCAAGATAATAATATAATAAAATAGTCGTCTTATTATTATGCAAGCAATTTGTTTAAAGTCGCATCGGGAATATTTTAAAGACTCATTGATCGATGATAAATTAGAAATATTGAAGCGTCAATGGGATTCGCACATTTTTTGTTACTTTCTCACACGATCCAACTAAATAAATTAGAATACAAATTTTTAAGCGACGTCATCGGATAACCTTATATTTTGGCATCCTTAATGTATTTTAAATGATCATTCTCCTATAATGAGTCTACTATTAACTTTATATTACTCATAGACGTAGTTAAACTCTCAAATTTGAGGGTGCTTGAGACCTCATTTGGGGTATCCAAATACAAAACCCACATAGGCTCCCCCCCCCCTGTAACTACGCCTATGATTATATGGTCGATGCCCGTTAATGCTTTGAAAAACGGAAGAAACACCTGGTCTAATGTTCATTATACAATTTTATTCAAAGTTCCTCCTGCCAATGTCACGTTTTTTTAGCAAAAAAAATGACAGTGTTCCGTTGATTTTCATACTTGTAAAATTGTATTCAAAAATTTAAATTACCAATGGAAGAACCCACCTTCATAATAGATATAACTAGAAGTGGTCATAATTTTTTGAGTATACTCAGTACTTCGGTTTGATGTCTTAATTTATGACGTCGTAAAAGTGAAGAACTTCAAAGCTTTGTGTGAGATGGCCTGATTTACTACTGGAAGACCCACCTCAATTTAATGTGGGCCTGATTACTAGATACTTTTGAAGAGGGGTTCCAAGCATTGCTCTGATATTGTGATATTAAATAATATCATTTTTCTCAGAATAATAAATTGAAATATAATTCTAGCAAATTCAAGATCGATGGAAGGATTTTATATAAAATTCGACCATACTTTTTTCCACATGGTTGGTTGTGATTCCAACTCACATCTTTGTAGTCGCTGTTTTCATTTACATTGTTTTAATAACATTTATATCATTACAAATAAGAAAACCCAAAATTTTTTTACTTGGAAATATTTACTTTTGTTATCACAGCGATAATATAATTTTTGAAATAGATTTATCCGGTGTAAACATTATAAATCTTTTCCTAGAAATTTAGTGCGATATCGGAGCGTTGCTTAATGTTATACAAAACTTTTTCCGTAATATTGGAGATTGCAACTTCCATTTTAAATTTACTTTCATCTTTTAGCGAAAAGAAAAAAAGGATTTCGTTTCATTTTTTAATTGTAAATATAAGTTGAAAGAACTTTTCGGTTTTATAATTAAGCAGTTCATATTCGCCCTTTAGTTTTCTGAACCTTGAAATGTTGATAACCTATCGGTAATTCGGCTAAACATTAAAGTAGCATTCACGTAATAGATTAGTTGTTAGTATAAGAAAAGAATTAAGATACCCTAATTTGATTAGTTCTTGCAAGCTCTTACAATACAACCGTATACCTATGTTGACCATTATAATTACTTTTTTCCAAAAATCTTGGGAGGCAATCCCCTATGATATAATTAATTACCCTATAAAATTAATCATTTTAACAAGAGCTTTCGCTTAAATCCATAAATAATAAAAGGCAATATTCAAAAAACAATAAATTAATGCAGGTAAAATATGAGTGACCCCCAAGAAATTTCATCGTCTAGTCTTTTGAACAACCTATAATTTGAAACCGAACACGTCCACCTCTCATTTTACAAACTTATTTTAATTAACCGACTTGGGAAGAATGCAAACCCCTTCCGTTAAAAAAATGACTAGCTCCATTAACTTTAACTTTTTAACCTTAGCGGAGGATATTCCGAAAATTTTGCGCGGTAGGTACATAATTTGTTAAAAAAATTATGACTGGACAGAATTTCCGAAACTAAAATATCTCGAAGAATGGTTAAAGCCTTCGGGCAAAAGAAATAATTTTGTTGGAACCGTCTTCTCAAATTATTGTCATCCTATTTTTTTTATTTCTACCTGTAACAAATACGTTTCTGTTATTATATACCGAAACATATTTGTTAGCATAGCATTATAATTCTAGCTCGATTAATAAATTCGAGACGGAAATTAAATTTTTATGTTCTAGGAAGTTTTATTCCATTTTAGATATTCGTGTCTTTCTCCGAAAGAAAAATCTATAATTCAAGACATTTTAGTGTTGTCAGCGGAAATTTTCAATTCTGGCCATTTCAATTATTTATATCGACATAAAATAATACAAATGGGATAATTAAACTTGCATGAGAGAGATCCCGGGGCAAAACCAGCAGAACTTTTTTTAAAGATTTTAAATATTATGACCGCAGTGGAAATTAACATTTGCAAGTAAAATCAAAGTTACGAAAAGATACAAATTACAATAATTTATTCACTTTAGATCGAATCGATATAATTATGTAATTCAGAGGAAAGTTTAATTTTTGAATTCATCGTGCAGTATAATTTATTGATTTTTGAGCTTGCAATAATTGCAAACCTTGAAAGCATTTTTCAGTATCAGATTCACGTATCTTCACGACAGGAAAATCAGAAAATATTTTCGCGTACACTTCTCAATAATTATTTCAATGCACAAAATGAATATATAGGCAATTCATTGCATTTTAATCAATTGGCGTCTATAAAAATAACTATCGAGAAATAATTACCCGCATACTTTTATTAAATGGTTATTCAGAAGATCCCGTGGATACAGGTTTCAATCAAAGAAAAAAGAAGAAGATTATTGATTAATGAGTTTATTGATAGATAAATCCTAACTCCCCTAACTGCATATTAATATTATGCAATATGATTTTGAATATCAAATCAATATTTTGTATAAACATTTTTTTTAAAAAGACGAACCCTTAATTTTTCTCTAAAGCAATCTAATACTTATGGGAAAATATTATTTATATTCTTGGGAAAGTTGAGAAAAAATTAACATTATACCAATGCTTATTAACTTCTAATGAATAAGTCGATAATCTTCTTTCGTTTTTCTGAGAATTGCCAATATTTGCAAAAATCCTATAAGTCCTAATTACCAATTCTACTTGGAATTTTACTTTTTGCTTTGTAAAGAAGGGATTTTTTGCCGAAGATTTAAATAAAATTAACGGCAGATTATCTTTTAACCACTCGATAAGTGTTTATGTAAACTTGAACGAGAACCGACAGGTTCGAGATAGGTACATGTATAAATTTTGGCGCCATTCCAACCCTTCTGTCTCTGCGCCTCCATGGTTCAAGTGTTGATTTCTTGCACAAACAGGTCGGTCTGATAAATTAATAATCTTGTATCCCAAACACGTCAAGATTTAATCGGGATTTGTTTAAAAAATGCACCCTGTGGAATTTATACAATAGGATCTCCATCATTTCTAATAAATTTATTTTAAAACTTGCCTATTGTATGTCACAATGGTGAAATTATTACCAACATTTTACTTAAAATCTTGGAAACAGTTTGGAATGGTATTTTATGGGCTTGTCATTTTTTCTGTGAACACACCTAGAGTTTATGCTATCTTTTGTGCTCGACACCCTTAAAAGTGTTTGCCAATAACCGCCTTAGCACCCCCTATTGTGTCTTTTTGTTTCTTGGTATTTATTTTTAATGTTTTTTTTATTTTATGAAAATGGGTTTTGGAGATTTATTACAATATGATTGTAATTGAAACACAAGTTCTCATTTTTCAGGAAATATTAGGTCCGTTTTATCTTTTCTTGTAAAATTTTTTATAATTAATTTTTTTCAAACTTTCGATCCTTTCGACTCGGATAAAGTAGTAAAGGTGAAGTGAACCATATCACTTTTTGAAAGGTTCATGGTCAACAAAATACAAGATTATGGAAGCAGACCGCCCAAACCGTAATATTTTACCCCCATTCATTATCAGCCCCATTGATAGTTGACTAGTGTAGAATTTAAAATTATTTGCCGTCGATTTTCAGGTAAAAACTGTATTTTATCCAAAAGTGTCATTTTGAGAAATTTCTCAATTCAAGTGAGTTTCTGTCAAGGTTTACAGCTGCACTTTTTCATTGTGCGAGTATCGATGGTGACTGTTTTATTATGAAGTAAATATACCTCATAATTTTACCTTTTTCTTTTTAACTTTGGGTTAAGTATAAGCTCGTTAATCCATTATTGCTTTAAGTACCTACTCTTTAAAAAAAAATTGTGTACAAAATTTTGTTTTTTGCAAGGTTTCATCATGTTCTACTTGTATATCATACATATTTTAAAACTTTTATTAAAATTTGTAAACGGTTGAAGCAATAGTCCTGGCCGGTCCTGGCACTTACGCAAGAAGTGTTTACACAGTAATTGCGAGAACACGAACATAATAGGCAAACAAGGTGTACGTAATGGTACCATTTAAATCATAATCTTCATATTTCGTTTGAAACAAATATAGCATTTTTTTTAAATGTTCTTGAAACTTGCTTCAGTTTTTCTTGTTTGAAATTTTGGAACTGCCCGAGAGAGAGGTATCTTCGCTGCTGATTTACAAATGAAGGAAGAAATTCTGCTGGCTTTCCAAATTCCAATACATAATATTGTAATAATTAATTATGCCTTCCTATTCTGCAAATTTTATTTAAATACGGAAGTGGCATAACGTTAGTTTTTTAATTGTTTTATTTCGTTTTTTCGATTCAAGGATATAATATATTGACAACAAAGTTGTGATAATATAATGACAGTTGGATTAAAACATCGGACGGAAACATAAAATGAACTTGAGCGACACTTCCTAATGAGAATGACACTCCGTCTTGAGGTTAATGGTCGAACACCGCGAAATCGATGAAGCCCGGATGAAGCTATTGCAATATGTCAATTTAAAAAAAGAAGTTGCATAACTAAACTACATTTCATGTCTTGCTCCACCTTTATTTGGATAAGAAAAATTTGATATCTTGAAAGAGCAAAAAATGTAGAAATAGTGGATTTTCCATTAATAGAAAAAACAACCTATGATGCGGTTTACTCGCTAGGTTGTTGGGTTAACGTGTTTAGTGTTGATTACGTTCATCAAATCCGGTTATAAACGCGTTTCCTGTATGATTTTATCAATTTATCATGATCCGAAAGGTGATTTTCACTCGTTATCAAAAAGTTTTATTTTTTTATCCTTGAAAACCTCAATTGGAAAACATTTTTGCCTCGGACGAGATTGGCTTCGCTCGCTTACATGATGTACAAATTGTCTTTACTTTTAATTGCGATACTTTAAGTGAATCACCATGACGTTTTTGGTATTCCACGAATTAATTAGCTTCATAATATTATTTTACCATATTAGAAGAAGACTATGTTTTATACGCAATATTTACAGCTGTTTAGTTACATTCTTTAACATGCTTATTTGTACATACTTGTACTTTTATTTATAGAAAGCTTTTATAATTATTTTTCTCAAGTGCTCTTCGTTTGAATTTAAGTTTCAATATAAAACTGTCGTACTGAGAAATGAAAACGCGCATCAACTTTTTTGTTCTATTTTTGACTCGACTATGCCATTCTCTGTAATAATGCTATTTTAAACTTCGATCTTCGTGTGGATGGATATTCCAATGCAAATGCAAACCAAATCAGAAAAACCTTGTTTACCATCATAGCTTTGATCATCGATAGGAGGGGGAGGGGGGATCGTGCTGGATAAAAAACGCGGTGACGATTATTATTTACAGGTTGGAAGAAGTCCCCATATTTTCAAAATATAACATCAAAGTTCCTCCTAGGATGTGAACTGCAAACTAAAATTCAAGAATACCTCTTGCAGTTTTTTATTTACCAAGTTCAATGACAAATCTACAAATGTTGACTTAAGAAATGGACCCGACAATAGGGTGGGTTGTGGGAATAATTTTCTAATCCGTTTAAATGTTTGTTATTTGTTGAACATAATGACCGGTCATTCACTTTGTTAAATTAAATATCCACTTAATGATTGATTATGTCCAATGTTTAACTAACAAATGGATTATTTTCTCTTCGCCGAAGTAATAATGATTTTATGGAAATACTAATATTTCGATTGACTTTTTCTTGGTAGAATTAATCAAATAAAATGTAAATGAAGGAAAAATAAAATCGACAATGAACCCTGATAATGGGAGCAAATCGAACCGGGGTTAGACGAGTTGAAACAAATTACCACAACATTGAAAAGATTTTGGCATCAATAATTATACTTTGCACCTTTCGAAAGGACGACCGTTTTTATGGTCGTGCCAACTAATTTCCTCTAGGTTATGTTTCGTTTTTCTTCTTGGTCGACCAGTTTCTTTTGTAGAAATTCGATGATGCATGTCTGTGTGGTTTTCCATAGAACACTGTCGTCAGAATCATACATTTTTACGTATTTACCTACATTTTCGTTGACCCAAATAAACAAATTCGTATCTTGGAATCGCCAGTGCAATTGCTTAACTTTTAATTATTTTATTGGACTTATAATTGATGAGCACACAAATTTGATGGTACAAAAATTCTAACAATTTGTAATTGTAAACAACGGACAGCTTAAAATCATGACAAAACTAATAATAATGATGCATTTCCGTCACAAAACAGAACAAAGACATTTGCAAACTTGGCAAATTCCAATTAATCTCGTTTTATTTTCTCAGAATTCGCAAATGTATAATTTCACAACGAAATTGAATACTTAATTTAATTGCAAAAGTTATACTCCATTATTCATGTTTGGCCAAACTCGAAAGTGACTTCCAACATGTGTTTTTTGATTTTTTTTCAACTCTTCGGCAGCATCAGTTCATTGTCATGGCTTCTTGCCATTTATCAAAAGTTCACTGGTTTCTTTAATGATGTTTCAAATTCTAAGGCGACTGCCACATGGATAAACGTGTAGAATGTTTTGTAAATCAAATTCTAAACGATTCTATTTTTTTAGGTACAAAAATGGAAAGCCCTATCCATGGCACGACACAGTTGCTCCTTTAATTATTTATCCAGAAAGTAGCAATCAAACTGTGTACACCCAAACTGTTACTATGGAAGATGCAGGAAATTACACTTGTGTGCTCAGAAACGATTCGATGGTTCACGTTCATACCATCACTCTGTTTGTTTTTGGTGAGTACATAATTTTTTACCATTCGACTCCGAAATGGAAGATGCTATAAATATTTTGATTCTTGAAATCCAATTTTTTTATATGCGACTCGCTTTACTGCAATCTATTTACTTATTTATAATTTTAACATAATATGAAAACAGAAAATCAATATGTTTTAAGTTGAAAATAAGTGGAATATTTTAAAAATAGATTTCTAGTTCAAAATTCCATTAATTGACACAAAAATAAACCTGGAAATAATTAATGTTTTCAAAAATTTCTATGCGGTTATTTTTTATTAAAATTTTTTGGTGTGGTTAATGTTATCAAAGGTTATACAATATTGTTAATATAATTCCTTGAAAATGAGATAAAATACGGAATTTCTATACACTTATACATAATTATTAATTTAAGTGTGAACTTTTTATGTCGAGATGGTAATCCTATAATTTACAATTGCTCACCGAATACCTAAAATAGCCAAAGATAATCTTGTGTGAAATTATGTTTTTCACGATTTTATAGGGAATACATAAATTAACAGAAAAAGAAGAATTTAAATAGGTACATAAATTATTAGCTTGTGAAAATTGTTTTTAAATTAAAATTAGCAAGCCAATCAACACATAATAAAATTTATATTATTATGATTTATTGGCAAGTTAAAACATCCAATTATTGACAACTTTTACGTTTGTCCTTTTATCGACCAAAGATCTCGAAACGCTCCTCGAATTTTATAATTAAAAGGACTTGGGAGAAGAAGACTGAATTTTATTTTTCATTTATTAAAATTGGCAAATTAGCAAAATAAAAAAGATGGATTTGGCAAATCACAAAGGTATAATCTTTTGAATTAAAAGGTACTTGTCATGGTTTGGAGCTAACGTTAAACTGTAGGCCCCCTATTGTGTATAATACCACTGCAGAACCGAGTCTATGAGTAAGACAAAGAAATATTTTCCTCCATATATTATTAAACCTCATAATTAAATTGTTACCAAGTAAATTGAACGCATTAATTTTAATAACAAGACATCGATTTGTGTAATTAATTGTAATTAATTCCGCACCTACTGTTTTTAATTTAACACCTGCGAGGATATTCAGCATTTTGCTTCAATCTCCTATTGTAAACAAAACGAACTAATTGACTTTAGAACGATATTTTTTAAATTTCATCCTCGCACTGTACATACATGCATGTACTGCCCATGTACGTACTTTATATTATAAGTCCTTACTTCCGTTTTAAAAAATAACGACGATCAGAATTGGATTTCTCAATGAAATGGATACTTATTTTATAAAAGGACCGATTATACATGATAATTTTTGATCCGATCATTCAATACAATACAGCTTAAATATTTATTGCTTATTAAAATTCGATATGTTACACCTGCACAAAATATATTATTTCAATGAACAAGCCTACATGTATCCGGTGAAAGTGGTTTAATAGTGCGACTTGATCGTTTTACAATCATTCGGTAAGGAAAATTGTGTTGGCGACACTTTTGGACCGGAATAAATTAAGGCCCATGGTTAGCACATGTAATGAGATAAAATTTGCGAAATTTATGTGTGGGGTTGTAAAATTCTAGATCGAATCCTGTTAGTTGACAACTGCTAAAATAAATTAGGGTAGGTTCATCAAGTCGAGTTCTAGAAATTGAATGAAAATAATTATAACTTTTTGAATGGGAATGAAACGGTATCAGTAATAAAATGACAACTGGACAGCATTGAAGTGATAAATTAATGGAGTCTATTTAGAAACAATGAATGTAGATTAATCATTTCAAAGTGGAATAATTTATAATGTAATACAATATTATAGACTTCAAGAATTTATTATAATTTGTATATAGTAGGTACTACTATAACATACCAAGAAGGCATTTTAGATAAAAAATTTAACAATAAAGATATGGGGAGCATTCATAGACACGCCGTGCTTATCGAACAAGAATGCATTCATGTGATATCCTTATTTTGAAATTTGCTCGAGGTCGACAAACTTTTGTGGGAAAATGTTTTATATGGATAAAACTGACGCAAAATTTGCTTAATCATTAAATTTTGATTGTGACTTTTTGTTTGGGCATCTGAGACCAAATTTGATCTCCTGAACTGGTTTCAAGATTGAAATGAGTTTTTCGGTGTGCCCTCTAACGTAAATAAAACTGAAATTTTGAAGGAAGGGATTTTGATAAGCATTACGTAGTCGTTCGAAATTGAAAGTCGTTTTAAGGAGTGACTCAATGACTGTTAGGAAAATCGTTGGCAAAGAGAACCAGATTCATAACATTACGGCTGTTCGATTGAAATTTTTGATAAGATAAAGACATGACTTTATGGATAACGTTACGTGCCACATTGATGATTTGGAGTCTAGGGTGGCTGGAAAAATAGTTAAGTAATCTACCCGAATATGTACTAGGTTTGTGGTACCAGGAATAATAAGTTTATCGTGTAAATCAGGGATGAGCAGGCCGCAGCCCGCCTCACTATCACGTGCGGCCCTTCAAAGATTTTACATTTTGACTTTTAAGGTTAGATTTATAGGAACGAGTTTAAGTTAACGAACAAGGATATCATTAGGTATAGCTAATGGAGTTTGCAATTGGGAAATCGTATCTTCTATGTGTTGGATGACTATTTCTACAGGAACATTAGTAAATAGAGACGCAACATTCTTTAGGAATACGGATAGCTAATATTTCTTTCATTTCTATGGAGTTTCTAACATCGAATTTCAAATAAGGAGAAATGAATTTAGAAAGGGAATGAAAAGGCCCGATAGGTCTGAGGGGGGTGCCCATCCTTGTATAATTTTGGTAAACCATAAGCTTTAGGTAGAATTTCGGTTTTCTAGACTCCAAAATAATGATTGAAATTTAGAAAGACAACCTTCTTTTTCTAGTAATAGAAATATGTTATTAGCCTTAAGTTTTAAAGGATAAATAGAGCACTTTTTAACAACAATAGATGTATTTTCATCTGAAAATAATATGCTGAAAAAGTACGATATAAATCATGCGATATGACTTAAAATTCGCACTGCATTGACCACAAAGGCGCCATAATCTTAGACGAAGAGAAAAGAGGCAATTATAACATTCATATGAGTCATAATCCAATGAATGATAAAAGGGATGTCCAATACTTTCATGGTGGATATTAATACATCCTGGATAACATGGGCAATCAATGATTTTACAGCCTTTTGGGAAAATAAATGACAATTACCAATTTTAAATTGTTTTTAATTGTCATTGTCAATTGCTTTCAATTCAAAAGTTTTTAATTAGTTAATTAATAGTTTATTTATTTTTTAGCCTTGAAAATGGGCCAAATTTAAATGGCCCGAAACGTTGGATAATATTATTAAAATATTAAAAAACCCAATAAAAATTTTATAGTTATACAGAATTTAATTTCCTATACGGTGCATTAATTATTATCTATAGCCAATAATATAAATAAATATTTGTAAATGGTCGTCTGAAATTAGTGGCAAAACGGATCTGTCTGTTCCTCATCAAGCGGCTACAAAATCCACATCAATGTTTTACTAATGAATTTGTATATTTTATCTTTTAACGTAAATAAACGGAAATAATTAAGTATTTGCAATGTAAATGCCAATAATTATTGAAGTTGACATGTGAGAGCGGTTTAAACGATTGCGTTACTAATTTATATCGCTCGGTACGATTGATTTATTTATTCATATAATTAAAAAATAATAAAAATATTGCGAGCGTTCATGCCGCTAACAAAACCAAATGCAAAAATGGTAGGCAATAATTTTCCTGTTTAAATATGGCGCATTTTGCATGGCCATCGATGCAATTGTCTTATGTAAAGGAGTTCTTAGAAAATTATAAAATAGCGTACACGTTCATCAGTCACACTGAGTTGATTTTAAATAAAATTACCTTTTAATGTACCGGGTCTTTCATAGAAATAATTCAACGAAAAAGCTCATTTAAAACGTGAGCAATTTGCAATGCACTATAAATTTTGCTAATGTATTGCACTTCTCGATTCGTATTCATTTATTACGCTATTGTTTGAAAATTTTAAAGTATTTTGGAACCCCATTATTAATCCCAAACAAATTTGAATGCGTTGCACCAAATTTATTTTTTCAAAATAGCTAATGTTTTGGCAGTCTATTATAATAATGTGATGAATGAAGGAAATACTCTTAACGACTAATGTGTGTGGGTATTCTAACAAAAGTCAAAATTCAGCATAGATACAAACAATTATTGCAACCGCTGAGAAACTCCGTGAAGTTTGATTTCCCGGAGTTTCCGCTCCGCACCCAACCAGCGGCAACATCAAGCCACCGTTGTGATTTATGGTTCTAATGACATGTTGTGGCACATGGTTGTTTTTAAAAAGATGAAGAAAACAAGTTGCACTGAAAATATTTTGTCTTTCAATGTACCATTATTATTTATATCACTTCCCTGTTGCGCATCTTGCCAAAAGCTTGACGTTTCTAAAATCGTACATCATTTTAAGATCACGCATGTAATATATAGGGTGGTTTTAATCACGCGGAATTATTATATTGGCCAGAAGGTTTTGAAGTTAACCCATTTATTTTGATTTCAGATAAACTTCCGGACGATCCGAAAATCACCTACATTTCTGAAGCAGCGACTGTTACCCTGACGAAATCCATACGATTATTTTGCGAGGCCTTTGTTGGTAATAAAACCTCAAACCGTTTTTTTTCTTACATTTTTATTTTATTTTTAATTAAAGGGCGTATCGATTTACCGGATGCTTATAACGAAGCGGTGTGGAGAAAGAGCGGCGAAAATGTGACACTTCAAAAGGAGAAGAAAAACATTCATCAGTACACCGTTATGAGGTAAATAAAATAATCAAACTTCCAAAGTCATATTTCACAAAGCTTTCGCGTGTAATTCCCATTATTTAATCAACTCGTGATGTATTAACTTTTAAATTAACTGCAGTTAGTGTGCGGAACGATCAAAGGAAGAAAGTAAAATTGCAGTCTACTATAGAGTGCACCGGTTCTTGGAATCGTAGTGACCTGTCAAGTGGTTAACTAATATTTTTGAATTGCGCTCTAATTACGCTCTTTAGCCGGTCTTACTTCTGAACTTCGATCAGTTCAAATTTCCAGTTTTATCCCACGGACAAAAAATAAGTACCTCATCAAAATAAAGATTGCATGTACAACATCCACTTTTTATTGTTTATAAAGATAAATAAACGGTATATACCTGCCATTTACAAAGTACACTTGAGCAAAAACCACATAATTACTGGTAATTAGCAACGTTCCGGTTGACAGTAGATAATGGTGTAGCATACCGGTCTAACGTATAAAAACTAAACCACGATGGAAATAAAATAAAAGAACATTCTCGTGAGAACATTAACTTGTCGTGTTTGTCTTACCTTTATTCAATTCGACTTGTATTTATTTTTCTAATTTACTAAATCATTTTGTTTGTCTTTGTTATACTTTCATTGCTTGAATGGCGTTAATTTCGACATTAAAAATTATATAACTGTAATTTACGGAAAATGTTGATCAAATCCTATAAGTTTTTTATTTTAATTCACCCAACTGAATATGGATGAGCAATAATTATCTAAAATTATAATGACAATTTCGTTCATAATAATTCAACCAATAGGATGTTAGAATCTCATCAATTTGAACCAATCATAATCTACTTCCTTTGACAATACAGACCACGGTGGTGTATTGTCGCGGCAATACGACCACCGTGGTCTGTATTGTCAAGTAACGATGGAAACTACGTAAACGCATACTATAAATTATTTGTTGTCAGAAAAAATTGAAATTTTATTTACGAAATTGTCAAACGAATTCCACACGATACTATAAAATTGTCGGTTAATTTTTAAACCATGGAATCTTCGTGTTTGTCGCCCTTAAAATCACCATTCGTGCTAAAGCACTCATGATGATTTTAAGGGCGACAAACACTCAGTTCCAGTTTCAAAAATTATTGCCGACAATTTGATAGTCTCTTGTGGTATTATATATGAAAATAATGTTTTCGCGCTTTTTTTTTTGGAATGGTACTCGGTTATCAAAAATCACCCTACGAAACAATTTCACCCCGTTTGAGGAAAAAAATTTTGTTTCTAGCAATTTAAAAGCCCCCTACCGCCTATTATAAAGACGTCAAAAATTGTGTTTTATCAACATTTTCATTTGTAGGGAGGACGGTCAAACGTTTGGAACCTACTTAATCATAGACAACATGAAAAAAGACGATTTTGGCGAATACATCTGCAGTATTAGCAAACCGGGAAAAACGATCGAACTATCGACGTACGTTTACGAAAAAGGTAGATGCCTAAATTTTTTTTATATTTAAAACAAATTTTTATATTGCTTTTCTTCCCCCAGTTGACGTCAATGAATACAAAAATCCCAACCCAATGCCGACAAAACAAATCCTCCTCATGTTGGGTTCCATCTGTCTACTTTGCCTAACCGGATTTGTTCTTTACTACACGTATGGATTATTAATTCGAGTGTATCTTAAGGACCGTTACGGATCTCGAGAGCAAAATAAACCAAACGACGTTCTTATTTTATACTCTCCCAAAGATACCCACGTAGCCTTAGGCGTTTTGCTTCCGACCCTTCAAAATAATTACAACTACAAGTGTGAAGCAGAAGAGTTACCACTCAACGCGGATATTTGTAAGTAATAAAGATTGAACTAATTTAACAATATAATTTGACTATTTATGATTAGGGTGTACAAAATTGGAAGAATCCGTTCGTAGGAGTGGCAGCGTCGTGGTGGTTATGTCACCATCATGTTTAAACGAAAAATGGGACTGCAACGTCTTGTATGAAGCTTTTAAACAATTACAGCATTTAAACTCCAGATTTTGTTGCATCATGTTGAAAGAAATGCCAACCCTCAAAAACCAACTGAAAAATTCGCAAGGCGAAACTTTGCGCTCCACAATTAAAAACGCTAATATCGTGTATTGGGAAAAATCGAGAGAAGTAAAATTTTGGCTCACTTTACGCCTAAGTTTGCCTCCAAAACTGAATTTAGTTAATAATTTAGAAGAAATTCGTGTGACAAATAATGAAAATAATACAAGACTGATTTTAAACTAACGGATAGTCTTCACATCTTTTTGTAAATATTATATCCAAAAAGTATTTTTTTAAATAATTTTTTTGCTATATATTTTGATATTGTTAAAATACTTGCAAAGTATTCGATTTAATACAAAAAGTATTATCTAAGCTAATTTAATTACTGTTAGGTTCATATATAAAGTTCTAAAGCCAAACGTAGTTTCTAAAACTAAAAATGAAGGAAAGGATTCATTGTTTATTTTTAGAGCCCAATTTTGAATGAGTAATGTGTTTTATAAATACGTGTAGCTGCATTGCATTAGAGGTTATTACCGATATTTGTATAAGAAAATTCTGTGAAAATTTTATGTTTAAAATAAATTTAAGTTTACGTTTAATTTCAATTAAGACTTCGCGAGTGATACGTTTTTATTTATTATTTGTATCGGAATGATTCGTTAATTAAATCCATTCAAAATGGTTTATCCATTTGTTTGCATTTCTTTAGCTTTATGCTGATTATCCTTGCTTATATTATTTATATCCTTATATTTCAATAGAGAAGTTAAATTTGGTAATTTTCTTATCTAGAAGAGGTATTGAGGCGGTAGCGAACTGGGACCGCATAGTAAAAAAATCCAAAAGTATTTAAATGGCTTGGTGTGATTACTGGTTTAGTTTCAGCGCGATGTTTTGGGTTTGAATCGCGGTTTTACCGGAATTTCTTAACGCATCCCTCCAGTGAATATCAACATGCTGTAAATAAGTTATATTATAAAGTAAAAGAGAAAAATGGGGACTAATAACTTCAGAAAATGCATCGTGAAGACTTTGCAGAGTAAGCAAAGTAGCAATATTCCGAATGGAATAGAAAAGCTTGCTAAAGGTAGGACAATCATTTCAATTATCAGAAATATTTGAAATAAAAAAGTGTGTATTCTCAATTTCACGGATATTATCAAGGTTTATGTTTAATTAGTAATATACTGTAAAATGTGGTGAATCACAAGGGCAATCAGTAAAAAGATAGATAATTATTGTGCTGCACTTGCAAAGTAAAGCCGATTGTAAATATTTTGATTGATGTCAATTCCTGAAACTACAAGTTTGTAACTTAAAATATATTGCATCAGTAGTAATAAGTAAATAAGCCCTTTCAGCCCTCTTTCGGTAAGTGAAAAATTGAAGTGAAATATTCAGTGTATAAACTTTGTACTATATTTTCAGAAAACTAATTATTTAAAGAAAATAGCTGAAGTGTTGGTAGTGGTTCTGGTATAGGTAAATCATACCCGAATTGGATCACGTTTGTCCGATTTGTTAATTCAGTACTTTCATTATTTTCAGGATTGTGAAGATTCTGAGATAAACGGGGTGTATCTATAATAGATATAAGAAATATAAGATAACAAGAAATCGGGGCTGGAATAATGAGCTATATCAGTGTTTCCCAAATTTTTTTAGCCACGGAACTCTTTTATAATGTTTACAATTTTGCGAAACCTTTGGAGGTTTAAAAAAAGATTATTTAATAATTTCAAATGTTTAATATTTCTTGCAGAACCTTTGCTTTCTTAGGAGGAATTCACTTTAGATAACGCTGAGCTATGAAATACATGTATAGAAATTCCCTTTTACGCTCGTTGTTGGTGCAGTGGAAACCCCAAAAATTGAAAGAAGTTGTTATGAGATTTTAGTTGAACTGTAAAATTCTTAATATTGAAATTAGAAATAAATAAATGGCATAAATCGTTATGCAAAATATCATTTAACATGTAAAACAAAATGTGTGATTGACCCCCTAGGAGGGCGAATCACAACACCAAATAAATAAAACAAAACAGTAGTATTTCCAAGTGAATTTTTTCCAAAATTTTCTAAAACTGAATGCTATTAGATAAGATTTTATCGTTATTTACAAAATTTTCTACATCAAACCGTTTTGGAAATATTTGACTGTATAGAAGTTAAATAAAGGTGTTGTGATTCACCCCATTTTACGGTAAAAGTAAGAACTACTAACGTACTTTCCATAACCATGTTGACTGACGATGAAAATATTTATTTTTCACCATCGGGGGCGGATTGGAAACTTAGTTCGGTTCTGTAAAATGTGGGGGAGACCGGCCCACCAACACTTTTAAAATTGACACTTAATGTAAGCTAACGTTCTACTTCCTCTAGTTTTCGAGAAACAGTCCTCTGAAAAGCTCCGTTTATTTTCGATATTTTCGCAGAAAACTGCAGTTTTGAATTGCGACATAACCTGTTTTCTTAATCACGTGGGCTAAAGTAGCCCACATATATACGATAAGTGAAACCAGCCTCAAAACTTACTTGAGAGCCCTAATTGCAAAATATCAATTTTTATACATAGTGTGAACATTGACAAATTCGTTTCGTCTTTCACTTTCAATGATCAATGCAAAGGGGCGCCGCCCTCCCCATAGCAACTCAGAAAAAGTTTAATAATGTAGTTACTAAATATACACAGCTGAATATTATGCAATCGATTTGCAAAGAAAATGGTTGTGGGTGTGCGACCTTCAGACCACACTAGAACTTTTTCGACCGAACCTAATTAGCCGTTTCCTATAAATCCTATGTCCAAAATAGGTGTAATCTAAATTAAACTAAATAAAATTGTGTGCAAAAGCTAAAAATAGGAATTTTTCTAGCCTTCGATATTTTCCAAGGTACAGCCACGTAAAGAACTTCGTTTTATTTCGCGTTTTGCTCTGAATAAATTATTGTTTTCAGATTTTCATGTACACTTTTTTACCTGTCCATCTGACACAAAAGTGCTCCATAGATATATGAAATCTTCCGTAAAACTCTTTGTAGGACAACATTCTAACTCTAATAAGGCCTTAGCTGTGAGCTTTCAAAGTTGATCACTTTTTACAGGTACATTTCACCGACCCCCCTCGAGAATTTTGTAACGAAATTAGAGTCGAACCTTCCAGCTCCAATGAACTTCCATTCAAATCGTTTGAATCACACGCATCGCGAATTCATTCGCGAAAATTTGGGAAGGGGGCTATAGAAACGACAGTCCCTCCATCGCGAATTTTATTTATAAAATTGTTGTCAATCGATCAAAAATCGTTCGAGCTTCAAAAAGTTTCTAATAAAAATTCAATTTACAATAATTTTGGTAGGGTGGGTAAAAAATGCTTTTTTTAAGAAGTGATTTTTTTTGGTAAAATTAATACCAACTGATCGAGAATCGTGTGAGCTCCTATTTTCATCGTATGAACCTGAAAGGTAAAAAAGTTGGAGCGTTTAAAAGATTGTAAAATTGAACTATATTAATTTAACCTCCCACCCTATCGCGAATTTTTTAATGAGTGTCAAACGTTTGAGCTTCCATTCAGATCGTTCATTATGAAGTTATTCGTAGAACCCACAGCCCCCAATCGCGAAGTTTATTAACAAAATTTATGTCAATCAATCGCGAAATGTTTGAGCTCCAATGAGCTTCTACTCCCATCGTGTGAATCCCAAAGGTAAAAAATTAGAGCATTTAAAAGATTTACAAATTTTACAAGGATTTTACCTATACATCTCTCAGAGCAAGTAACGCGCAGAATTTTAGTGTTGATGATAATAATTAAAATAGTTTTTATTTTGTAATATTAAGAAAGAAAACAAGCATCATCTTTGATAAAAATAATTTGCTAGTCCATAGAATAAAGTTTGTAATTTTTTAAATTAATATTGTTTAATAATAAGGATTTTTTTTCTCCTTTTTTTACTCGTTTTTGATGCATCCCACGACAAAACGTTCAGGTAAAGTAGTCCAGACAAGGAACATTTTTAGTTTGCAAAAATTCCGGACCTAATGAACTCCTCAAAAGTCCCTTAAAATCTCATGCCAGTGTTTCCCTAAATTGGGGGTTTCAGCCCTCTGATATGGTTATTTGCCTAAAATCCGTTTATTTTCGATGTTACAAAAAAGTCTCATCAGAACCATAAAATTCTCTACAAGTTATGTTTTATCAAAATTTTTATATGGGATACTACTTCTGATATAACTTAACAAAAACATGACCCACCTTATTTAAAATGATGCAATAGTAATTCGTTGTACGGAGAGAAATATTTTCAGAAAGGCGAAATGCGTTTAAAAATAAATTAACTAAATTGGAACAAAAGTTTGCAATTGAAGAGCAAAATAGATTTTTCAAAATTTTCCGAATAATTACCTCGAGCTTACAAGAAATTCAAGCAAGCTGAAATTTGGCAGAAAATCTATAAAAGTGTTTTAATGAACCCCCAAAAGTCGTCTAAAATTCCAGACCGGTGTTTCCCCTAATTGAGGGTTTTAGCTTCCCCCAAACGCGATTTTTCGCTTACAGCTCGCTTATTTTCATTTTTATGAGGAATTAGAACTAGATCAAATTGAACAGCATAAAATTATATGTTTTTTCAAATTATCCTATAGCACACAATTTCTGAAATAACCTTCGATGCCATATTGGAAAATAGCTACCAAAATCGCATTGTAACATATATTTCGCAAACCATTTTGCTATAAATTGAGTTGAATAAGTCAACACTTTATTACTCAGACTATTCTAGGTAAAATTGCTATGAAACCTTGAACAAATTTATGTAAAGTCAAAGTGACGCTGAATTTTTGTATAGGGATCTTATTGGCAAGTAAATAGTAAAAATTTAAATTTATAGATTAATGGTAAATTCTATCAAGATAACTTTAAGAACAAAAGATGTAGAATCATGTAAAATAGTTTTTGTTTGAAATATTTTTTGATAACATGGATGGTTTCCGATAGAAATGTTAAAATGCGATTTTGGTCAGCATTTTCCAATATGGCAGTCGACGAAGATTATTTCAGGAATAAATACTATAGTATAGCAAGCTACCTGAGATGTATAAACAAAAATGCTCACAGAACTAATTGCAAAAATTTAGTAAATAACAGGTCTTGGACCTATATTAAGAGGGAGACTTCTTAATAAAAATAGAAGAGGAAGAAGTCAATTTTTCGGCTTCATTACAAGAACTAGACAACACGGGCAAATTTTGAAAAAATAAATTTTGCTTTTCAATTTTAAATTTAGTTTATATTTATTTTTAAACGCATTTCGCTTTTCTCAAAATATTTCTCTGTGCAACAAATCAATATTGCACCATTTTAAAGGTGGATTGTGTTTTTGGTAAGTTACTTCAGGAATATATGTTTCTATATTTTCTATATAGAATATATTTCAAAATTTTGAAAGAATATATTTTGTATAGAATTTTATGATTTTCAATTTTTGTCTGATGATAATTTTTCGTAAAAGTGAAAATTAGCTAGCTATAACCGTTTAGGGGGGCTAAACCCCAAGCATGAGATTTTAGGGAATTAATTTGGACACTCCAATATACATGTCTACCAAATTTCAGTTTGTCCGTATTTCTTGCAGGCTCAAGCCAATTTTTGGGCTTCGTTGCCTGGACAATTGAGTAAGATTCTCAATTGATTTGGTTATAGAACAAACACAAACACTGAGAGAAAGCCGAAGAGCTGTATTGGTTTGCGAATGCCTGTATGAACAATTATATTATGCAACTATGCAAGAGGTCATAAAAATAGATTAATATTTTGTCTTAAAATTCTAAACAAATATTGAAAAAATTTGATGACATCCTTGCATAGCACAATAAATGAAGAGTTACGTGTTTTGACTAATAAGTATTATTTAAGAAACAACAATGTCAAGTTTATCCAAAATCTAGGATTTGAACTTTGTCTCCTGAATGCGATCAGGGACCCTATTCCCTAACGAATTTGTACCGTCATGATGGCCGTGTAAAAAATAAACTACTTAAAAATTTGAACTATAGTTTTATTTAGTTTATTTAAAAAAACTCGGTCTGCAATTACATTTGTTGTTATAGTCCTTTCTGCTGTCTGTGCGATCGTTTCTTCACCAAATCCAATTCATCAGAATTAATCAATCATTTGAATGAAAATTTTATCTCAAATTATCTATGAACAAAATAAAAAACGGTCAGCATATGAGAATTCCACAAAACATTGTAATTACCTGCATCAAACGGTTATTTGCTAGATGGACAAGTTTTACTTCATTCTACCCGGATGGCCAAAAATAGGTAACTGTTATTTCATTGTATTTTACTGATCCACAAATTTTTAATCAAAAAGTTTCTACCAATATAGCTTGAAAAGTAATCGTGTTTACCTAACATGGAAAAAATTTTGACGATTGAAAATCTGTGAAAAGAGTTTTTTAGAAAGGAAACTTCAGCTCTTTTGCATCAGAGCAATTCATTTTTAAATATTTAATTTTTTCTGCAATTTAATATAAATTTCAGACAGTTCCTATAAATATAATTTACTTACTAAATCAAACCCCAATGTACATTTAAAGAAAAATGTAGTTTCCACACTATTTTACAATAATTCACTGCTACATCACCGGAAAAAAAAATTAGTTAACTAACCTCAATTGTTGACAAACCCTCGCAGTGGACCCTACCTGTAACAAACAAAAAGTTTTAGGCAAATTTTCTTTTTTGGAAGGATTGTTTTCGTTTAAGTTATGGGTTTTCATCAAATTGGCAATTACCTTTATCACTGTTGTCCTTTCGCCTTAATCTTCTTAAATCCAATTCTCCCATTTGTACAATACCACAATTATTACACGACCGAAAAATTTTTTTTAATGAACACAATTCACTACTTTTTCACACAAGATTTAAAACAAAAGATAATTCGCGGTATTTAAAGCTTCCATCAAGCATTTCCACAAAAATTCGTACTCGGCACTATATCTCCGACCGCGAAAACGAATAGAATTAATTAAAATATTCGCGAGCGCGGATCTGTGTTAAAAAAATTAAAAATATAGATTAGTAAGTGAAAATTCCACAAAAAAGGTTTAAATGGTGCAATGCAGGTGTGGAACTTCGGTTGTCCCTACTTTGGGATAGATAGATTTGAGAAGAAAAGCTTTTACTGAAAATCCTGAAAGTGTAAGATTCCCATTGGTAACCAGCTCAAAAGGGAAAACAATTGCGTTGTTCACCTGTAACAGTGATTTGATTAGTATTTTACATGACCTGTAAATGGGGTGAAAATTTTTCAGTTGTTAAAAATTAGAGATGTAGAAGTTGCACTCAAAAATCTTAATATATGATTGCTGTTAATAACTGAAACAGTGAAGATATCGCTAGAACTTCAAGTGTTTTGAAGTGTGGAATGAAAAACTTAGTGTTCCATATAATTTCTTCCTAATTTTTGAAGTCACTTCCAAACAATTTCAGCCTTTTTTTCCTTAGATAGTGGCATTGGAACGGACCGGTAAACCAGACTCGAGTGGTAATTCTGAACATTTCGTAGGAGACCTGAAACATAAACACCTGAAAAGAAAAAAAATTAAGACTGAAGTTGTTTCCAAATAATTTATGCCCTTTTTTCATTGGACAGTGTGACGTTGGTCAAGTAAATCAGAGACTCAAGTAGCCATTCTGAGCATCTCGTGGGAGACCCGAAAAACTTGGAAGATCAACACCTGAAAAGGAAAAAAAAATTAAGAATTAGTCTTGAACTGAAGTTGTTTCCAAACAATTTTTGCCCCTTTTTTTCATTGAACAGTCGCGTTGGTTCTGTAAACCAGGCTCAAGTGGCCATTCTGAACATCTCGTGGGAGACCTGAAAAACTCGTGAATTAATCTCGAAATACACTTTTACTGTATTTCATCTGTTCTAAAATTTCAGAACGCTAATAACATGAAAAGTTTTTCTTACCACAAAAAACCATGGTCTACATTTAAAGAAAAATGCAGCTTTCCATAATTTACTTATTTTCCACTATCCACATTCCACAATAATTCACAGCTACATTACAGCAGAAAATAGTTAGACTAACCTCAACTGCTGGTACCAAACCGTTGAAGTGGAACCTACTTCCACATTTTTTTAACGGTTTCGAACGAATAATTTTTTAAATGAACACTGAACACTACTTTTTCACTTAACATTTAAAGCAAAATTGGCTGGCGACTATTTAAAGCTTCCATTAAGCTTTTTCACAAAAAATAATACACAGATTAATCACAGAAATGCTGTCCTGTAACAAGAAAATTATTTTAGTTTCTTCATATGGTGGAAATATAATTTGAAGGGATTCTGGTTGAATAAGATCGAAATAAACCAAGAATATACTTGATGTAAGTTCACGAAGAAAAAGGAAACGCCTCAGACAGGACCTTTAGTTAAGCAGTTAAAGAATTTTATCAACTTACTTTTTTCGTGCTTTCAATATTGTGTACAAAAGTGGGGTCGTCATTTTGGTGTTCAGTCCAAATCCAAAACATGGTGCTACTTCGGTCCTGAAGTCTAGCAACCACAGTGGAAGAATAAATTTCTGAAAAAAAATTTTTAGATGTAAGATGGGCATGGTTGGTTAAGACGAAAACCATCAAATAATTTTCAAAAAATAAAAAGTTGTAGTACAAAAGTTTACTCATCCAATATAATGTTTTAATCATGCCAATTAGAAATTTATTATAAGTTTAAACAAAATCCAACTTGCAATAAAAAGTAGGTACCTACTAACTAACCAAGGTGAATCATTCATAAAATTTTCTTTACCTTGCAAATAAAGAAAATTTAACTTACTTCCTTATTGTTAGATAAGGTTTCCATGAAAATTCCAGTTTTCAATTTGATAACACAAACTAGCAACAGTTTAATTAACCCTAAGTTAATTTTACCCTAATGACAACTTTTTGACAATCAGGCGTTGAAAGTTCCACGTCACAATGACCAAACGAAATTTTATAAAACAAAATTTCTGAGGACGGCCGTATTATGTACTACGAGTTTTCCATATAGAAAAAATTGTAGAATCGTTTTCACAAAACCCAAGTTTGAAAATTGAGAACAAAACCAAACTTGTAAAATTAAGTTAATAATTTACAAAATTTTCTTGATCATGCAAGTAAAACATTGTATAACTAACCTGGTTCTTCATTATTCTTAAGTTATTCCAAAATATCCAGTTTCCACTTGTTGATGAAGCACAAACAGCAACCAACGCTAGCTGAAGAGTTCGATGTAACGCCACGCCGCGCCGCCTCCACTGTTGACAATAAAAAAAGTTAAATTGTTTATGTCACAAAAAAAAATGTCCGACCTAAATCTTGAATAAAATTTCTTTTAGCACTTGATGGAAATCGATTTTCTTTATCATAAACCGTGCAAACTAAAATTACATTTGTAATCTGATTTTTTTAAATTAATTTACGAGTACCTACTACTTAAATTTTAGGTTTCTATAAATTTAGGTTAAAGAATAACATCAAAATTTTAAGTACTTTTAGGTTTAAACGAAAGGCACTGGTGTAAATTTCAGTGTAAGGTACTACAGATTACACTGTAAATTTACAAGGTAAATCTATGTAACGTTCTAACTTTATTAAAAAATTGTAACTTTACATAGTCAAGTTGACTCATCCACTACATTTTGTTAATCGTGCAAATAAACAATTTCACTCACCTTCTTATTGATCATCAAGTTTTCTAAAAAAATCCAGTATCTATTACTATTTTGATAGGAAAGTACAGACATGGACAGCACCAGTTAAATGACGCGGGTTGAAGATTTGCAACTGTCGCGTCCTCGCGATTGAAAACAAAATGTTACATTTTTTACGTCAACCGAAATCTAAAACAAAATGCTTTTTAGACACGCATAGAAAGTTAAATTTAAAATCATTGTTTTTAAAAAAATTGAACGAAAAATTTCTGTTTCATTACACCACCATTCGTACAAATAAGAACTCGAACTGATTGTATACATCCTTGTCCTTGATCCTGCCACGAAAATGCTGTTGGTCCTCCAAGATTAAAATAAACATTTAAAATCATCAAAAAAGCACAGCGAAATTTCACAACAAAAATATTCAACAGAAAACTTCAATTGAAATTTCCGCACTAACCAAGTGTAAGATGTGAAATGCACTAAAAGTTTTTGGGACGATGTTAGCTCGAAGGCGTTCTAAATCGAAATGAATAAATAGTATTTTAGATTGGATACCTACATACAAATTCATTTGTTTTGTAATTTTAAGTGTACACGTCACAATGTGTTAAGATCGGACATCAACAAAAGTTAAAATATTTAAAATTTCTAAAAGTACATTGTTTGTAATCTACAGGGTGATTAACAATGAAAAACAAATTTATTTATTTTAGCCTTTATGTAGCTTTAGTTAGGTTTGTAAATTTTTTAAGGGAGTGGTGGTATCCGTCTGTCTGTAAGTTCTGGTCGAGGATTCTAACAGTTAAACAAAATATATTTGTTGAATGTGTTTTTCAAAATCAACATTGAGATTTTTAATTAATGTTCTAATAGTGCCCACTTTCTTGCAGGACCTCAATTGTTAATCCAGGACTGTACGAGTGTAAGGCACAACGACGTGAGCCGTGATTGAATATATGTATGGTGACCATATGTACTTATTTTAGTAGGACAGTACTCTTTTTTAGAACGATGTCCTTTGTACTTAAAAACTTCTCCAAGTACTTACAAATGTACTTATTTTTTGTACACCCGCCGGGGGGGGGGGGGTGCCACCCGACGCTGCCCCAAACCTCATGGTTGTTTCCTTCAGTGCAACCCCAGAAAAAAAAAGGTCATCAATCGTATAATCGTCGTATATTTAGGTACGCCGCACAGTGTGGTGAAATGGGGTTTTTGTGGACAAACGGTTGTTGAGCCTTCAATTTTAGGGCAAAAAATCTGGAAGTTGTCTTACTATATCCTTAACCCTTAATATATATATAAATGGATGTATTTGATGTCGTGTTCTGTGGACCATAGGGGGTGATATGAAGTAATTGGTAAAAATAATCAAGACACTCATAATTCAATTAATTTAAGATAAAACCATAATAGTTAAATTATTTGATTGTATCTGGATTCTCTTTGGTCGAAGGATTGTAAACTGCTTTTGCCTCAATTTTCCATAAAGATGCAAACGTTGTGGAATCTGTAAAGATGAGAAATTTGTGAAAGATAAAATATTGGTATTTGTTGATTCAATTGGATATGAGAAACAAATTAAATTAATTTAGTTATTTGTGAAATTAGGATATTGCGTTTAATTAAAAACAAGTGAAATTCGTGACAATTGTACATGCGCGAGTTAAACAGAATTGGTGGGATATTTTTGGACAATGATAAGGGAGCGTGGAGATTGAAGGACTTCCAAGTCGGACGTCGACGAGTCGTCGAACTTCTAATTCAGCCGTCCAATAGTTCAGACGTGTTGATCGTATTAATTTTGAAAATAAGTTTTTGGATAAAAATTTTTGAAAATAAGTTTTGGATGTTAATTTTTGAAAATACGTTTTTGGAAATAATTTTGATGGTTGTAAATTATGGTGATATGAATGGAATGCTTTGGAGGAAATCATTCGAGTTGCTTGCCTGTCGTTGATTGTTTGGTTCAAGATCAGAAGCCGTATTCTTTCAACTGTAATATTCACGCTTCGACGCTCCACACAATACCGGCCGCATCGGAAAACTTCAAAGAACATTGTACTTCGGTAAGATTATTTAGTGGCGCACTTAATATTTAAAAAATAAACTAATCGATTTTAAAATTCCGGCGCGGATAAAAACAGTGGGGATTTTATTGCAAATATTAAATACTGTACAATTTAATTTGTTTAGATTTAAGGAAAACCAATATTTTGTTTTTAAATTATTTTATTGTCGTAAATAAATTCCATCATTTTGTTTTCTATACCTAACGTTTGCGTTTAATTCCATCAATTATAGCAGTAGTAAACCGAAAAGAAAACAGATACAATTTTTAGTTTCATTACATAATCTTTATGAGAAAGAAGCAATTGAGGTAAAGTATGAGAGTGTTTTGGTTAATTTACATGAGCCCACCTTTGACCCTGAGAGTTCTCATTGCTAGCCGGTGCATTATTAATTAAGTGCCATTGTATCTCTCTCGCTAGATTAAAAAAAAATAATTTTGAGCTCAAACAGTAGCAACATATTATGGCAGTATGTTCCCTATACTCCTAAACCGTTTGACCGATCGGAACCAAATTTGGCACAGTTATTATGTAGGTCCCTGCGCATGTTTTTGTATTAAAATAGTGCAAAAATTCGCAAAGGAAATGAAAGTTGATTTTGAGTAGCTTGCCTTCCTTTAAGGAATCTCGATAATCCATTCATGCGCGTCCCATAGGGACGCGCATGAATGGATTATCGAGATTCATTAAAGGAAGGCAAGCTACTCAAAATCAACTTAAAAACAATAATGAATGCTGTCAAACTGTCAACCGATCGACAATGCAAATACGCGTGCACGTGCTTTACGTTTCTATTTGACCAATCTTAACCAAATTTGGTGTAGAAGTTATTTACAACGCTACCAAAAACGTAGGCTACTTTAGTACCTTGGAGTGAGGCCGAAGGCCGAACAACCACATCCGACACGGTCTAGATGGCTAAAGGCGGCCGGTAGGCCGACTGTGCCAGCTAGTCCTTAATAGAATAGAAGAAAACAATAATTTTTGTGTTTTCCCACAGAATATTGCATAAGCTACGATTCGAAATTCTAAAGTTCGTCATTTTAAAATAGTTTTCAATTGTTTTTAATATCTTTCTGTATCGTCCGTTATGCTTATGTATTGTTTACATGGGCATTTGGGAAAAATTTATTGATTTGTTAATCCAATAATACCTTCGGTAAAAATTGGACAAGTCTCAGTAAAAACGCTCTTGTGTTCGCATCTGCAAGTATCTGCAGCTGAAATTTGGAGGACAAGTACTAGAGATACCAATGATACCATAAAAAAATTTTCGGTGGGTCTCATGCGTTCTCACACAACTAAGTGTTTAAGAGAAGTTAACATTTAAAAAAATCGAGTTCTACAAACCGTTAAAAATGTAATTCTTTGTTTTGGCACTTGTGTGCTAGTAACGAGAAACAGAAATAATATTTCAATTTGAAAACTGAAAAAAATCAATGAATTTTCGTTTTTAAGCAAAGTTAAAGTACCTATGTATACGGTACATAACACCGGCCGACAAATGAAAACTTTTTGAACGTTGTTTTGATTTGAGTGAAAATATCACTAATTTATAGTATTTTGAACACAAAATTATACCTACATAATTACTCTATCACATCAGGTTTTTTTACAAAAAGGAAAAAACGTTTAATTTAAATTTTTAGGAAAAAATTAATTATTATGTTATAAATACATATATTTCAAAACTAACAAAGAAAATATCAAGTACAATAATTGCTACAGGGCTAGTTTGTGTGACATCTCTTACGTTTAGCGATAAAATTACGTCTGGGTGTAATTTTTTTGTGAGAATCATCAATAATATCACGTTTTATTGACCAGCAGTAATCAGCCATCATATTCACATTCCATCGACCTTGGTACCTTGTTTCCATAGTTTTTATGTCTTGGTGAAACGTGGTGAAACCTTTCTCCCTGTTCTTCACTATAATCACCAAGATTATCAGGGAAAAAATCTACATGCGAATGTAAAAAATGGAGTTTTATACTCATATTACACCCCAATTTTTTATACTTATTTAATAAGTTTTCCACAATATTTTTATAGTCAGGGTGTTTGTGATTTCCCAAAAAATGGTTGACAACATCTTTGAACGCCAGCCAAGCTTCTAATTCAATAGTATTTAGTATTGCATCAAATTTTTTATCGGTCATCAAAGATCTAATTTGTGGTCCATCGAACACTCCTTCTTTTATTTTGGCATCTGATAATCTTGGAAATTTTCTACTCAAGTATTTAAAACTATCATTTTCTTTATCCAATGCCTTAACGAACTGTTTCATCATACCGAGTTTAATATGAAGCGGAGGTAATAAAATTTTTTCAGGATCAATTAAATTTTCTCGTATAACATTTTTGATTCCAGGTTTGAGATTTGTACGAGGATTCCATTGTTTCTGAACATAATGCTTTTCTCGTGCTCTACTGTCCCACTCGCACAAAAAAACAAGGATATTTCGTGTATCCTGACTGCTGACCTAACACCATAGTTATAATTTTCAGATCTCCACAAAGCTGCCAACCGTGTTCTTCATATTTAATTTTATCTAGTACTGTTTCCAAATTTTCATAAGTCTCTTTTAAATGAACAGAGTGAGCGACAGGAACAGAAGCATACTGATTAGTATTGTGTAAAAGAACACCTTTTAAACTCCGTTTCGAAGAATCTATAAAAAGTCTCCATTCTCCAGGATCATATTGCGCTCCTAACTTTTCAATGAGATCAGGAATATTGTGGCAATATTAACTTATAATTATATTAAAATATAATTATTGTAGCAATAAACTAATGATTCTTCTTGACTGAAAAAAGGTACAAATTCTTCTTCACGCTTCCTATACCAAGCAAAATGTGTATCAGAAGCTAACAGGTGTTTTGCATGAAGTCTAGACCCAAGAAGTTGAGCAGATTCTTTAGAAAGATTTAAATCTCTAATTAAATCATTTAATTCACCTTGTGTGAATTTCTATGGTTGATTTAAAATTGGTTCGAAAACTTCATTTGACTCTTGACTCTGTGAATTTTGTTCTGACGATGTTGAGCTGAGATCAGATATTGAACTTGGAAGGGGCACTGGAATTTCTAGACCGTGTGGAATGGGACGTGTAACTGAGGTTACATTTGCGTAGGCTATCTTATTTTTATTTTTAGCATTAAAACCTTTCACATTGGTACAGCAAAAATAACAATCATCAATATGATTAACTTGCTCTCTCCAAATCATAGGTCTACCAAAAGGTAGAGATTGTTTTTTGCGGTATGTCCACTGCCTTAATTGTTCAACACAAATAGTACAAACTAACTGCGGCGTCCACGATTTTAGTTGTATTTTGAAGCCAAAATAAGCATTATACGTATTTTCCACAAACTCAGTTATTTTCAGTTTTTGCTTTGAAGCCATAAAGTTTCCACAAATGTAACAAAATGTATCTGGACTACTATGACACTTTCTTGAAGACATTATGTTTTTTAGACGTTTTTCAACCACAAATCGTTAATTAAATACTATATTAAATACCAAAAGTAAAACGTAAACAATTTTTTCAAATAAACACACTGATTTCAGTAAAAAGTTTGTAAACAAAGTAACTATAACGGTTTATTTCCATGTAACGCGTTTCGAAAGGGCGTATCGTTGTTCTAACTAATATATTTTCTCACGAGAGGTCGCTTAATTCAAGAAAAGAGCGCCAAAACTCGATAATTTAAATTATTTTTACTGAAAAATCGAAAATAGCGAATATATTAATTTTACTAAAAATCTGATGTAATACGATAAAATTAGGTCTGATTTCGTAATCAGCACTACAAAATTAGTGGAAAAAATTAATTATATCTTGGACAACGAAAATCATGTCGGCCGGTGTAATGTATATATAAAAAAGGTTGACTTTGCCCCATTTTTTCGACACTTTCCAAATGCATTTTTTATGATTTTTATTGTGTTCCTGAATCCTTGGGATATTCCTAGCAAGAAACTATTATTAAACTGACCAAATAAATTACTTTAAAAATCACCATTTGTCCGCCTCCACCACTATGTGCGCCGTTGACCTTTTTTTAGGTATTTACCGTGTTTCGCCGAAATGTACTTTTTTTTCATAAAAATAATATGGTCACCATAAATATATGGTGTGTCTGACGAGTTGAGGCCCATATGGGGTGACAACGAAACCGCGGTCACACGATAATAAGGCAAATGTGGTCCATCTTGAGATGAGCTACATACGTTTACAACTTGAACGAATGGAGTTACTCATCTTTACTTCCGCTTAATCTTCGTTTTTGAATTCAAAATTTCTTTTTGTTTCCATTACGACAGCAATATTTATTTCATTTTTTTATATATATTAGCGAGTTCGATCAATTTTTTCCATTGGCAATTCCTCTTACATTCCAGGTAGGCTCTGTTAAGTTTTCCAAAATCCATTTGCGTTGTTCCTTTTTTTTAGCTGCAACCTCCAACTTGGGAGGGCCAGCTTTTTCTATTGGGGTTATCTCTCTTATTAGTCAAAGCTTGCGATTTTGCGGAGTCGAATCCTTTCCCGTTAACTATACAGTCGATTACCACTACAGTGAGAGGGCCCGACCTGAACGTAGGAAAAGGATTTGCTCTCAGAGCTGCTTTTGCAGTGACATATCTCAGTTCTTCCACATCCGCAATTTCGCTGAGACCGTACCAGCTTTTAAACTCCCTTCTTTTTAAGTATGGAAATAATTACTAAGGGGTGAAATTCAAAAGTATTAAATTGGATGATGTTTCATGAGAACAGCGATCATATGAATAGCTTTTTTAACCGCACCGCACAAGAATTTGACGATTTTTCAGATAATTTGCACTGAAAAGGTTATCTTTAGATAAAAACCCATCAGGATAATAAAATTATGGATCCGCCACTCATCGGCATTTCAAACGAAATAGAAGTATAAATTAATGTTGTGTATGAAGCGTCGACATAATATTATAATATAATAATTATTATTAATAAGTGCTAATTATACGCAATACGAAGCTGAAAGGTTTAAATAAAATTGAAAATCTGTTTTTGTTAAAAAAAAATTAAGATTTACTTTGTAAGGTGAAGTACAATTTTCTCAAACAAGCATCCAGACTGCAATGACAAAAATGATGATTATATATTTATTAATAGATATTTTCGCGGTTGCGTAGTAAGTGCCAGCTGTGGTTGAAAGCTATACGTGGTATGTGCCTTTAGCTAGTATTACACCTGGATATTCGTGAAATCGATACGGTTTTCAATATTTTTTTCATCGTATCTGTTGTAAATATTAATAAATTCGCAGAAAATGAGCGAAAAAGCGGAGAAAACTCGAAAAAGGCGCAAAAAAGGTGAAGGTTATGATAGAAGTCATAATAAACGATTGAAGGAGTCCGGATTAGCCTATCAAACAAGAAGACAAAAGCACATTGGCGCTAAATTGCCTCCTTCACAAGACGTAAGTGAAATTTATCATTTTCAAAGTTTTGTATTTTATATTTCACACCAATGTCAAAATATTAGGGAAATTAGAGTCCCTAAATTATTTATGGTGGTAAAATTAATTCAAAAAATTAAACATTTTTAATTTTTATTTTGTACTTTCGCAAAATTATGAGCTCTCGATTTTTTAGGTAACCTGTAAATGCCAGCTAAATTGCAAGCTTATTCCATACAAAAGAAAGCTAGATTTGTTTACGATGTTTTATAAGTTGCTAGGAGAAGAAAAAGGAACTTACATCATGTCGTTGATTAAAATAGTTCCGGTTCAAAGACGTCGGCATGGAAAGTACCACGATCCTACAGAAAGTCGAAGACAAACTTCGGTGCATTATTTTATCCCTGTCGATGAGCAACAACATGTTCGGGTATGCAAAAATACTCTAATAGACATTTATAAAGTTACTCGTAAGCAAATGTCCGGCTATGTCGAAAGGAAAAAATTAGACGAAGAGAAGTTCAGCGATGGCCGAGGTAAAACTAAAGAAAAAAATAAATTTACTTGCCTGGACAGAGAGTTCATTCAGGAACATGTAGATGCCATAACAAGAGAAGAATACGAGGAACACGATGGTGTTCACTTAAATATTAGTCAACTCTTTAAAACCTTTAAAGACAAGTATCCAGAATCTCGTGTTACGTATAAATATTTTTCTACGGCTCTTAAAGAGGACTATCCGACTGTTCACTTTAAAAAATCAACAAAAGATGCATGCAAAGAATGCGAATTTTTAAGTTTTCAAATAAAAATAGAAGAGCAGAAGTTGGCGTTGCTAAAAAATAAGCTTGAAATGCATCAATTGGACTGCGAGGTCGGAAAAATTGAGAATCTCATGAGACACGAAATTTTCCAAATTTAATGTAAATTAATTTGTTATATTATAATTGTAATAGTTTAAGACCTTAAGAAATTAAGTGTTGAAAATTTAAATTTTTGAAGAAACAGTTGTGATATGGATTGCCTAGCCTCTATTTAACATTTTTGTTATAAATAATTATGTTACGTACAAATTAAAATTATTGTATCTGATAAATAAAATAAGAAATTAGAATTATTTATTTTAAAACAAAACACTTTTTTTAAGAAACCATTAATCAAATAAATGTTAAGTATATTAATTTTGATTTGGGTGAAGAGTGTTTCCAGATATTTTAACTTATAACAATTAAAGTAAAAACAATACTTTTTTTATTTCAGAAATGAGTGTCCTGGTTAAAAAACAATATTGTTTCAAAACGAAATCTGTTTCTGTTGCTTACCCGTAAATAGCTATTAGGTCTCCGAATTTGGCCATACCACGATACAAACTGCCCCCCCCCTCGCCAGTAAATAACACAGTAAATTTAGATTTTTAACATAAAAACCCTTAAAAATTAAGAAAATACAATAATAAAAAGGATTTCAAGCCAGGACGTCCATGTACGAAGTATAATTGGTTGCCTACACACCGTCAATTTACTTCAAACTCGTGCGTTTTTCTAACCTAACTTTTAAACTCCTTTTGTACTTTTAAATCTCAAGTTTTGGTTTAAACTGGAACATAAGTTTATCAAAACTTTAATAAAGCGGTGGTATATCAACATGAGTTCGGGTCGAAGACCTCTAATTTTCAATGTTCTGGCGGAATGTAAAACTTCGAAGGCTAGAAAAAGCAAGATGATTCTGCCTCACGGTGAAGTCGATACTCCAGTATTTATGCCGGTTGGAACTCAGGTAAATTTAGCACTTATTGTACCAGTATCACTTGACCACGTTTTACATTTTTAAGGGTACCATGAAGGGAGTTTTACCAGAGCAACTTGAAAATTTAGGTATTCAAATTATGCTTTCCAATACGTATCATTTAGGAATAAAACCTGTAAGTGATTTGTAATCGATTAAAACGTTTGTTTTATTAAAGAGCGAGGAAGGGAGTTGAAATTTTAGAAAAGGCCGGTGGGTTACATAAATTTATGAACTGGAATCGAGCCCTACTGACAGATTCAGGTGGCTTCCAAATGGTTTCTTTATTGAAATTAGCTGAAATTACCGAAGAGGGTGTGAAATTTCAATCGTTGAGTGATTTAAAGTCTGAAATTGTCTTAACACCGGAGCATTCCATTCATATACAGAATGCTATAGGGGCCGACATTATAATGCAACTTGATGATGTCATCAAAACTACAAGTCCGGATGAGAAAAGAATAGAGGAAGCCATGCACAGGTGAGGTTAGACAAATAGGAAAAGGATAAAGTTTTTTAAAGAGCACGTTTTTAGAACGAGTAGGTGGTTGGACCGGTGCCTAAAGGCACACAAGAGGCCGCACGATCAGAATATCTTTCCAATTGTTCAAGGAACTTTAAATTCTGAATTAAGAACACAAAGTGCCGAGGGTCATGTCCAAAAGGATGTCAATGGTTTTGCTGTTGGCGGTTTAAGGTAAACAAAATAATTCAAAATTTTGCTCAGGAACAGAGCTTACATAAATAAGGTATAATATCAAAAATCATTTTCCCAATATTTTGGAGTTATTTAATAAATTTAAAATAAAATTCGTTAATTTCTCCAAAGTCCTTTTAAATAAATTCAAGATGCGTTTCGAAAATTTTTAATATTCTCATCTTTGGTTGATAAAAGAGTACAAACAAAAGGTTCACCACTGAGCAATTTTGGCAACTTCTTGGCAATTTTTGGTAATTTTAACAATTTATTGGCAATTTTCTTGGTAACCTTAGCAATTTTCTTGGTAATTAATTTGCAATTATGGCAATTTATGTACTATTATATTACTTCATTGGTTATTCTTTAAATTTTTGGTAAATTTCGTAATTAATAGCATGTCGAGGCAACTTTTTCGCAATTTTAGCAGAATATTTACACAAAATATTGCAAAATCTTATTTATTTTATAAAAATATAATTATTGCAATGGTAAAAAACTTCGATTTTGCAATTTTAAAAAACATAATTTTACAAAATGTCCATCAGATTATACCGGGTGACCGGCCGAAAACTGAACATAGGGAAATAACATGGGAAATTGATTTTTTTTAAATTCCTGCTTCCCATTATAACTGATATGAATAAAAAAAATACCAAATTAAAGAGATTTTTTTTCCGCGCCTAAAGATACCAAACACTTAATATTTTAGCCCATGTCCCGGGTGATTTTTTGCCACTGTTGGTTCCAATAATTGCCGGAGTGATGAAACTTCCAGAGATGGTGTTTTCCGATGTGAAAACAGGTAATTCATGTTTTGCATACAAAATTTTGATCGGGAACGGTCGCCATATTGAAAAAACGTTGAAAAAATCGTTTATTTTGGAGTTATCCGGAAATAGCTCTAAAACGTTTCATTTTTCGAACTTGGACGTTAAGTACGAAAATGTTGGTGCTGAAATTCTGCACAATTTCGTTTTTTATTCATCTTTCTACGACTAATAGAACCGAAGATAGAATTTTTTGAAAAATGGTCAATTTTTGAAGCTACCTGGGCGACCCTCACAGTACGCGGTGCCCAGCGGTGCCACGCCGCAGAGGGAACATTCTACCATTTCTCGAGTAATATCACCTCGAAAAATCTGAAATTGTGGCAAATGTATCTCAATATTATATAGATTGAGTTCCATACTTTACATTTCCAAAAAAAAAAATTGTTATGTTCTTTTTTTAACACTTTCGTTGTTAAAATTGTGCAGTAAAAATCATCGGAAAATATACTTCTGTTGCACGGCTGTAGCTCATCAGTTAAGTACGGAAATTAAATGACACAGGGACCATTTTATCGGAAATTTTCTAAGCTTCAACTTTGCTTCAGAGCATTTTTGACGTAAACCTCATAGAAACAGAGCTATATCGAAAAAAACGAAAAAATATCCGGTTTTTTAACAATTTGGCCAAAAAGTGGCATTTATTCAATGACAATATGTAAAATCCGATTACATCTGGCTCGTTTTAAACTTCGGGGTCGTTTAGACAGTTGTTTAAAGTAGTAAAAAAGTAGAGAACATAATTTTTCCAACGACATTATTACACTTTATTTTACAGATGACTCCGTTTTTGTTAAATGTATTAAAGAAATTAACGAATTTGTAAAGGCTATAAATCGACAATATTCAGACGTAGACGGTACTACAATTTTTTTTTACTTTTGTACATTTAGTATTATGCAAATATTCAATTTGCCATTTAAATAATCACCCGAATGTAAATAATTGAATATATACATACGGATAAACCATCGTATTTAGCTAATGTAGGTACATTTCGGAAATATACGGCTAAGCAAAGAAACGTGACAGGGCGCAAAATGTAGCAAATTTAAATACCTTTCGATTATCTAAGAATGATTTGTGCCGTAGAAGTAGCCGTTGTCCACTTTTTACCAGAGGAAATGAAAATTTTTCATAAAATTTTGCGTCAAAATTTGTTCCAATCGGCCGTATCTCAGCAAGTTTTGGTCGTACGAGGTTGTATAAAAAAGCATTTTGTAGATACATTAATTGTCATCGATGTTATTGAAAGCATTTTTTGCCTACGAGCCGCGATCATACAGTAATTTGCGCGTAAAGAGCAAAGAGATCGCAGTTGTTCGAAAAGTGAAAAAATTGACCATTTTTCAAAAAATTCTATCTTCGGTTCTATTAGTCGTAGAAAGATGAATAAAAAACGAAATTGTGCAGAATTTCAGCACCGACATTTTCGTATTTAACGTCCAAGTTCGAAAAATGAAAAGTTTTAGAGCTATTTCCGGATAACTCCAAAATAAGCGATTTTTTCAACGTTTTTTCAATATGGCGACCGTTCCCGATCAAAATTTTGTATGCAAAACATGAATTACCTGTTTTCACATCGGAAAACACCATCTCTGAAAGTTTCATCACTCCGGCAATTATTGGAACCAAAAATCACCCGGGACATGGGCTATTTTGTTTTATAATTATTGTTAAAAAGTCGATAGTAAAATTAAGAAATAGCGCTTCTTAAAAAAATATTAGCAGGCTGGGTCTTTGCATTACGTCTAATGTGCCGCATTGCTATTGTATGAAAGCCAAATATTACAAACAAAAGTTACTTTGACAGATTAAAATTAATTTTGTTAACAATGAAGTGGTCTGTTGAAGAAAAAGTTTTCATGGTAAAATATTATTACAGCGGTAATAGTTTACGCCAAATACGTGACTTATTTTCTGTTAAATTTAATAATAGCCAAATTCCATCAATATCGGCGATACAGAATATAATTAAGAAATATGAAGACACTGGTAATACTTCGACAAATTTAAATAAAGGTATTAACCAAAATTATTAATTGAAGTTGTCTTATCATTATTTTTTAAATAGGATATCAGAGAAACAACCATGAATTGGAAGAAACTATATTAGGTTTAATTTCTGCGAATCCAAATGCAAGCATTAGATCCATTGCAGTTGAGTGTAATGTTGGTAGAGAAAATGTTCGAACAATTTTAAAAAAGCACAAGTACCATCCTTTTAAATATCAATGTCATCAAGAAATATTTTTGTTTGACGAAGAATCCAGGCTTGTATTTTGTGAGAAAATGCAAGAACGTGCTAACAGAAACCGAAACTTTCTGAAACAAATATGTTTTACAGACGAATGTACATTTACATTAAACAATGAGCCAAATGTACAAAACCATCGCTATTGGGCTATACAAAATCCGAGACTAAATTTAATGACCGGCTCACAATATCCTCAAAAAATTAATATTTGGGCTGGCATTTATAATAACCGTGTTCTTGGTCCATTTGAAATACTTGGAAATTTAAATTCAGATATGTATTTAGATCTTCTTATAAATAATATTGGTCCTGCGTTAGACGAAATAGCTTCTGAACACCATGAGGTCTGGTTTCAGCAAGACGGTTGTCCAGCACATTTTGGGGTAAACGTTAGAGATTATTTAAACCAAGCATATCCAAATCGATGGATTGGTCGTGGTGGTGCTATAAACTGGCCAGCCCGATCTCCTGATCTGGCACCGTGTGACTTCTTTTTGTGGGGTCATATTAAAAGCAAAATTTATAAAACTCGTCACCCAAATATTGATTCTTTGAGGAACGCGATCTTTGCAGAATGCAATCAAATTACTGCTAGACAGCTAGCAAATGTAAGAGAATCATTTTATAATAGATTGGGTTACTGTTTAGTGCAGAATGGAGGGTTATTCGAATACTTGTTATAATATTATTATTATTTGGTTACTTTCGTTCAGTATTTAATAATCCAATTGATATTTTTCTTATTCTTGGGTTTTGTTGACTAAATAAAACTACTTTTATCTTTTAATATTGGTCAACTTGTTATAATAAAATAATATTCAAATTGCGTTCTTATTATTTTTAAAATAAAAACAAATTTAAAAAGTTTAAAAACAATAGCAATGCGGCACATTAGACGTAATGCAACGACCCAGCCCGTGTTATGTTAAAGTAAAACCATGCATTAATATAATAATTAAAAATTTCAAATATGTTACGATAGCCTGACTCACATTCGATTCAGCAGTCTATCGCATTCCTTTTAAAGTTCAATAACTGTAAAATTAGCAATAAGCAATATTTTTATTATAAATAGTCACAATTGTAATTATAGATCATTATTATGCTGTATGTCTAAAATCGATGTCAGTCGTAATTTTCAATAAATTTATTTAAGTAATTTTGATTTTTTTAAAATAATTTTGTTAAGTGAAATTAACTGGCGCAGTCGGTAGGATACTCAGAAGGGCTTTAGATCAAATTCTCTAAAATAACCCTTTTTGTGTTAACAATCAACTGAGAACCAACATTAAATTTTAAGTGATAAGAAGAAACAAATAAAAAGTGCAACAAGAAGAAACAAATAGAAGACAATCAATCAATCCAATAAGAGGGAAGAAGTTTCGAAAGATTTATAACCAAGGGATGAAGAAATTCACAACGTTCTTCATTTGCTTAGCGTAAGTTTTTGCTCATTATTATATTTCCTTTATTCCTTCCTGAATGTCAGAAGCAGAAATAACCGAATTATTCAATAATTTAACCCTATCATCGGAATCAATTTTACAAAGTATTCCAAATATTCTATCAAACGATCCCCCTAGTAATAATTACGAAATGGCACAACTAGATAGATTTAACTGCGAATTAGTACCAAAATATGATGGCAATCCAGCGACTTTATCGATATTTATTAATGCATGTGAACATTTATTGAGAAGATTTGGTACAACAAATTCAGATGATGTTGTCAACGGACAACTTATACAAGTTATACTGGGCAAATTCGAAGGACGAGCACTCACATTAATTGCTAGTCGAGAAAATTCAAATACCTGGGGTAACATAAAAAAATTATTATTACAACATTTTGGAGATCAACGCGACGAAAATTGTCTACTACGTGATCTGATGAGCCTCAAACCATACAAAAACGAATCCTCATATCAATTCGGAATGAGATGTCAGGATGTACGAAGCTTACTTTTAACCCATCTACAATTACATGAAGCGGACCCAAACGTCAAGTTGGTAAAAACGAAAATTTACGATGATTTATCACTCCAAACATTCCTTCAGGGTTTGAACGGTCAAATTGGCCTAGTGGTAAGATTAAAACAGCCACCCAATCTAGAAGCGGCAATGGCGTACGTAACAGAAGAAGAAAATTTCATGTACGCCCAAAATAAAACAAACATCTTAAATTTCCAACGGCAATATCAACCGATAGAAAAGAAACAACCATTTCATCCAACTCCAATGCCGAGTGTCAACCCACCTATGTTAACCAATTTTGGACAGCAGCCACTACAAACCCAAAATATACTTCGACCACCCGTATTCAAACAAGCTAGTACAACAAGGACACCAAATCCATTTGCCTCACAACCTCGAACTTTCGGAAGATTTTCAGGCCCACCAACGCAATCAAGAATGGTCCCACAGCAAACAAATAATTACAGTTACAAGAGAAACTATCAACAACCTAATTATAACGGACCACAATGGAACACATTTAAACCTCCACAACAACGCTACGAACCAGAACCAATGGACATTTCATCTGGGAATACCCGTCGATCAGGAATCCCACAACAAGAAACACAAGTAGTGTACTATCAAGATATAGAACAAGGAGATTATGAAGATACACCCACATATGAACTAGCAGAAAATTGTGATGAAGTTTATGAAACAAAAGTTAGCCAACCATTGGAAAATTCCAACGAACATGAGTACGTCGAAAATTTCCACCTGGAAGCCTACAGTACCAGCACGACAAATAATACAATAAACCTTAATATAACGACTCTTTCCAAATTGCCATATATTAAAATTCCAGAATTAAAGTTAAAATTTTTAATAGATACAGGATCAACAAAATCTTTAATAAATCAAGAAATCGCACATAAATATTTCCCTAACCAAATTAATTACGAATCGTTCAAAATTCTGACAGCTCATCAAGTAAGTCAACATGATGAAGTAGCATACATAAGGTTACCCGATTCAATCGATTCTACAATCAAGCACAAGTTCTACCTTTTTAATTTTAACAATAAATACGACGGTTCAATAGGTGTAGATTTATTAAAATTTTTAGAAGCCGAAATTAATTTCAAGGATAAGGTACTAAAAACGAAAAACAAAACGATACCGATCTATTTAGGAGACGACGACGATGACGACATCTCGATGGCAGTCAATCTAGACGAATCCGAAAACGACCTCAGAATAATCGATTTGGATACAGAGAAAGAATGGGCAGGAGCACCCATGCCTACCATAAGCGAAATCAACGGGTTACTGAACAATTCAAATGAACCGGCAGCGAAAGGCCAAGATGATGGAACTATTCATTCCAACATAAACGACGAACGAGTAACAGCAACCCACATCATTAAAGAAGCTATAGATGATAAAAAACACCAATTCATAATTAGGACAACCCACCAGGGAGAGTTGAAGGTACAAACAAAAAACCAAAAATTTCTGACACTAATCGACAGTTTGGGAAAAATCGGACAAGCAGTTCCAATAACAAGTAAAAATATTACTGAACTTGCGAATGCCTTAATCACACATTTTTCATACTACGGAGTTCCAGAATCAATAACAAAGGATAACGGGACGGAGATAAAACACGATATCGTACGAGAATTGTTAAACTTACACAAGGTAAAGGTTCATTTTACTACACCAAGAAATTCACAATCAAATAGGATGATCGAAAGGATGATTTCAACCCCAATCGAACACCTACGAATTATGAGGGTAGATGGCAAGAAAACTAGTAACATAAGAAGAAAAACTAAGAAAAAATTTTACGGACCTTTTATCATTACAAAATTATTTAACGATAACACGGCGGAAATCCGGAATAAAAATAACCGAATACAGAAGATACATGTTAGATTACTAAGAAGACCTACTCTTGTTACAGATGCTGCTACGCAACCGTTGACATCCAAGACTTGAAGAACAACCCCGGAATGTTACCACTTAGATTAGGAATAGTTAATAATCAAATTAGTTACTGGACGCTTATTAGAGTAATAGATATAGCACCACTTAGAAGGGAATTAGATGAATTAAATAGTAATTTTAACAATTTAACCTTAATATACAGTAAACATGAAAACGGGAAAACACATCGATGGAATAATCAAAATCTACATAGCCTTTTGGAACATACCATAACCGAAACTAATACAAAATTCGAACAAATTAATCTTTACGAAAATCATAGAAGAAAAAGAGGTTTCATTAATGGATTGGGCGGACTAATTAAAACCGTTACAGGAAATTTGGATAATGAAGATGCAGAAAAATATAACTATGCAATAAACCAATTGACCAACGATCAAAATAAAGTAAAGTTGCTATTTAAGGAACAAATTAAATTAACAACTTCAGCAATGGAAAACTTCAACAACAGCATTATTAAAATAGCAAGAAATCAAGCACTTTTACTAGAAAAATTAACCTTCATGGAACTTAATATAAATGCAACTAATTTTTACAAAACTAAAGTAGATGAAAAATTAACGATGACGACAATTTATCTAGAATTAATAACAGCCGCAGCAACAATACGGGATATTTTAGAAACACTCGAAGAAGCGATCACCTTTGCATCAGCAAACATTATGCATCCATCAATATTAAAAGCCAAAGACCTTAATCACGAATTGTTACAGATACAGCTATTATTAACAAATTCTAAATTGCCTATAAACCCAAATTTGGAAAATATTCACGAATTTCATAAAATCATAAATATTAAAGCCTTTATCCAAAATACCAAAATACATTTCATATTAGAAATCCCAGTCGTCGAAAAAATCGACTATAATTATTTTCATCTATATTCCTGTCCAATATTTAATAATCCTTTATACTCAATAATCATTCCCAAAGCCAAATTCCTTGTAATAAACGAGCAAAACTTCGCATTAAGTAACCAAAGATGTAAAGATATAAATTTTAACAAATTTTTGTGTAAATTGGAAATTAACCAAATCGAAGAAAAGTCACCTTGCGAAGTTCATCTTATTCAACACACAAAGAAATACCAAAATTGTCAGCAAGAAAGTTTAAGTTTGGCCCACACGAAAGTCCAACAGGTCTCTAGTAATCAATGGATGGTAATAACAAAGGGAGAAGACGTAATCAAGAAAGAATGCGATGCAACAACAGAAACTATTTCGTTAAATGGAACATACTTAATATCACTAAATGGTAAATGCAGGATCAAAATACAAACAAAATTACTAACGACACAAGAGAAACGACTTAAAAATAACTTAGTGGAAATCCCGAAGTTAAATTTCGAATACACTAGCAACAGACACAATAATGTCAACATTACCTTCAGGCCAATCGAATTGGAACCGATAAATTTGGACGAAATTAAAGCAACAGAAATCAAATTGCATCAAATCGAAGAAAACATTGAAGAAACATCCCAAGCTGCTGTGTACTTCCATCAAGCAAGTGGATGGACCATCATGTTATATATGTTAATTTTCATTATTTTAATCACATATGTTTTAGTTAGAGTTTTTAAGAAGAAAACACCATCCGGAACAATCAAAGAGAAACCAATCGAACAGAAACCAATCGAACAGATCGGACTTCAAAATTTAAGGATACCCTAATTTTGGTCCTAGAGGGGAGGTGTTATGTTAAAGTAAAACCATGCATTAATATAATAATTAAAAATTTCAAATATGTTACGATAGCCTGACTCACATTCGATTCAGCAGTCTATCGCATTCCTTTTAAAGTTCAATAACTGTAAAATTAGCAATAAGCAATATTTTTATTATAAATAGTCACAATTGTAATTATAGATCATTATTATGCTGTATGTCTAAAATCGATGTCAGTCGTAATTTTCAATAAATTTATTTAAGTAATTTTGATTTTTTTAAAATAATTTTGTTAAGTGAAATTAACTCCCGCTAATATTTTTTTAAGAAGCGCTATTTCTTAATTTTACTATCGACTTTTTAACAATAATTAAAAAACAAAATATTAAGTGTTTGGTATCTTTAGGCGCGGAAAAAAAATCTCTTTAATTTGGTATTTTTTTTATTCATATCAGTTATAATGAGAAGCAGGAATTTAGAAAAAATCAATTTCCCATGTTATTTCCCTATGTTCAGTTTTCGGCCGGTCACCCGGTATATTATATAGCTCTAATCGCTACACGGTTTCTCAGTCCGTCTATTTAAAAAATATTTTTAATGCAAAATCGATAAAGTTGTTTTTAATTCAGTTTTAATGAAACTAAAAATTTCATCACAAATACTAAGTTGAAGTAATACGGACTGTTACTGTTGAAATAATTGAACTATATTGGAAGTAACGGTTCACCTGAAATGATTATTCCACAAATCTCTTACCTGCACTGCATCACCTTAATTTCAGGTAAACACCTGATCTTTAATCGGTTGTCCGAGTTGCAACACCGCCATTGTAATCTTCTAGGTAAGGTGGTTTCTTTCTTTCTTAGTGAGTAAGAATTTCACACAACCATCCTAGATTGGGGTGGTGCCTATGAAGGTTTCCCCTTTCCCTACACCATAAAACAAATAATAAAAGAGGTAAGGTGGTTTAATTTTAAAGGTCCAAGTACAATGAGGGAGTTTAAGTAAATAATTCATAAACAATGAGTTCCATTGGTTAACGTTTACCTCTGAAGCTAATTGCCAGCATTGTGCTTGGATCTAGAGATAAATTTTCCAATTTTATTATAACTTTTCCGAACTTCTAAAACTGTTTATATTCCATTTTGACTGTGTTAAAAAAATGGTTTTAATAATAAAGACAAATTCAGTAAAAAATAACAAAATATTCTGCAATTCTTTAGTACTTTTTAAAATTGATTTGCAAAATTTTCATAATTTATTGGCAATTTTAGGAATTCCCTAGTAATTGTCAGCTTTTATGTATAAATAACGGCAGTGATTGTCTAGCAATTTTGGTAAGGGGCCGTCCATTAATTACGTAAGGATGATTTTTGTAATTTTGGACCCTCTCCCCCCGCCACGTAAGGGTACGTAAGATTGTGACAACCCCCCCCCCCCCACATCTTACGTAAGGATTATTTAAAAGAAAATTAATTTTGACCCCCCTCTCCGCCCCGTATATTTATAAAAGATGAATAATAATATATTATACTAGCTGGCACAGTCGGCCTGCCGGCCGCCTTTAGCCATCTAGACCGTGTCGAATGTGGTTGTTCGGCGTTCGGCCTCACTCAAGGGTATCGCAGGCATACGTGTAGACCGTGGTTTTTCGGCCTTTGGCCTCGCTCCAAGCACGTGCACGCGTATTTGCATTGTCGATCGGTTGACAGTTTGACAGCATTCATTATTGTTTTTTAAGTTGATTTTGAGTAGCCTGCCTTCCTTTAAGGAATCTCGATAATCCATTCATGCGCGTCCCTAAGGGACGCGCATGAATGGATTATCGAGATTCCTTAAAGGAAGGCAGGCTACTCAAAATCAACTTTCCTTTCCTTTGCGAGTTTTTGCACTATTTCAATACAAAAACATGCGCAGGGACCTACATAATAACTGTTCCAAATTTGGTTCCGATCGGTCAAACGGTTTAGGAGTCTATAGGGAACATACATACATCCATTTTTATATACCGGGTGTTCATTTTAAAACTTCCAGCAATTAATATCTCAAAAACCAAAAGTCAGATGAAAAAATGTTTTTTTTTGAAATTTTAATTTGAATTTGAAATTATTTTGAAACAAAATAATATAATCAACATTGTTAATCAAAATTTAATTAATATTTACAAGTTTCAGAAGGCTATTTACTAGTATTAAACAGTGGAAAAAATGTTTGTAAACGAGTGTTTTCATAACAAATTTTCAAAATGTTCACCATTTGTAAATATTAAATTTTGATTAACAATGTTGATTATATCCTTTAAGGAATCTCGATAATCCATTCATGCGCGTCCCTAGTTTCAACGTATCTTACTCGAAAAGCCTAATGTCGGATAAAAAAAATTTTCCAACAAAAGTTGTTTATTTATTCATGCAAAATATGAATCTGCTAAAAAAATATAAGGTGCCATTTAAAAAAACAAAGTTGACCTTCAAATGACCTTGAAAAGGTCAATAAATTAAAAAAACAATGATGCCATATTCTTTCCCCCTCGCGATCATACAACTTTTGTCCGAAACATTTTTTCATCTGACTTTTGGTTTTTGAGATATTAATTGCTGAAAGTTTTAAAATGAACACCCGGTATAGATAGATAATAATAAATACAAAAATTTAAATTAAATATTTATTTACATAGATGAAAAACCGTTTTTAAATTTAATTTAAAAAAATATTTTAAGAAACTTACGTAAGGAATACGTCGGACCCCCCCCCTACGTAAGGGTCCGTAAGATATCCAATACCCCCCTCCCCCCCCCCAAAAAACCCTTACGTAATTAATGGATGACCCCTAACTTATTGTTAATTTTGGTGTACATTGAAATCTGTATAAGCCGGAACCGCTCGGGACCGAAAAATCGTTCCGTGTTAAGCAAGTTCCATTTTTAGCAGATCCTCTGCCTAAAGCGGAAAAAAATCTGCATAAGACGGAGATTTTTTTTTATAGATTTACATATATTAAACAATTTAATAATAATAAATTGTATTAATACATAATAATGCGTATACATACATAATTTGCATACTTATACACTACACAAAAAATACAAGATATACAGAAAGCAGGCAGCAAATGATAAAATGATTCATTTGCATGCTGCTTGTAACGCAATATTATTTGGTAGGTATGCAATCGACACCTGATATGAATAACATTGTAACTCAAGTTACAATGTTATCCAACTATGCTGTGTAAACGGCTTCCCCAAAGAACAAACTATAATTTTGGTTTATGAATCGTCGTCCTATCTCAATTAAAAATACTGTTAATTTAACAAAATAACATCATTGTTACTGCAAATTATATGTAGCAAAAAATCTTTAAAATGCTCTCCTGTAAAATAAGCAAAATAGAGTTACAATGTTATTCATATCAAGTGTCGCAATGTATGCAATGTAAAATAATATACCTACCGCAAAAGAAATTATTACATACTATCGTAGAGTTTTACATCTCACGTAAATGTAATCGTAAATAAGGCGAATAAAATGCTAGGTCTTATATTAAGACTGTAACATAATCTTTCCTTACTGCTCTAATGAGAAGTCAGCTCGGAAAAGATTAAGTCCACGCAGAAGGATAAAACCATCTACTTTAATTTTGCGTGGGGCCCTGGTGTTAGGTTTTAAACTAGCTCATTTATTGCGGAAGCGAGAGTCGTGGATCGTGTGAAAGAAACACCCCGGAGAGATCAAGGAAACAGCTTTGCTAACACAACACAATTAAAATTAACAATAAGAAGTTCATTGTCAGAAGGCAAAGATATACGCGATGTCGGATGTAAGAGGTGTTAGCCGACCAAAACAAGCACAGTAGCAACGACATTGCCACCGAAAATCACTCCCAAACATAAACCAAGGGCACATTCGAATGGTTATATAAAAATCCCACGATAAAGTGGAACCATATCGAATCCCCAATGATAAAACAAAAGACAGCAATCCCGGTGAAATGCCGCACCCTGTATATGGGTCGAACATCGTAGCCTTTCATAAAAAAAGAACATAAAAACAAAAATAAACACACAAAAAATTGTTCAACATAGAATTTCAAATATGAAATTCGAACGTACTACGATCATTTTGGAATCCCTTCGTCAATGCATTTTACCATAAGCTATTCGATGTTATAAGTGGAAATAAATACCCTGAACAAGTTAATTAAATAAAACACAAATATCAATAATTAATAATTAAAAGTTTATTACATATCAACCTGAACATTCGATCCATTTCACACTTGCGAGTGCGAACTGGATAAGATAAACTGATATCACCTCGCCGCAGGAATATAAAATTGCAAGGCTATCGCAATCTTGGCGACCACTCTAAGAATAAAAAAATGCATGACAAAAAGGAAACCAAAATGTTACACATAAAAAATACATAAATTGGTCAAGGGTGAACTCCAACGTCATCGTTCTCCAGGTGTACGGAAGAAAATTTGGCTAAATTAATTATCCAGTAACTGCGAAGCAATGAACAAAATTATTAGGTGACTTACCATTGTGAAAATGAAGTAATATTTCACAGGAAGCACTGACCATGGGTCCAACAAAAAATGTACGATCCGGGAAAAATCAACCATCCCTCAAATCACGAATGTCACATCCCCATGAAGGGTTTTGGAGCGCAAGATCCAAAAAACCATTCGTATTGATGGATGGGAACCCTCACAAAATCGAATCATCCCTTTTCAAAATTTTGAACCAAAAACTGATAACCATTTCACAGCACTTTCAAACATGACCGGAGCGTTCGAGCGCCCACCAATGACCTCTTATCATAGCATGCGCGAGTTTAATCTCCGTCAATCACGCTCGCTATACAGGGTGCTACGAAATATGTCGCTAGATGTTAAAAGTTGAATTTATAAATTCAACGTTGTTGCGAAAAGTGAAAATTTTTCGTAACAAGACATGCTCATATGAGTTCACCAGCGTAAGAGTCTAAAGCTCGCATTTCATTAGAGCTTCTAGAAGCGCGCTTCTAGAAGCTCAAAATTTGTAATGCATTGACTCTTATGGAACCAATTTCACTTGGGCTGCAACAAGCCGGTATCGAATTTCACCAGCCCAGTATCGAATTTCAGCAGCCCAGCTTCTAAAGTGGTCCACGTGCAGTACTGTACGTAATTGGTTAATATTTAGAATAAGGACTTATTATTGGATAATATAAAATGCTCGACACGGAGTAGTGTAGTTGTAATTGGTTAATATTTAGAATGAGGACTTATTATTGGATAATATTTGTATTACGAAAATTCTCTTAGCAGGCCGACGTCAGGTCCACGTGGACTTGTTTACTTTACCTGATAAAAGATGAATTTTAAGCAGCCCGCTTGTGAAGCTGGGGAGTTGTAAATTTTTACAAGTGAAGCTTCACAAGCCAGATACTTCTACTTATTAGATAATAATATGTGTTGTAACACAATTTTGCTTATTCGATGTCATCGTTAATTAGATATTTATACTAATTTTTTAATCGTTCCCATAATAAAAAGCAATAAAAGAAGGTGATTATTTTTGGATGTTTTTTTTTAGCGCAAAAATTTTTTAAACGCAATTTATTATTAGTTATTAAATTTACCGGGTAGTATTTAACATTAAAAAATTAAAAAGCAATTTTTTAAAGGTCTCTAAAAATGCTCTCACCTAATCCATTACTACACATTCAAATTTTGTTAAAAAATCGGCATACAATTTTCGCGCTCCTGATGTTTGTGTTACGTCGATTTCGTTATTTTCAATTTTTTTTTGAAAGTTCTCTTTGCGACATTCGCGAATTTTTGCAATGCGTGGAAATAATTGCTTTTCTTCGTTTCACTTGTTCATTCTCCATGTTGCTACAACCATCCTACCGTCTAAAATAAAAAATTTTACACATAAAATGCTTAACGTGTTTTTTTTAAGTCGTTCTTATTATGCTTGTAAACAAACTAGTATAAACAAACAAAGTGCTCGGCTTTTCGTGGAAGTGTGAAGTGATTCATAATAACTTATAACAAAATAACCGGATAGAAATATTATCCAATAATAAGTCCTTATTCTAAATATTAACCAATTACGTACACTAGTCCACGTGGACTACTTTAGAAGCTGGGCTGCTGAAATTCGATACTGGGCTGGTGAAATTCGATACCGGCTTGTTGCAGCCCAAGTGAAATTGGTTCCATAAGAGTCAATGCATTACAAATTTTGAGCTTCTAGAAGCGCGCTTCTAGAAGCTCTAATGAAATGCAGGCTTTAAACCTGTTGTTTGTCGCTTACGTCAGGTCGCACCTCGAATATTGTTCAACGGTCTGGCATCCGTACCATTTGACGCACATTACCCGTATTGAAAGACTTCAAAGAAGATTTGTGAAATTCCTCTGCTTTAAATTTCACATCTCCTTGGACTCCAACTACGACTTGTTGCTAGGCTACTTGGGATTGTCTCGTTTGGTTAAAAGGAGAGAGTACCTAGATTTGTGCTTTCTTTTCAAATTATTGAACAATTTAATTGATTGCCCTGATCTGCTGCTCAGGATTAATCTTTGGGCTCACCCGTGCGTAACCCGTAATCCGGACCAATTCCTGGTTGATTTCCATAGGACAAGTTATGGAATGCACTCGCCTATGATAAGATCGCAAAAACTTGCCAACACAATAGGGGTCGACAATTTCGCTTATTCTTTAGCGAAATTTAAACTTCAGCTGAGGCCAGCTTTGAATTTGTGATTGTTATTATTTTGTTTAATTTATTTTTTATTGAATTTGTGATTGTAAATTTATTTATTTTATTTTTTATTGTGTGTATTTTATAGTTAAAAGGAAATTGTTCCGTAAATAAAGAATTATTATTATTATTAGTAGTCTAAACATTGGATAAAAATGTGCGTCTTACATCGCAATTTTTATAAATAGTAAAATTAATTTCTGAATTTCGCTTCCGGCTTATGCCGTGCTTAAGCTTTCCATGTTCGCGTTAGACAGATTCCGGCTTATGAAATTCATTTTACTTAGTATTGTAAACCAATAATTCGGGACCACAGACAATTTCCGTGATGCACACGATTCCGGCATATACAGATTTCACTGTATATAATTTTATCAAGTGTTCAACCCCTCAAGGACAAACGTTTAATTAACTAAATCAGACCGACCCTTATTATTATTAATTTAATTTATGACAATTCTTACATCTGTCCTCTTTTATCTACCAAAGATGAGAATATTATAAGTTCTTGAAACGCCTCTCGAATATAATTCCAATGACTTTGGAAAAAAGACAAATTTTATTTTTAATTTAAAATTAAGTATTCAAATAATAAATACTTTACCAATCTTAACAACTAAATATTCCTATAAAACAATGATTTTTGAATTATTTAAATTATAAATATTTCTCATTTTGGCTGATAAGTAGGCCTAACTTTTTAATTTGGCTTTAGTGGGGGTGAAAGTAAAGACGACTTTTGGAGAATGGTTCATTTGTCCACCAACATTTTGCCTAAAGACAAACCACGTTACTTAATGGGAGTAGGTTTTGCTGTCGATTTGGTCGTTTGTTGTGCACTCGGGGTGGACATGTTTGATTGTGTGTTTCCCACACGCACCGCTGTAAGTTTTATTCATTGACAGAAAAGTTTGTTGCTGAATAATATATTTTTAGCGTTTCGGTTGTGCATTGGTGATGACGGGACAATTAAATTTAAAGAATAAGAACTACAAAAAGGATTTTAATCGCATCGATAAGGACTGCAACTGCTCTACTTGTAGTACCTACACCAGGTCCTATTTACATCACATAGTAACACAACAATCAGTCGCATGCCACTTACTGAGTGTGCATAATTTAGCATTTCAGTTACGTTTAATGAAAAATATACGCGACAACATTCAAAACAATACATATCCAGAGTTTGTAAGGAATTTTATGCTAGATTTATATCCGGATAAGTGTTACCCAACTTGGATTGTAAATGCTTTAGCTGCTGTCAACATTATCTTATAAATAAAAAAAAAAATCACAAAACAACAAATTTATTTAATGTTACATAAACTCATCCGAATCATTTCCATCGTTGCTGTTTAAAGTCATATTTTCAACTTTAAACAAACTAGAATAACTGCGAGTCTCGGCCTCTTCGGCTTTTTTCTTTTCTTCAGTTTTTTCCTTCTCCTTTAGCTCTCTAACTACTTTCTTCTTGTCTTCCCTTTCTAATCTGTCCCGTTTTTCTCTTTCGGCTCGTAAATCTACAAATGAAACAAAAAATGTATGAAACTTGAAAAATACAACTATTCGTAGGTGATCTCACCTGGCTCCTCTTGCCTTTTGGTTTTATTTAATCTATTAATGATTTCGTTAATTCGTTTGGCCACCTTCATCTTCCTAACGTCCCTCTCTTTATAAAAACCTACTTGTCCCACATCCATGCCAGCAGTTTTTTTCAAATTACCCCACATGGTGTAAACGATATCTATGTCGTTCATTTTATTGCCCTGTATGCTGTTGGCTTTTACCAATTGTGCAGCATCTTCCAGAACACTCGAAGGTATATCGTCTATCGTTTGGCCCGTTCGCAATCTCAAATAAACGTGAGCAGAAGATACTTTATCCACATGAAACCAAACGTCTTCGGGCCAACCCCATTTGATTAGGTCTTCATCTGGAATTTTCCTCATTAGAGACTGGCAAAAAATCATAACTTACTTACTTTCGTGTTTATCTAATCCCATAAAAAGCATAACAGGAGGCGAAACCGCCGTACTTTCGAAATAAAATACCATTTTGCTGTAACAAATTTTCAAAAAGCTAAGCTAGAAACGAAATGTGTCCGATTGATAACAAACATTGCAATGGTAAAATGTGAGGTTATGTTTTCAGTGAACTTTGACAAGTCAGTGTGTGTATATGTATAGGGTGAATCAAATTTATTAGAACTTATTAATTTTGTAATACAGAGTTAACATGGTAAAATAGAAAAATGTGCTCTGATGTGTTTAATATTAAAAGATCAATAGTTTCGATTCTATTGCGATTTTAAGGAAAAAAATTGCAATAAAGAGGACTACCCCGTAAGGTTTTTAAACTAGAGCCTTATAAACTCTTTCCTTTTTTTGCAAAAACTTCCTCGTGAAGGTAAAACCTTGAAATTTTACCCTTATGGATTGCATGTAAGTGAAAATTTCTTGTACCCCTATTTTTCTGATTATTCCATTCCTATTTCAACAACCAATCGAATTCACAAATGTGTTTTGTTTCGACCAATCACATGTCATTTTGAAGTTTTGCAAGTGATTAAACTCTCTCTCAACATGCGACATACAAAAAATAGAAATAAAAATATAATGTAAATAATATAATGTACATACACAGGTGCTAATAACCTTAGAAGTTGACGCACCTTTAAAACAATAAATAAAAAAAAAAAACATGCGATTAAATTCGATTAAACTCGATGTAGCTTTTTGTGTGTAGTAGCCTTTGGTAACAACTGTCATAAGTCATAATTGCAAATATTACCATGGTAATTATTTATTTAAACAATATTGTAATAGAGAAAAATGTGTTCTAACAATGTTCTGCGTTTTAATAATTATTCCGATATCGAAATTAACGATGCTATTGAAGAATGTGTTCCAAAAAACACAAGGAAAACGAAAGCTTCCATTTGGAAACAATTTGAAATTTTCTGTGCCGAAAGAAAGTATACCCTTCAGCAGTTTACAACTTTGACTGAGATTGGCAATATATTAACGGACTGGGCATACAACATGAAAAAAATCAATGGAGAAGACTACAAAGAAGGAGTTGTTAAAACTATATGGAATATAACGGCAAAAATGATACAAGAAAAATATTTCTCGGAGTTTGGCAAAAATTTCGACCCATTTAAAGATCTGGAGTTTAAAAAGGCAAGAGATGCTAAAAACGCTAATCGAAAACGTTTGCAAGCCATTCCAGAAAAACGAAGACAAAGCTCAGTTGCCCTTACAAACACAGATATAAAAAAAATTATGTACCTATGGAATGAGGACACTCCCGATGGGCTTCAAAAACGATTCTATCATATAGCAGCATACGAACTAGCTTGGAGAGGTGGAGAGGCATCAAAATGTAAGACTTTTTATTTCAAGTTTGAAAAAAAATCCGACGGGACTTTAACAGATCGTTTGGAATATAATACTATATTCTCAAAAACATGCCAAGGAGGTGAGAAGAAATTAAGTGACAGTAAGTGGCTTACTCGAAATTTAGATGACCCTACAATTTGCCCGATTCGGTTATTTAAAAAATTAATTAGTAAGCGTACAGAAAAAATTAAAACTGATCGATTCTTTTTAACACCTAATCCCTCATGGAATAACGAGTATTCTAGTGGATGGTTTAAAAATATGCCTCTAGGAGAAAATCAAATTTCGAAGTGGATGCAACATTCAGCAACAAAAATTGGATTAGATGTTAAAAACAATAAAATAACTAATCATTCAAACAGGTCTAGTGCAGTGTCAAATTTAGCAAAAGCAGGAATTTCTAGTGAAGAATTGATCAAAATTACCGGCCATGCCAATACAAAATCAATTGATCCCTACCTGCAGCTGGACGAAAGTCACCATACAGATTTAGTTTCTAATTTAAGATGCCATGAAAGTACATCTCGTAATTCTGAAAATTCTAATCAAAATTTAAAATTGGTCAATCATGCTGAAGAGTCAACTAGTAATACTATTAACTATAACAATTGCACATTTCACGTGCAAAATATGATTTATGGTAAAGATTGTAATAATTAAATTCTAATAGCATTTTCCACTTATTAAAAATTGTAAAATTTCGAACAGTGTTTGTTTTTTTTATAAGGAATGAAATTATCTCCCTATAATCTACGCGAGGTTCACTTTTTATTTGGATAAAATTGTTTTTGATTGACTCAAATATGGATAGCCATAAGGTAATAACTCTCGAATTAAGGGATCTACAAAAATTGCTCAAGCTACGCTTTCGCAATTTTTAAAATCCCCTTAATTCTCGAGTTATTTCCATGGCTATCCATATTTTCGTCCAAAAACAATTTTATCCGATAAAAAGTGAACCTCTTGTGGATTAACCCCCGAATAAATTTCTTTTAAACACAGAACTAATAGGATCTGAAATATTTCAGTTTACTCTAACACACACCAAATTGGAAAATATGCTTCATCCTGTAAAACAAATGTGGCAAGTTTTCTCCATACGAAAACAGAAAATATCATAATTTAAATAATGGCAATTTTGTACTATAACCATGTTGGGGTGATTGCACACAGAAAATCAAATTTTAGGCTTCTATACAAAGTATAGCAAGAAGCCTTATGATCTGGCTCCGCGTCCGTCTGTCCGTCCGCATAATTCAAAATCATACAGAGTGTTTCAAATCGTGTTGGAAATACTCTGTGTGTATAGAGGTCTAAGAACTGGGTAGCCAGTGCGCTACTTTTAGGCTTCTATACAAGGTATAGAAAGAAGCCTTATGGTCTGGCTTCGTGTCTGTTAATCTGTTAATATGTTAATCCGTTGCTTCGATTCGCTAATGCGATTTATAAATACGCAAATGTTCGAAAGAAATTTACTAAGTTAAAGATATTTTCGAAGAGGTCTCCCTATATAAACTACTTGTTTTACTTTGATGTGAAAAAATAATTTTTTATTGATGTGCTTAGTGAAGTTAAGTTATAAATAAAAGAGAAAGGAGAGGATTGGTCCACCTCAAAAAAAGGACCATACATTACAGAAAAGTAAAATTTCTAATAGAATGGAAAAGTTTGATTGTTATTACTTATATATTGAACTGTATTTCAATGCCTAGCCAAATTTCGATAAATTTCAAAAATTTTAAATTAAAAAATTAACGTGTTAAATGACAAAATGTAACAAAAATTATTGTAAATTAAATTTAAAAGAAGAAGGGAGAATTTGGATTTGGAAAAATGTCTTTGTGCGCAGACGAGGAACTTTTGAGTTGGAAGAAGGAAGGGGCAGTCTACGTCGAGCAGTCGACTGGATAGGACGTAATTGAGCGAGTCCGTTGAAATTTTTGTAAAGTTAATTTGTTATTAATAAAATAAAAGCGAAATTTTAGTTGATATTTGAAAGAGTTGTGTTTTATTGAAGTGAATTAAAGTGTTTTGCAAAAGAAAAATAAAGTTAAAGAAAAATTTTGAATTCACAAAATTCAAAAAAATAATTAGTTGATCGCTGGTCATAAAAGAACACGTCAACAATAAATTTTGTCGCCGCAAGTGGAGCTCGAACCAACGACCACGAAAAACTACCTTGAGATTAAGTAACCCATGCTCTACCGACTGAGAAAAACAACAATAAAAATTGGAAAAGCAAAGTGGAGATTCGAGAACACACGACCACGAAAAATTACCCTGAGGTAAGAGATTAATTACAATAATAAAGTGAATAAACGTGCATGGAAATTAAAAATAACATTTGGTGAAATAAAATTAAGGTCTGGTATGATAATAGACACATGTTACATTTGGCGAACAAAATATTTGAGCACAACTGTTCGACGTTTTTGAAAATTGGTATGCACGTGCGTACATACACACACTGCAAGATAAAACATTTCAAAATCGATAAAAAATAACCACATGTAGATTAATATGGGAATAAAATTATTTGTAAACAAAATTAATATCACAATACAAAATGAATTACGAGGACCGCATGACAGAAAAGATGTTCCACATGCTTGAAAGCTTAAAAGAAAAACAAGAAGAGGATACCAAAGAAATAATAAATGTAATAAGAAAACAGACAAAAGAAATTGTAAAAGTTGAACAGAAAGTAATTAACCAGACGCTACCAGAAGCAGAATGCGAAATCGTGGAAAAATTTAAGGAAACATGTAACGTTGATGTTTCGGATGAAATTGAAGAAGACATAGAAGAAACATGTAACATTGATGTATCAATGGAAATAATTAACGAAAAAATTGAAAAAGAGAAGCCAATGGAAGTAAAAGAAAATTATAAATTCAATGTGGAGCATGCAAGAAAAAGTTTCAAGCGGATATATTTGAAGATTAGAAAATTATATGCAAAACGAAAACATAAAACTAGAGGCATAAGAACAAAGAAGAACAGAAAAAATTTAAGAGTTTCCAGATTACGAAAATTCTACAATAATAACAGAAACAAAAAGAAACATAAAAATTTGAATAAGGGTGTAAACAAATTTAAAATAAAAACAATTAATGCTAACAAAACCTTAAAATGTGATAAAATGGAAATAAAAACCAAACAAGCAGATTTCAATGGACAAAATAATTTAATATTACAAAAACTTCTAGTAAAGAAAATAATATTGAAAAACTTTAAATTAAAAAAACGACTAAGGGTAAAAATACTAATCAAAAGTGTACGGTTTAAAAAGAAAAATCAAAAACAATTACTGTGGATAAAACTACGAATTAAAATCATAAAGTTAAAAAATTTTAAGAAAGAAAATAGACTATTTAAAAAAGTGATATTTAAAAAACCAAGATATAAAAAAATAAAAAGTAGAGGGCTGGACAAGAATAAAAAAATAAAAACGCCCAAACAAATAAAAATGCAAGCTACTGATTGGAAAATAAACTTTGATAGTGAAATTCAAATGAACAAAAATTGGATTGTCAGCATGAATTTATTCAAACATGTACGTTTCAAACATGTTTAGAAAAGGATTGATTGATAAGAAAAAAATAAATAACGACGAAATGTAAATATGATTTAGCAATTGCACCTTGACAAGAAAAATTATGGACACCTGAAAGTTTTAATCTGAAAATAAGTAATAATAAAAAAGTTTGGTTGACTAAAAAATTTAATGGGCGTGTGAAAAATTTGAAAAATTAAAGAAATTTAATTGACTGCAAAATAAAAAATGGCGTGTGCAAAACCAATAAAAAAAAAATTGGTGGATTGAAAAAGCAATAATAGGCGTGTGCGAATAAAGAAAATTTTAAAAAATTGACGAAATAGAGGGCGTTTAAAATAAAACATGAATTGATAGGTGTTCCAAATACATAAAAAAATAAAACATGGCTTAATAGGTGTTTCTAAAACAAACAAAAAAAAATGGATAAAGAAAAGTTGGAAGAAGCTACAATCTGATTGGGTAAAGGTGAAAATTTTGAAAGCGAATGAATGGACAGAAAAGGATTATAAAATTGTAAAATAATTGACGACTAATTACGACAGTGAAGATATTTGATATTTAAAGAATTAATAATGAATGAATTTAAAATAAATGGGGAATTAATAATGAGAAATAATGAAGTTGAATAGATGAGATCAATGGAAAATTGATGAAGAATGCCATTAATAATAAATTAATGAAGAAAAATTGGGGCGGGGGGAAAATTAAAAGTTATAAATGAAGAAAAATTGAAATTATTGTCAAAGAATTAGTCAAAAATTAAAGATACGATGAAATATTTACGGAAAAGACGTTCATAAACGGAAGAAGAAATACATAGAAGCCCGATGAGAAAGAAGAATAATCCAAAAAAAATGTATCCAGCAAAAATATTAATCCAAATTTTAAATAAAAGTCAAAGAAAGATAATACGCTGAAATAGCCAAATTAGAAAGATTTCAGATTAAAATGCAGTGTGCATAGAAATTGTAAAAATAAAATTTATTTTCGATATTATTATTTGCTATTTATCATTCATAAATAAAAACATTTTAGTTCAGTTAAAAATTTGTAAATAATTGATAATGACCATGTCTAAATAATACTTTTGTTAAAAATAATAATTTAGTTAAGTTTAAAAATGTAAATTTGATATAAAATTCCAAAATTCTCCAATTCTTAACATGAAAGTCATTGAAATCCAATTAGAAAGATTTCCAACAAAATTACAAAAATTAGCAATGTTTCTTAAAAATCTAGAGGGCGTTGAACTGTATTTCAATGCCTAGCCAAATTTCGATAAATTTCAAAAATTTTAAATTAAAAAATTAACGTGTTAAATGACAAAATGTAACAAAAATTATTGTAAATTAAATTTAAAAGAAGAAGGGAGAATTTGGATTTGGAAAAATGTCTTTGTGCGCAGACGAGGAACTTTTGAGTTGGAAGAAGGAAGGGGCAGTCTACGTCGAGCAGTCGACTGGATAGGACGTAATTGAGCGAGTCCGTTGAAATTTTTGTAAAGTTAATTTGTTATTAATAAAATAAAAGCGAAATTTTAGTTGATATTTGAAAGAGTTGTGTTTTATTGAAGTGAATTAAAGTGTTTTGCAAAAGAAAAATAAAGTTAAAGAAAAATTTTGAATTCACAAAATTCAAAAAAATAATTAGTTGATCGCTGGTCATAAAAGAACACGTCAATATAGTAAATGATAATTACCAATCGCAAAAAATTTAATTGGTGCAGATTATCTGATTATGTGATGTTACATTATATGGCGATCAAAAATAACCAGATAATAACAACTTTCCACACCAGAAAGGTAGCTGTATAGAAGCCTAAGAACTGCCGCTAAAGCGAGTTCCACCTTGTTTAAATATGGTCAAGCAATCAGGATGTACATACCACTATAAATTAATAAGAAAGGTCCGTTTTCTTTCGCTAAGTCGGTTTTTGAGGTTCTCTATAAGAACTCCATCTGCAGTTGCCAAAAACTACAAATCAAAACAAACAAATGAAATTCTAACAATGCAAGTTACATAATATATCAAAAAATTAAAAACGTGCGCAAATACAGAAGTTCCATAAGATGATCAACACTCTCCATAATAATAAGCAGGAAATCTCTAATTCCAAAATGTAAAATTATGTCACAAATGTTGATAACAAATAGCATGGAGATTATCGAAGTCCCCTTAAATTGTATTTGCTTGTTCAATGTACACCTGGGCTTATGTGTTTTGATATTTTGGATTTTTAAAACTTCCTGGTTATTGAACGTGTGTCCCTCTTCTCGGTGATCCTAAGTATGTTGAAGTCGGTCTAAAAATCCAAGACGTGTCTGCAATTTAAAATGTGTTCTTTCTTGGTCCTAGTTTATAAAACTAAATTGAAATTGAAAAAATTATATGGGGAGTAAAGTGTCATTTATAATCCCTTACGTGGTTTATTCGATCAAACCTAAAAAATGAGAAATCAAACTAATGCTAAAACGAAAAAAGAATTAATTCTAAATTTTTTTTATGTAAAACGAAATTTTACACTTTTGGTCTATTAGAGAGCTAATCACATTTTGACCTCTTGCTGCTGATAAGGCAGAGGGTTCTAGAATTGCTGCCCTGGCCGGATACTTTTATGACCCTTTGAATTTTAACTAAAGAGTTATTATAACTAAAAATTCAAGACAATTTTAAAAAAATAGATGGGCCGGAACAGATCAACGATCTAATCCGGGATGGAATTGATAATGATGAATTTTAACTCACTTTTCTCATTTCTAATTAAACAATTATCGGAATTAGTTCAGAACGTCTGCAATGCATAATTAATTTTATCTGTTATTTTGATATTATTCTAATTTTTCTATTGAATAATTTTATGAAAAAATATTTGAACAAGACAAAACATCAAAATTATTGGATAAAATGAGGCAATGCAATACAAAATGAGTGTAGTACCAAACGACAATGATTTTGATACTTTTTTTTATCATTAACTAATTTCTTTTTACTTTCCGAACCCCTAGGTAAATAAAGTATTGTTTAATTTTGGGGTTAGTCCATTTTCCCTGCCTGAAATATGTTGAATTAAGATTTTATATACTACATTTATAATATTTACAAAATATTTATTATTTTAATTAAATAAAGCAAAACTAGACTCTATCTTTTTAGTAAAAACTAGTGCATGAGATTACGGTGGTTGAAACAAAATCTGTCCTCACTATCTCTAATGATAAGGTAGCTCGGAACAGATAATGTCCACGCAGAAAATAAATTCTACTTTTATTTGCGTGGGGCCCTGATGGTAGGTATAAGCAAAGATATGTATAAGCCAGCTCGATATAGCGGCGGCGAGGCCGTGGGTCGTGTCAATTGAACGCCCCGAAGAAAATCAAAGAAACAGCTTTGCTAACACGACAAAAAATAAATCGGCAATAAGATGTTCAGTGCCGGAAGGCGATGACATAAGCGATGTCGGATGTAAATTGCGTTAGCCAACCAGGACTAGTACAGTGGCAACAACATTGCCACCAAGAACCACTCCCCCACAATTAACTAGCGGAACGTTCGAGTGGTCAATAAAAATCCCACAAACGGTGGAACCACAATCGAACTTCCAACAATAAAAAAAGGCGGAAGCGACCCCGATGAAATGCAACACCCTGTACGTTGGTCGCACATCGCTGCCTTCTTAAAAAAAACATAACCAAAAAATAAACACAAAAAAAATGTTCAACATAGAATTTCAAATACAAGATTTGAACCCATGTCAAACGCGTAGGAATTACCTTGCCAATGCATTAGACCAACGCTGCTCGATGTCACCTAGAGAAAATAATGCATAGTTCAAATTCAATAAAATAAAACATAATAATATAATTAATAATTAATTAGTTTTCAAACATAAAATTCAAACACTAGCATTAAAATTCACGTCTGCGAATCAAACGAAAACGAACTCCAGGTGGACGGAGCAAAATAAGCCAAGTCGATCAATGTAATCCACTGTGAAACAATCAACCAAATAACATAAATGTTACTTACCACTCCGAACGGGATACCAAAAAAAGCATTCAACGGTCGGACCACTCCACACAGAGTGGGGTTCCGTCAACGGACCGCAATGACACAGGGTTGCCCCGAACGAACTCCAAATCCATGATTATTCCACAGAACACACACAAATCGACATTGGTGTGTGAAAAATTCGCACCCGCCTTCTTGCTTCAAAAACTGACACAAGAGCGTCTTGCTCGTTCAATAGTTCACCCAAGACTCCCTTTTGCGCAGTCCGGAACAATCCCCCACCTCGGCGCGGTTATCATGCGCCTTTAAAAGAATAATACGATATACAGGGCTGACCGTAAGTGATGGATTTCAAAAATCCGTCACATGGTTGTGCGGCCTAAAGGCCGCTCTATAACCTTTTCGGTTATCAAAATAGTTTACGAACTACAAGTGGGTTATAGAAACAAGCACCGAAACTATTATTAAGTTTAAAACAACTAATTAGCTAGTAAGGTGTAGTAATAATTCTGAAAAATTTTATATTAGGTAAAATTGAAGGGGACAAAATAATGATGTGACAGGGTTTGACGTAAAAGCTCTAGTTTGAGTGGTATAGGGGTTAGAAGTACAGAGAATGGGTGGATAAATTACGTAATTGGGTGTTCAAATTGCTACCAAAAATACTTTTCGAGCGAGAATCTCGACGGATATTCGATTCTAAACACTGAAGAGAATTTATACCAAATCTAATTTCAAAACTACATATATAATTTATTTCCATCAAAATGACTTTTTAGAAGTCATTTAGGCAGTGGCGTACCTAGACCACTTGGGGCCCGGGGCGGATTTATTTTGGAGGCCCCCCTCACCCTCAAAAAAAAACATTTTAATGTGGCTAGCCTTTTTTTTGCCTTAATCTAATATGACGACGGTCATGGCCTGATAGTTAGCGCGATCAACTGCTAACGTAGGGCTCCCTGGTTCGACTCCGGGTACAGTCTAAAAATTTCTTGACCGTCTTCCGTGCTTTCGGAGGGCACGTAAAGCCGTCGGTCCCCCTGTGTTAATGATTTGCCATCATAATAATAAAAAAACAGGGTACAGGCACATCGAAAGGCAAGCCTAGCAAACTACCTGAGATGTAAAATCCAAAAATGCTCACAGAACTAATTACAAAAATTAGTAAAAGACCAGGTCCTGGACCTATATTAAGAGGGAGACTTCTTAATAAAAGTGGAAGAAGAAGAAGAAGAATCTAACCGTCTTCCATAAGCTATTGCCCTGTGCAGAGAAATAATAGATAGAATAAGGGAACAAACTCGTGCAGTCCGAGGTCATCAATTATCATTACTGTTAAAAATGTTAAACTGATAAAAAGTTTTATCGTAAGAGCCCGAATTCGAACAATTGAATCTACGACGTTCAGCACGACGCAACGCAGCTCCGAAACCGACGCTCTCTGAACGACTGAGCCACGAATGAGCTCGCTCACTTGAGAAACATGGAATTATTTATTTTTGGGTGGGGCCCCCTTAGTAAAGGGGCCCGGGGCGGACCGCCCCCCCCTAGGTACGCCACTGCATTTAGGCTAATCTAACACTAATAACGTAGAATTGAATGATAAATATTTTCATTCTCTATCATTTTTTGGCTCAATTAACGGTTGGGAAAAAATCAGAGACAAGTTCTCATTGTCGATGATTTTGTTGGTGTTTCATAGGGAAAACAGGTGGGAATTTTTCGAATTTTATTTTTTGCCCAATTGAGAATACATATAAATACCAAGTATAAATTTTTTGTAAATTATTTCTCCTATTTTTAATCATTCGATTAAATTTTGTTTTGTTAAAAAAAATTAAGTTTTGATATTAAATGCGCTATTGAAATCGCGATAAATAGGCTTATAACCTGTTGCCTTTTTCTGAACGATTTAAGAGTGCTCCTTAAATTTTAAGTGCAGCCTTATGACCTTTTGCCTTTTTACCACAGAGGCGACGCTTAATTAAGTTTTATACTGATAATAAAATAAATAGTGTACGGAAATGGAAACCTTTGTTTATGAAAATAGGCTTGAAAAGAAATCTGATGTACCCATTTGGTAATTTTCCTAACTTAATATTCAGAATATATTTTTTTCAATTTACATAAACGAAGGTTTAAAGGTGTAACGTTAAAAGGCGATTATTTAAATTTTTATACTAAGATTCTAAAAATAAGAAATTGGAAACAAATAAATTGCTACATTATTCAAAGGAACCCTTAGGCTGATCGATACTTATAATTAGTTGCAAGTAGCATGTAATTGAATGGAATTCATGCTTTGTTTACATACAAGTTTGCTTACTTGCAAGTAATAATATCAGGAATTACTGGAACATTTAATTTTGCTTTAAAAAATAAAACGACCAGCGTATTTTAATACTCTTAAAAGTTTTTGCAATATTTTTTTTAAATTACTGTCTGCCAAGTATTAAATGCGCGTCAAACTGAAGAGCTAGCAACCAACAAGAAAATTTACAAAATTTAAAGAGGATTTATGTGTAGTACCTACTTATTTTGGAGTACCTAAACAAATCACGCTTTCATCTTCATAATTGCATTATTATGTTAACTCTTTCCACAGCTTTCAACTATTTGGTTATTGACACACGTCGCAGGTTTTATTTAGGACGGCGCGGCGTCGATTAGTTAAATTCTCTATTTAAAAATTTGCTATTACAGCCATCAGCGTGAGAAAGTAAAACCTTTTGGTAATTAATTTTTTTGTTATGTAGGACAAATAATGTCGTTTTAATGTAGGTACTATAAGATCGCATTAATAGGAAAGTGTCAATATTGTGTTTTATTAATAATAATAGATGCCATAATTATTATTTATATGTAAATTAATAAACTTCTTATTGTTGAAACAACAAAGTAAAAGTTTAGTTTTAGAGTGCTTTTTCTAATGATTTACAGCTTCGTCTTCCTTACATTAATTAAATGGTATAAAAGTTTAGTAATAGTTTAAGAATGCATCGACGAAAATGAATCCACTTTTAAATAAATTATGCCTGGTCACATAGCAAAAAGAAATTGTTAAACGTTTAAACTTGGCCTATCATTACTGAATGCTAAATTGCGAACGCATTTATGGAAATGTACCTATGAATAATTTTATACACTCAAAATTGTATGGTTTCTATTGCCATTAATCAACAATTAGGATTTTTTCGTATTTATATGTACAGGAGTGGTTTAATGGTAATAATGCTAATAAGTGAGTTTTTTTTTAGGATTTAGGTACAGGGTGGGTCAATGAAATTGAACCACTTTCATTTACTGCACGCGAGGAAATCTTAAAATGAACCGAAAGATTTTTCCAGAGCCGAAGAGAAAATGAAAAATATTATAGAATTCGTTGAACCGCATGCACACGAGACAAAATAGTTACAGAATGCAGATGATAACAGGAAGCAAGTTATACGACATTTATGTAAAAAGAAGATCTGATTGATACAACCAATCCTGAATTTGTAGTAACTGGTTAATAGCATATAAGCACTGAACTACTTTACTTGGATAATAAATTCATTATGCGTCTTTCTAATTAAAAAATGCGCATAGCGCAACAATGATCAGCATTAACGTAATCAAATTCATAAAAATTTAAATGTCATATTTATTTAGGTCCTGGATGGTAATTCCATAGCAAGAAAAAATAAATTATAATCATTAAGGTTTGAAGTGAAAGTTTAATTGATGCAGCAACAATGCTTGGTAACTTGGTATATGTAATAAAATTTTATTAACATCTGTTTTTGTATCACGATGCATCAATAATAAACTCGTTCCAAAAAATTCCTGAGTGGATTTATGTAACTTGTATGCAAATTTTTAAGATTTCATTATTTGGTTTTCTGTTGGTCCTTTGCATCAGTCACGTTCGTCGTGGAAAGCGAAGTGCATAATTCAAATCTGGAATCTCCGTTCTGTACTCAACCGGTGCTCACAGCAAGCCATCTAATTCAGAAGTCATCATTGTTGTAGGTTTCAAAAACGCCAATCCTGTTCTGATTTTGAAATAACCGTTTACTAGTTGGTTATAGCCATAAAAAATATTTTACAGTAATCGGTTGCATTCGATAGACAATTAAACGTTTTAAAAAGAAATGATTTCATCGCTATTAAGAGACCTTCCTAGAATCCGATAAGTACCATCAATAGTATGAATAACAATGGTTCTCTAAGAGTCCATCCAGTACGTCCGAAGAGTCCTTGTTATATTTGGGCTCACACTTTACTTTTACTTCAACTTGAAGATATAAATACCCAATTAACACTAATCGAGCTAATTATATTTATTTATTCCAATGTTATGTCAGCAAACCTTGAAAGTTGCGTTAGATGCGTTAGTGACATTGGCCTTTTTGCTGATGACCAACTACAGGTAATTCACTGTTCACTTTATCGAGTACTCGTGATGTAATCCACCATTGTTGCTTTTTAATTAAAGGTTTTGCATTAAAATTTAAACGATCGGTATATTATTAACTAAAACGATTTAATTACACAATCGGAGATCCTGTGATTACATTTGAATGCAGTTTCATCGTTTTCAATGTCGATACCACTTTTTTCATCTTCTAAAAATTATGGCACAATTATGAAGAGATTATCGTTCAGCCCAACCCCAAGGATGCGAAAACAAGGAAGATCATAATGATAAATTAAATTCAAACAAGGTGGATCTCGCTTTTTGCGGCAGATCCTAGGCTTCTATACAGCTTCCTTTCTGGTGTAAAACGAAGTTCTTAGTTAGTTATTTTTGTTAGACATGTAATTTAATATATCAGATTAAATTTTTGCGATCAACGTATCAACAGATAAACGGATTATAAGATAAAAGGATAATCGGATAAAATTTATCTACTATATAATGGGAAACCGGCATAGAGAAGATATAGAAGGATCCAGATAATCTGCACTAATTAAATTTTTTGCGGTTGGTACATTATGTTCCCTATAGACTCTTAGACCGTTTGACCGATCGGAATCAAATTTGGCACAGTTATTATGTAGGTCCCTGCGCATGTTTTAGTATTGAAATAGTGCAAAAATTCGCAAAGGAAAGGAAAGTTGATTTTGAGTAGCCTGCCTTCCTTAAAGGAAGGCAGGCTACTCAAAATCAACTTAAACATCAATAATGAATGCTGTCAACCTGTCAACCGATCGACAATGCAAATACGCGTGCACGTGCTTTACATTTCTATTTGACCAATCTTAACCAAATTTGGTGTAGAAGTTATTTACAACGCTACGAAAAACATAGGCTAGTTTAGAACCTTGGAGTGAGGCCGAAGGCCGAACAACCACGGTCTACACGTATGGTTGCGATTTCTCCGAGGCCGAAGGCCGAACAACCACATCCTACACGGTCCAGATGGCTAAAGGCGGCCGGTAGGCCGACTGTGCCAGCTAGTATTTAATAACAATCAAACTTTTTCATTCCATTCGAAACTTTACTTCTCTGTAATGTAAGTCGTATCCTCATTTACCCTAGGGTGTTGAGGTTTTCGTTCTTCTTATATTCCCGCATTTACAAATCTTCGCCATAGCTTCTTGTTTAATGCTTCTCTTTCTGCTTGTCTCCATGTAGATCCTCTTTCTTCCAACAGTTTTTGGATGTTATCGTTCCAAGTTTGTGCCGGTCTACCTCTTCTTCTTCTACCCGTCGTTTTGGCCATCCACACCATTTTTACTGGCATATCCTCCTTCAGTCTATTAAGGTGTCCAAACCATCTAAGTTGTTGGCTTTCTATTCTATCCTGTGCGGAGTTCACTTGTAGTCTTTCCCTTATCTCTGTGTTTCTAATTCTATCTCTTCTTGTAACTCCTTCAACCCTTCTTAAGTATTTCATCTCTGCTGCCTGTATTTTACTTAGCTCTCTGTTGTTTACTGTCCAGGTCTCGCATCCAAATGTCAGGATCGGCATATAAATTGTCTTGAACACTGTCAACTTCGTTCTTTTACTTATTTATTTTTTGTTTATTATTATCTTGTTTAGCGCGTTGTATATATTTGCAGCTGAACACAGTCTGTTATTAATTTCTGTTTTGTGACTCCCACTTCTATCTATTGCTACTCCCAGATATTTAAATTGATTTACCTGCTCCAACCTGTTGTTCCTGATCGAAATATTTATTGTTATGTCTTCTTTAGCCATCACCATAACCTTCGTCTTTGCTATATTTACTTTCATTTTCTTTTCTTCCAGCGCTGCTGTCCATATATTTACATTATGTTGCATCAGTTCCTTTTCATTTCTTGCAAATAAAACCAAGTCATCTGCGAACGCACATTCTGTTATTCCTATCTGTTTCATATTTCTATGTCCTATCATTAATTGTTTTGTTTTCTCTTTCGTGTCTTTACTTATTTGGTCCATTAGTGTTATAAACAAAGCTGGGCTTAACGTTCCACCCTGACGCAGTCCTTCTACTGTTATAAATTCTTCGGATTTGAGATTTCCTGTTCTTACGATGTTTCTCGTCTTTCTGTATATACTTTGAATAGCTTGTAACAGTTTTCCATTGACTCTTCTTTCTTTTAGAATGTTCCAGATAATATTTCTAGGTGCTCTGTCAAATGCTTTTTCTAGATCAATAAAACACATGTACGTTGTTCTATCGTATTTTGCTTGTTTCTCTGCAATTTGTCTGATGGTAAATATGTGGTCCTGTACACTGTAGCCTCTTCTAAAACCACTTTGTGATTTTTCCAATGTTGGTTCAATTATTTCTCTAAGTCTTTGATCCAGAATGCTTTCATATAATTTGACTACTGTACTTAGCAGAGAAATACCTCTATAGTTTGAGCATATTCGATTGTCACCCTTCTTAAATATCGGTAGTATCACTGCCATCTCCCAGTCCTTTGGAATTCTCCCCTGTTTCCACGCCAAGTTAAAAATGTTGTTCAGAATTATAACTCCTTTTTCTCCCATATATTTCAACATTTCCGGCTTGATTTCGTCGTTTCCCGCCGCTTTTCCCAATTTTAATTTTCTCAATGCATTTTTCGTTTCTACCATTGAAATTTCTTCTATGTTACTTTCTTTCCTTGTTTCTTCGGCATTATAACTTGTCAACACTTGTTCAGATTCCAGAAGGTCTTCAAAGTATTCTTTCCATCTCTTTATTATTTCGTTCTTGTCACTTATTATTTTTCCTTTCTTGTCTTTAACTTGTACCAATGGTATTTGTTTGGCTTTTCTGGTATTTTTCAATATCTTGTAGAACAACTTTTGATTTTGATTCTTGTGTTGTTCCATTACATTTCCAAACTCTTCCCACGATATTCTTTTAGCGTTGATAATCATTTGTTTAGTCTTTATCCTTTGTTCCTTATATTGTACCACTGCTAATATGGTAAAAAAATAAATAAAAAATTATTTTTCACATCAAAGTAAAACCAGAACGTCCATTTTAAATTTAAAACAAATTTTAATTTTATTATACATACGATGTGTTTACAATGACAATTTCGAGGGTTCTGATTAGGGTTGAATTATGCGGACGGACACGGAGCCAGATCATAAGGCTTCTTGCTATACTTCGTTCACTGCTTCACTGCTACCTCATAATTCATTTCGTACGCCCTACGCTAAATAGTTGTTTTTACTTTTATATATAGATACTTAAACTATATGCTCATGCTGTTACATTTACTTAAAAGCAACGCTAACATAATCCTCATGTCGTTTAAAATATAACATGGATTGACGGGCAAGTCCGTCACGCGCCATACGCTAAATAATGCTATGACGGACATATCCGTCATCAGCATTGAACGTGTTGAAACACATTTTTATTTTATTATAATGTATGATGTGTTTACAATCACAATTTCGAGGGTTCTGGTTAGATTTGAATTATGCGGACAGACAGACAGACGGATGGACAGACACGGAGCCAGATCATAAGGCTTCTTTCTATACTTTGTATAGAAGCCTAAAAGTGGATTCGTTTCGTGGATGGTCATCGCACAAAAATGAAACGGTTAAGTTTAGCGAAATCTTTTAGGTAAAGTTTTAAAAAGTAATTAGACTTAATTACCAATTTAAACGATAGCACTAAATTTTCTACATTAATTATCTTGGCAAAATGTAATAAAATGGGTGTAATAAAAGATGAAACTGTAATAAAAAAGTTCTGGATTTTCAATTTGAAATTGCTAAACAGCTACCAAGTAATTATTACTTCATGATAAAAAAGGAGAAACGACGATCATATTATTATCTGTAGACGTATGTATATGGAAATATTACATGTTTTAAAAGCCAAAGTTCAAGAATTGTTAGCGATTACAACACCAACTATTCGAATTTTTCGTTAGAAAATATTCATCTCGGTTTCAGGATATGATTTGCAAAATCCCCGTTTTAAATTCGCGAGTATAATTATTGTCAAGTATTTATGTACTAATGAATCGTTTTGTTAAAAATGATTTAAATGGGTTTGGAAAATATTTACATTTTTTGTTAAATTTGGGAGATCCACTTTTGCTATTAAAGAGTGACAACAAATATTGATTTTTCAATTGTAGTTCAAGTAGGTGTGTTACCTGTGCGTTCCGCATACGATCAAACCAGTCTTGTGTGAAAATGGTGAGAAAATTGTTATTTACTCTGGTTACCTAAAAATTAAAACTCGTTTTGAAAAGGATAATAGCAAAAACGAATTTATACATGCTACATCAGCAATATAAATTGAGACTTACTTGATTGCATTGGCAGGGCAAATCAAGAAGATTAAAATAACCTGAACCATATCAAGAAAAATCTCAGAATTCCCCTTGCCATAAGTCTTTGAATTATCATCATCATGTCATATATCGTCGCCTTTGAGTCCAAACCTCGTATAACTCAAATTTTAGTTGTTTTGAGTTAAGTGTTTCTCGGCCTTTAGGAACTTGTCTAGCATGGATGCCAATACCTCGTATCTCGATAAGGGGCCGTTCATTAATTACGTAAGGATGATTTTTGTAATTTTGGACCCCCCCCGCCACGTAAGGGTACGTAAGATTGTGGCAACCCCCCCCCACATCTTACGTAAGGATTATTTAAAAGAAAATTAATTGTGACCCCCCTCTCCACCCTTATATTTATAAAATATGAATAATAATATATTATATTAGCTGGCACAGTCGGCCTACCGGCCGCCTTTAGCCATCTAGACCGTGTCGGACGTGGTTGTTCGGCCTTCGACCTCACTCCAAGGTACTAAAGTAGCCTATGTTTTTCGTAGCATTGTAAATAACTTCTACACCAAATTTGGTTAAGATTGGTCAAATAGAAACGTAAAGCACGTGCACGCGTATTTGCACTGTCGATCAGTTGACAGTTTGACAGCATGCATTATTGTTTTTTAAGTTGATTTTGAGTAGCCTGCCTTCCTTTAAGGAATCTCGATAATTCATTCATGCGCGTCCCATATGGGACGCGCATGAATGAATTATCGAGATTCCTTAAAGGAAGGCAGGCTACTCAAAATCAACTTTCCTTTCCTTTGCGAATTTTTGCATTATTTCAATACAAAAGCATGCGCAGGGACCTACATAATAACTGTGCCAAATTTGGTTCCGATCGGTCAAACGGTTTAGGAGTAGGGAACATACATACACACATATACATCCATTTTTATATATGTAGATAGATAATAATATTAAATTTTTATTTACATAATATGTAGATGAAAAACCGTTCGTAAAGATCGCCAAAGTTTGATGCCATTTTCTATAATTCACACTATTATGCCACTATGTTTAATGATTTTTAAGTACTATATACAGGGTGTCCCCGTGACCGTGGAGAACCTTTGAGGTGGTGATAAAGGACACTTTTCTAAGAAAAATTTTCAAATAAAATTTTTGCCCAAGTCCAAACCCTTGGGGGGTTTAACCTCCCTTTAAAGCAATTTTTTGAATTTCTGATTTCAAACGGCCATAGCTCCGATATTATTGATTTTTTAAGGTTAATGGATTAGAACTTTTTTAAAGATCATTCGCTTGTCTATAAATTAGGTTATAACTCCTTATCGTCTATAATCAACGGATTTCGAGTTATAAATTAAATTAAGGGAAAAAATGTTTAAAAAATTCAGGTTTTTTATTTTAAATTTTCTTGCGAACCCCGTATCTCTTAAACGAAACGTCTTAGAGAAAAACTAACGGCCCAAACCGGATAGAGAATTTAACGGGCTACAACTTTCGTCAAATAAATTTTTTTGGGCAACCAACCGTTTTCACAGAAACTCTGAAAATAATGAACAAGGTGTAGGTAAAAAAAAAAATTCACAAAATTAATTTAATAAATGCTCAAAATGGCCTCACTCATTTTCAGCACACAGGCGTGCTCTTTTCAAAAGGTGTTGCACGGTATTATTTAATACGTTTTAACAATGTTTTAACATTAAAACAAATGCTATAAATCAAATTGAGATTTTTAGTAATTATGTGAATTTATATTTTTTACCTACACATTGTTCATTATTTTCAGAGTTTCTGTGAAAACGGTTGGTTGCCCAAAAAAATTTATTTGACGAAAGTTGTAGCCCGTTAAATTCCCTATCCGATTTGGGCCGTTAGTTTTTCTCTTAGACGTTTCATTTAAGAGATACGGGGTTCGCAAGAAAATTTAAAAAAAACCTGAATTTTTTAAACAATTTTTCCCTTAATTTAATTTATAACTCGAAATCCGTTGATTGTAGACGATAAGGGGTTATAACATAATTTGTAGACAAGCGAATGATCTTTAAAAAAATTCTAATCCATTAACCTTAAAAAATCAATAATATCGGAGCTATGGCCGTTTGAAATCAGAAATTCAAAAAATTTCTTTAAAGGGAGGTACCCCCCAAGGGTTTGGACTTGGGCAAAAATTTTATTTGAAAATTTGTCTTAGAAAAGTGTCCTTTATCACCACCTCAAAGGTTCTCCACGGTCACGGGGACACCCTGTATATGGTATTTCCATTATACCTGAATTACCTACATAAAAAGAAAAAATTATATTTGATTTTTAAATTTAATTTAAAAAAATATTTTAAGAAACTTACGTAAGGAATACGTCGGACCCCTCCCCCCCTAAGTAAGGGTCCGTAAGATATCCAAAAACCCCCTCACCCCCCAAGAACCCTTACGTAATTAATGGATGACCCCTAAGAAACTAATAACGCTAGTTCTACTCAAATTTCAAAACCTAGTTTCTCATAATGCCAACTCATAACTCCTAACTCATAGTGTTTACAAACTAGCTGGTTTGTAATTTATTAGGTAGTTTATTATTTTGTGCCTAAATTATTTATTCTGATAAAAGTGCTCATCAGTCTACATTAATTATTTTAAATCAACTCGATGCTATAAAAATAGTTTTTTGCACTTTCTGAAGAACAGCAGTTTTTGCGATACGAGGTTTTGACTCACAGGCGAAAGTTTTTTATGACATACATACATGTTTCGATCTTATTCGATCGAATATATAATATTAACTCTACCGAAAGGATTGATACATTAAAGACTTATGTACGACCTGCTTACAATTTTTAGATTTCTTACACATAATTTCTTGGTACATATTCGGTTGAAAGTCGACAGCATCACAATGTAATAAATTGTTTGGATTAAATTTTCTTTCAAATTATTTAAAACAATATAGTAGGTACTTATTACTTTTGCAAGCATAATCCTCCACGACTTCTACTTTTGTATAAATTGTTTATGTAACGCAGATCTGAAAATTACTTTTACTACACTTATATAATTAGATATCTATTTGTAAGAGACAAAATTTACTTGTAGAATAGAAAAATCTTTATTGTTAAAAGCCTGGGGACGTACATTCATGCAACATCACTTTCCAACTTAATTATAACATTAATGCAAAATTGCATATTCATAATATGCAATCAATAGAATACAACATCGCTGTCTATTAAATAAAATTAAAATATGTAGATAACTTTATCTTCAAAATATCCAATCTGATAATAATTATTTATTAACAAGATATTCCGTATCAGATTATTTTTAAATTAATGATTTACTAAAAAAAAATTTAAAAAAACAACTCGAAGAACCAAAAGTTAGTAAAATGGGGAATAATCCACCCCAATGAAATGGATTTGAAAAATCGGAAGATGTGGAGATATTCTTCTAGGAATGATGAAGAGCCAAAAGAAGAAGAAGAATTAACTAATAGCTCTGTTTGTTCTCACAAAAATGCTTTTGTAATGTATAAATACGAATCCGAATATTATTTTTTATTATAAATAAGGTAATTTTCTTTCGGCTCCATATATTGCACTATAGTTATCAAAGCAATGGAGCTTGATAATAACTTTAAAGTTATTGTAATTTGTGGAAAAGGAATCAATTGCATTGATTGATCATAAAAATGAATTTTACCAAAAAAAAAGAATCTTCTATAACAACGGTGGGCAACCTCCCGCCCGCGAGCCAACTCCAGTCCGCGTAAAGTTCTAATCCGGCCCGCGAGATCTTTAGAAGAAATAATAAATAAATATTTTCAAAAACAAAACTTTTAAAGAAAAGGATTAGGTTAGTACCTAACATAAGGAAAAAGGAGAGATCTACAGTTTAATTTTCGATATAATTCGTCTTATTTAAATTAAATTAAAAAGTATTGTAAAAAGTAAATTGAAAAGTACACTAGACCCTCCATGTACGCGAGTTCGATGTACGCGAATTTAGAATAACGCGAATTAGATTTTGATACCTGAATTTTTTATACGCGAAGCAAAATTCCCTTTAACGCGAATTAAGTTTTCGCGTATTATTAAAATAACTAAGTGGCACAGTCGGCCTACCGGCCGCCTTTAGCCATCTAGACCGTGTCGGATGTGGTTGTTCGGCATCCGGCCTCACTACAAGGTTCTAAAGTAGCCTATGTTTTTCGTAGCGTTGTAAATATCGTAACTTCTACACCAAATTTGGTTAAGATTGGTCAAATAGAAACGTAAAGCACGTGCACGCGTATTTGCATTGTCGATCGGTTGACAGCATTCATTATTGTTTTTTAAGTTGATTGTGACGTAACGGACAGTACGTCCAACACGTGCGGATGACTCAAAATCAACTTTCCTTTCCTTTGCGAATTTTTTTCTTTGTTATAAATATTATTGTTTTTATATTTTCAGAAAAAAATACAAGTAACAAAAATGTGTCCATTAACTATACTAAGGCCCGCGGACGAAACGTAAATATTATTCTGGCCCCTGTTATACAAAAGGTTGCCCACCCCTGTTCTATAAACCAAACAAAAATAAATACAATCCAACTGTAGAATAAAATTAATTAAAGTGAAAAGTAACTTAATTAAAATACCATTATCTTCTTATCCCATTGGAAGGCGAACTTATTCATCCAATATGAATAGATAATTTCACTCCCATTGCAGAAAATAATTTTGATATTAGAAGCACTTGATTTTCCCAAATGGTTTTTTCCCAATGGTTTTTTTTATCAAAAAAAGAAAATAGGAAGAAGACTTGAAACAACATGTAATAGTTCTTATAATATATTATGCGCGATACAATCTTAATTTCGGTAGAATGCCATGAGGTCACTCCATGCTATAATATCAATATCACATTATGAAATTTTTGCCTACGAAATCTAAGTATTACATTTTTATCTAGGTTTCCTTAAATCTACCCAATTAAAAATCCGAAAAGATGCATCGCGTGAATATATTAATTTTATGATTTTGCCATAAAAAAGCACTCTGTAAACATAAACCATTAAGTTTGTCTAGTTACATCATTTAAATTCTTCCATCTGACGATCACAAAATAGCCCCAGGAGAATTTCATTTAGTAATCATACGAGAAGAACCATTAAGAGGCCAAAGACTTTCAATAGTTTGATGTTCTAAAGTAAAATTACAATTTTAATAGAAATTTTTTTGAAAAGACAAATGACCTTCCTACTAAAAATAGCAACATTCTTTTTTGATTAAATTAAATAACAAATTTTTGTTTTCCAAAAAAGAAATTTTTGTTTTGTTGTATTTCGTATTTGAAATGGTATATAGTAATAATGATATGCGATAGTGATAGTGGTCATCATTCAATCCGGAGGGCCCAGGGGGCAAAGAACCTATGTAGGTTATAAAGTCGTGGGGATGTAGGCCGCTATATACAGGTGCTCAGCATCATCTTTACTGTTAAATCAAAGTGTTCTTTGTCGACAATTGTTGGATTACTGTACAGGTGAGTCGCGTCTAATTGTGATTGTGTGTGATAAAATCGTGCGTGTTAATTAATTGTGGTTAATTACAAAAAGTTTGAATGTTAGTTACATTTTTTAATATCAAAAAAAATTTTATTTTGAAAGCTTTACATACAGTAAGTTTGCAAAAGGAGAGGTTCGTTAAAAATGGGTAACGTTTTCTACCTATTATACGTGGAGTAAACGGATTTTCAAAATTTCGCTTGTGCAACAGTTTTTATTATTTTAAGTAATTACTCCGACAGTTGCATAAGAAACAATTTGAATTTTAGATTTTGTCACATTACACACAATTACTTTTAAATTTGGTTTTAACGTCATTTTTACAATCCACCGATTAGAGTGTAATTAAAACGCGGGCGCCTTCATTTTTGTGTCGAAAGTTACGTAAATAAATTTAAATACAACTTTTACTTGCATGCACCAAAATTGTTTACTTGCACATCCTTGCAGAAGTAGAATGGGTTATGTCAATAAATTAAATGGAATTGAGGGCAAAATAGTATATGGTAGCAGAGCACAATACCAATTAAATGATAATTTTCTGCCACGAACAGAATTCCTTTCACATTATGCTTGTCGATTTTCTTCTAATTACATTTAAACATCTTAATTATGATTAGATTAATTTTTCTAAAAGTTTTTAAACAAAAGTGATAGTTAAAGTAGTTGTATGGATGGCAGACAATAAGATATAGTCTGCGGTTTGATTCCCACGTTGTAATTTTAATAGACTCTAGGTTAATTATTTTCTGAAAAACCCAAATAATAAATTTGTTTTTAACTGAAATATAACGAGATGATTGGATAGGGACTTCAAAATCGTGGCACAAATGCGGGGGGGGGGGGGGCTTCTCATGTTCTAATTGAATAAGAAAGATTAATTATTATTGTTGCAACCGAAGAAGATTTTGAAATGTCTGCTGACATTTTATGCAACAAGTTAATGAAGTAGGTATTGAGAATTTACCAGGAAGCTTCGTGTTCCCATTTCAGTACCGTTTAACCATCTACCAGTTATGCAATCCTAAGTACCTAACGCAAATAAATTACGTAATTACGATTGTTAATTTTTTCTAACTTAAAAAGAATGCGTTATTGTTTAAAATCATGAGAAGAAATTAAATTGAGGTGTTTTGCAAAATTAAAGAAGGGGGTCCGGAATATTTCGGTTTGTTTATTTTAACACTTCATTAGAAGACGGTGAAGAGGACACCTCCGGCTGCTGACCGTGAAAGCCCCATTGACTACGGGTCAGCACCTGACCCAGATCGCCCGGAAATGTTCCTCAATTCAGGACAATCGAATGCCAGACCTACACTTGACACCGAATAAATAACAAACGCCCCGTTGTTTTCTTTGTGACAAATCGTACATTACACTCCGAGCAATAACTTTCTAATGGCATACGTAATCGAATAATTAGAAAATTTATTTTTAAACAAGAGCATCCTATACCAAAACCATATCTGGGTTTGTGGCGAAATAAAAGTATTACTCCTACGTGGAAAAGTTTGAAAAAAAAGTTCGCACCATTCATAATAACTAATCATTCGATTTTTTTGGTACCATTCATTCGAATTAAATTGTTTGGCATGAAAGTCCCACACAAATTAAATAATCGCATGGACGATTAACCAAATAAATTAAAGTGGCGCTCCTCGATGGGTAAATGACATGGAACGAAGGACATTTTTGAATAAAAAATAACTTTGTTAAATGATTTAAGCATACTTTCTAAACATTTGAAAAACCAAGCTAGTAATTTTCTAATACCCCCATAACATAAATAACGAAAACGTGAAATCACCTAGAGAAATGGTTCTATGTCGTGACTTTTCAATATAGAACAAATTTTTATTACTTCAGATAACATGACTATGGATAATTTGGTATTAATAATTATTATTATAGTTAAAAGCTATAATTTAGTATATGTAGACAAAATTATAAAGACGCGAAAAATTAATCCATATATCCAATTTAAAATTTTTTTTTGTATTGAAATGCAGTTAAGTAACGTTTCATATTTTATTTGATTAACAGGTATTCGATAAATTATAAATTTAAATATAAAATTTGCATACTTTTTTTTTGTGCAGTTTTATTTATAAATTTGCATAATTTTATTTACGCTCTCTTAATTCGTACATAATATCTGTGCCAACCTAAATTCTAATTTTGAGGCAGATTTGGATTTTTCAATTAATTAAGTTAATCGTCCAAGAAGATGGAATGGAGATGAGCGTGAAGCCATGGTAAACGGGCAATTAGGAGAAGATCTATAGCAAGATATAAACCTCTTGCAGTTTAGAATGCGAAACACTGCCCCAATAGTTGTAAAAATATTTAAAAAAAAGTTATAATATTTATATTTTGCATATTATAATACGATATAATATAAAAAGCAGATCTAGGGAAAAAAACGTAAATTTAAATTGTACTGCTCTACCTTTTCAAATTTTGTTGTTAGGTGGCAAACAGAAGTTTTTGAATTTTTGCATAGAACAATTTACAAAACTATTTTGAGGCTCGAAGGGGTTATCTTCGAATATTTATAATATTTATAAAAAATATTGGCCTGCTCTTTAGGTTTTGGTAAAATCCAATTTATAAACCGTAAATTAATAACAACTCCAGTATTGAAGTATTAAAAATATAATAGAACTATAATTAAAAGTTTTGTGGAATAAATGAACAAAACTATGCCAAAAGATGTTTACAAAATGAATAATTTAGTAACCCGAACATCTCCACAAGTAAAAAAAATAGAAAAAACCCTAACGAAAATTTGCTCAGAAATGAAACCAAAGCAAATAAAAAGGTGTTTTCTTTTTTCACGTTCAAATTTTATTTTTCAGATAAAAAATGTTTCGAGAGTTATCGCTCCTAATAATAGGAGCTACAATCGTTTTAGCCCAAAGAAGATTAGCACTACCAGATCCCAGAAGTTGCTCTAATAGTGAGTAATTTTTTAAGTTTGTATCAAAAGTCGTCGAACTTGCAGAAAAACTTATGTTTAACCATTTTTAACATTTAGGGGTTCGGCATGCAACTTACAGAGATGCTCGAGGTGTAGCTCATTCTTATTTCTTCAGTTGGGAACATTCGGCGACAAGAAGCTTAGAGGTTGATTGGCTCGATGCTAGAAATATTTGCAGAAGACACTGCATGGACGCAGTTTCGTTGGAAACACCCCAAGAAAATGAATTCATCAAACAGCGACTTGCAAGAGGAGGTGTTCGTTACATTTGGACTTCTGGACGTAAATGTAACTTTGCCGGCTGTGACCGATCGGATTTGCAGCCTGCTAACATTTTGGGTTGGTTCTGGTCTGGATCCGGTGTCAAAATTGGACCAACGACACAAAGAAACTCAGGTGACTGGAGTCCTACCGGAGGATTTGGTCAAGCACAACCGGATAACCGTGAAGCAGCACAGGTAAGTTTCTCAATCTCTTCTTCGTGAGTCTTGAAATTAAATTTCTTATTCGACAGGGCAATGACGAATCCTGTTTATCAATTTTGAACAACTTCTACAACGATGGAGTTAAATGGCACGACGTGGCTTGTCACCATGTAAAACCGTTCGTATGTGAAGACAGTGAAGAATTACTCAACTTTGTTGCATCTCGTAACCCCGGCGTTCGCTTATAAAAACTTTATTATTACTACTTGTACCATACTTAACACTAACAGTAATTTGGTAGTTGTAATTGAAAATTAACAGTGTTAGCATTGTTTCGTAAGTTTTTTTTTATAAAGAAAGCAGTCAAAAAGTACAAAAGTTTTCTCAAAACCGGTCCGTTATTTTCTATAAATTCTGCAAGTAAATCATCCCTCGTGAAAAACTCATCCCTGGTCATAACTTTTCCGTTGATACGAAAATGTGTTTGAGTTTAAAATTATTTATTTTCTATTTTAATTGTATCTTAGTAAATTTTATTTATAAACTTTTTATTTTCTGTAAAATATACTAAAGTTTCTAGCTAATTGTTTTATTCTTATTTATAATTTATTATAAGTAGAGCTATCCATTATAAAAATTTCTCACAATACAAAATTTATTCATCTAACCTTGAATCAAATTGAATTGAATGGTAATGATTCCTTCTTGCATTGATTATTATTAATGTAACAATAAATTATGTAATAAATAATTAATGCTAGATTATATTAACATAATAATATAACCATAAGGTAAAACACTTTTAAGCTTGCAAATATTACAGGCACTCTGAAAAGTTCCCTGGGGTCTTCTCTAATTGGGGATTTTTGTTCCTCCCATGCTGTTTTTCGTCTATAACTCGCTTAATTTAATTTTTGGGAAAAATTATCATCCGACCAAAATTGAAGAGCACAAAATTCTCTACAAAACCGAATGTTTTGAAGAAGATGATTATGAAGTATTGAAAATTTTAGTTCAATTTTTTTTTAAATAAAATGTATTTCGCCTTTCAGGAATAATATGGCGTAAGTAACTTTAGACAAACTCTATTTTGTAGAGAATTTTATGGTCTTGAATTTTAATCTGATGAGAGCTTTCCGTAAATCTGAAATTAAATTTTTGCGGAAAACCACATTGGAGGAACTAAAATTCCCAATTTCTGGGAAAGTCGAAGGGGACTTTTTCAACAAAAACAAAAGTAAACAAAGCCGGAAACTTCTGTAAAAGGGGTAATTTGGAGAAAAGGGATGGGGAGGAAGTCCGGAGTTCCCTCGAATTTTTTTTAAATCAAAGTTGAAATAATTAATTTAGAACTTTGGACACAATATTTTAGGACTATTATGGATGATGGCTGTTGGTTGTCGAAACGCGTAGCAATAAAATAAATATTTAATTTATCAGAAGACTGCATTTATTTATTACAATTATATAAAAAAACTATTTTACATATTTATAGCATGATGCCGTTATAAAAAATCCACCATAAATCGTTGATGTCGGAAAAATTGCATAAAACTTTGCGAAAAGCCGATATTTCTAATTAATATCCTACGATCGGAGATTATTGAAGACCTCCGGTCGAAAACCGGAGGTTTGATAACTCTAATACATATTTAAATAAGTATGTAGGCAATGGCAAACCACCGAGGTGTAATCTGCCTGGAACAGCCTCTCTGGAGATGAAGTGTATACACTTCCTGCGGTTCGGAGCCCGCGTTAAGCAGTAGGTCCCCTATGTGTGTGATAATACTTCAAACGCACAACACATACATAGGAGAGAGGTCGCCAACGTCCGGGAGACCGGATATGGCACTTGAAGAAGAAGAATGTACATTTAAAAAAAAAAGAAATTATTTACTTTATTGATCATAAAATTAGGTACATCAAAGAGATCTTTGAGTTTTCGTTTGATCACTCAATTTCTTAAAATAGTCTTGTTTGAATACTCCTCTGTCGTAAGTCAGGTAAAGATAGAATTTTGCTCTACCAAGATAAAAAAAGGTTTGGGGCCGCACAGTGCATGGCGGGTCAAATTCGACCCGCGGGTTGGTCATCTTTGCTACTGAAAGTAAATTAGAAATCATCCAATTTTACCTGCAGAAAAATGCTTAAAACAAGCATAAAATTATAAACATCGTAGGAAGTCAGAAATTTGAAGTTGGAAGCAACCATTTTTCATAAAATAGTTTTTTATTTTTGGAATTCCAAAATTTGTCTTAATTTTAATTTCGCTTCATTTTTTTTTATTATGCTTGCCTGAGGATGGTCTGGCAAGACCGAAACATGTCGAAAACTATTGCTTTTGAAATTGTCCGTAATCTCGCTGCCCCTTCTTGTACTTCTAATTTTCAATTTATAAGATGCTAATTTTTATGTTTGGCTAAAGAATTTGCATGCATTTAAAATTAATTTATTTTAACATTTCAGTTATTTTTAAAAATGTTGTATTAAAAATACTTGATAGAAATAGCACTCTGAACTTTTACTTATACTCCCCGAGATTTAAAAAAATTTTGCTTACTTATCGTTAGTCAAACACTTCAAGAAAGATTCAGTGAATTTGCTGTATCAAAAACCTCTGATTTGGTATTTAATACTTTTATTAAGAGTGAAAAACCCCTTATAGCAATAAGATCAGGGTTTTCACTTAACCTTCCAAAACAATTCCCTGGCCTTCCCAGGTTCTTTGAAACTTGATGAATTATTGTCCCCTTTTTATAAATCAAAATTATACCCAATAAAATTTTTATCATTTAACAAAGAAAGGTTGATTAATCTACAAATATATCAATAACTTTGTGATTACTAAACTAAAGCTCTATTGATTGACATCAATCATACACAAAAATTCAAAGTGGAAAGGAAAATACCCCCCCCCCCCCCAAGATTATCGCGAATAATTCCGCCACCTTTGAGAACTCATTGATTGCTCAAACAATGCTTAACGATTGACATCAATTTTATTAAAAAAATTGATTGGGGGGGGGGGGGCACTGACATGCACCTTATAATGCAATATATCCAATTTTAAAAAGCAACCGGGTAGATTAAATTGTGATTTATAACTGCCAAATAACATTTCGACAACCAATCTGGAAGGTCCCTGCAAACCCTCTCACCACCACAAACATTTTCACTTTATCAAAACCACAAACAACTACTTGCGGAATAGCAAAATTAGATTCAAATGATTTTAAAAAACCAGTACTGTACAGCAGTGGTATTTTGTACAACACTTTAGCATTAGAAAAACCGGCATTTTGGTCTGTGGAATTTTACAAATTATTTGGTGTAATTAGGTTTGTTCGTTTTAGCAACACTTTTTACACTTTTGTACAAAGTGTGCACTTTTCTGTTCGTGCTAGCAGAGCGCTCTGTTCGTGTTATAAAGTGTAGCTACACTTAGTTGTACTTTTCGACACTTTCCACACCTGCTCCAGAGCAGGTGTGCAAGTTAACACTTAATTTTGATTGGCTGTTATTGGCGGTAAGTTATTTAAAATTTTATTTTAAATTTAGTTATTTTTTAAAATTTATTTAAAATTTAAAATACAAATTACAAACCTAAAAAAATAAAAGTAAACCGTTAAAAATGTCTTATACCTACTGTATGAAACCTAGTAGTTTGTCTCTAATTTATTACAACTTGCTCAACTTTTATTTATTTTATTTATTTATTCAATAAAATGGGTACTAATGTTAAAACAGCGTGGTTAATTCGAGATGCGAACGGAGACATTCCAAACACAGACGGCTTTGTGACTTGTATATGTGATGGTCAGTTTGTTGGCGTATTTTTGACGTTTATTAGAGTATTTTACTATTATATTATAGATGGGTCGCTATTTCAACTGGTTAGCGCTGAAATCACATTCGAACATGATGTGTTTCGTTGTGAAGTGGATGGCAACAAGTTAGGTTAGGTACCAACACAAATTTGATTTGCTTCTCAAGGAGGGATTACACTTTTGCGTTCGTGTTAAACGCACACTTTCGGAAAAAAGTGGGAGTGTAAATTACACTCGGCCACACTCGAGTGTAAAAAGTGTTGCTAAAACGAACAAACCTAATATATCTGAGGTGATAATTCAAATTCAGTTTCTTCCATTTCTTTATCAATTCGCGTTTTGATAAAGGAATCCAACACTTTGTGAAATAAATCAAGAAGTGTTTTACGAAACAAACAAAACAGATTGAAAACACAATAAAAATCTTTGATTTAAAAAGGGGAGGGGGTGATGGAATAAACTAATATAGAAAAATATTCATTACAAATTTAAAAAGAATTACTAATTCATAATTTCAATAGATAAATAAATAAAATAAATTTGTTTTGGCGATTTTAAGAATTTTCCCTAATCCAAATTTTAATAAAAAGCATTTTTGGTTTCTCGGCTTCACATGACCAAATTTGTACATCTCTAAATTCCCCAACTTTTCCAGAATATAGATTTTCTGTGGTTTCCTATGAGATCATGAGGGGGAGGGGGCGAATGGCCCTCATCAAACCTTTAGTATGTTAATAATTTTTTAATTTGTTTACAAAATAATTTCTCATTTATTTAAATTTTCTGGAATGTCTACTAATAATGGAATAGCTTCTTTCTTGCCCCCCCCCCCCCCGAAATTAGATAGAAGACCGTCACTGGAGGACTTTTTATATTTTCTTATATTGAATCTACTATTAATTCTGATTCCAACTTTCAGCTCATTGCAAAGTATTAATCAAGTTAAACTGAAATAATTAAAGTAACACAAAAAAGTTTTAAATAAAATTTAATAATTACTAGGTACAACACAATTTATAACTAATAACAACACCTAAAATTTTCTAAACTAACAACCGGCATCATTACACTTTATAATAAGCAATACCTTTAACGACGCCTGCAAAATTTTCATTTTTGAACTCAAAAACCTTAGAATTTGACAACAAAATAACATCATCCATATAAAAAACTAAAAATTTGCCATAAAAATTGTAAATATTTTTATACTCGTATCTCAGAGTTATTTTATAAACACACCCTGCTTCGAAAATAAGCGACTTGTCCAAATTTACTAAAAGTGGATATTCGTAATCCCCTACATCGTCTTCGTTGAAGTCAATGTTCATCGTTTTTGAACACAAACTTTTAGTGGCATTAGAAATATCTAAGGTAACTTGAGCTTTGAAGGAGATGTTGTGGAAAGGGGCCGAGATTGCGATTCCATAAACTCTGGCATTGTGATGAGCAGTTACTTCAGATGTGTACAGGATGTTAGAATGGCACTCAACTGTCGTTTCTATTTTATAACATTTTCGAAACTTATACAACAGAGATAAGTGCAAAGGAAATCTTAAATCTGTAGACGAATTTAGGAGGGCTCGAGGGATGTCTTCGTCCCCAAAGATTTTAGAACAAAACTTTGCGGAATTGTCACTGCTTAACGTCTTAAAACGGAGTCTGCTTAGTATACCTGATTCTGTTAGAATTATTTTTAGGTTCTTAGGTGTGGGTGGCAAATTACTGCTTTTGCATTCAGTTTCGGCCCAATTTATTGCATGCTCTATGAGTCGACTCTCGGGCAAGTTAAAGCAAGACTCTTCGAGTAGAGAGCAAAAAGTTCCGGCCTGTATGTGATAATCGAAAGCGAAAACGTCGGAAGCAAGCAGTAAGATGTCTCTCCTGCATCTACATATCAAATGCGTCAAGTTAAACAGCAACGCATACTCGTAGGATAACAATAACGTGTCGAGACTTAAATTTGTTTTAATAAAGGAGCGGCATTCCTCTTCCAAACTTTTCAACAGGTATTTGTTTGAGATGTAAAAAATGGACCAGGCATGTTCGACAGAAGAAAACTTTATAGTTCCCGTGTATAAAAACTCCATAGCTTCCACAAAATCTTCTTTGCTTACCTCCGTTACAGATATGTTATCCTCGCACGCCAACGGTCCAAAAAACATAGCCTTAAACACTGGACTATAATGAGCCAAAACCAAAGTGTGTCCATAAAATAGTCCATCTCCGGGTAATCGAAAGCAACAATCCGATTTCACTTTAAACTGTAACAAATTGTCTATGGACTCAACCTGGTAAGCATTCAAAATTAATTTTTGCGTCGTGGTATCCATTGTGAACTAATAATTTTAATTGGTTCTAAGAATTATCGACCAACCTTCAACTTGTACAACAAAACTTCTATTCAAACGGCTTTTTGTTTACTAAACATAACCTTGAACCCGACCAAGTTTATACAACAAATTATTTTGCAACAATAATTTAAAACAACTACGGCAGGTGGTAACGTTCTAAATACGTCCAATCAAATTCGCTTAATTTGAAAATTGTGCGAACGTAATTTTAAAAATAATTAATTCGGTCACATGATTATCGTAAAATTAAAACATAGATGGAGCGGTTTTTCATCAGTAGCGTAACCTAAAAAGTAAGTGCTGATTTTTCATTGCATAGGCTGTTTTTTTGGCTGCACGAGAACTTCAAATTGAAATCTATATTCGGTTATGAACGTCTTGCGACATTTTCCCGATAATTGAAATAAATCATTAAAAAATTGATGGAATGTTTTCTTGAATATTTTTTTTTTGTAAAGCGTTACGAAGCGGATTCGATTTTTGAGCACTTTTTCGAATATTTTTGGCCTATTATTCCAAAATTAATGTGAAGCCCAAATTTCTAATAATTTACTCGCTTATCAAAATCATGTTAGTAAACACAAAAATTAAAGGTCCCGATTGGTCGAATTATAAAGGAGGAAAATACTCAAAGCAATCCTGCGATTTTTGAAAGTACCTAAATACGACAGAACTTGTCAAAATTTGGCAAAAATGCAACGTTTATCGCGCGCGTCTCCTAGTACCAGCCGTCCTTCCTATATTGTTACGTTCGATTCAGACAGACGTCCAACACCGGACTTGGGAAAATGGAGAAATTTCCAAACATTCCTATGGAATGAAGAAAAGAACACAATGTGCAACCGCACATTGCTAAACTGGTGTAAAGTTTTCCTTTAATTTCCTACGCGAATAGAAATTAATTTTTTTGTCGGTTTTTATTTTCTCCAACGAAAAAAAGAAGAACAGAACAAATATATTGTTTTTTTGTTGTATTCCAAGATCACCAAATATTGAGATTGTTTAAGTCCTGTTCTGGTGATCTTGAAGTATAACTATGGAGGAAGAAGTCACTGTTTAATCCAGCTTTTGAACACAATTTGATTAAAAAATGTTTTAATTTCAGGTAAAATCATATTATTTTATTCAATTTTTGCATTATCGATGTTTGGTTTATTTGTCATAATTTTGAAATCCGCTACAAACTACATTAAAAAAACTTATGCAACCAAGCCAGCAATTGATAAGAACTATTTATCGTTTAAGCGAAATCCAGGTGACTTGTTTTACTTTATTTCTAATCAATTTCTTGTATACGTATTCTAAAATGTAGCCAAGTACAGTTCTGAAATAGAATTCCAAAACCCATCATGAATTATTGCATAACGGAAGCATTTTTCTAATAAACTTCCGTATTTATCCAAAAATTAAGTAACGCTCTAATCCATTCCTGCTAGAGAATACTTTTAGTAATTCCTATATAAAATAATTATTATGTCTTCAGCTATAGGTTTCATTCCAAATTTATCTCGAAGAAGTTCGTCTCTAATATGGTACACAACTGAGAGACGACACAATAACAGTCGTACACAGCAGATATCGAAAAGTTTGGATTATGAATCATACGTTAGATACATAAAAAAAACACTCAGCAGTAAGTTGTTAAATCGACTAGATTTTGGAACCATGCATCGACACCTGATTTCTTTTCCTCCAGGTTACAAAAATGCCGAACAAAACCGCAGAGACCATTACGTCGATTGCAGTATCGTTCATAATTCGTCAAAACCTTGTCTATTTAGCCTCAAAAATATGGGCCCTTGTGGTCAAGAACCATATGGTTACTTAGAAAAGCGTCCATGTGTTTACCTCAAAATTGGCAACGTGTTACTTTATTTCCCTAAAGTTTCTTGAACTGAAGCCATAATCATTTCAGGTTCTCAATTGGCAACCGCATTACTACGATAAAGATTTACCAAGTGAAATGCCAAAATCATTGAAGGATGTGATTGCTAAAGAGAAATATAAAAAAGTTGGTTTTATTATTTATGAAATATAGTATAATCTAAGTATAATTGAAAATTACATATTTGTTTTAAGAAATTATGGATTCACTGCTCTGGCCATTATCCTTACGATGTAGAGCATTTGGGATCGGTGTCTTATTATCCAAATCAAGGAATAATGGGATATTATTTTCCTTTCACAGATGCTAATAATTATTTGGCACCGCTGGTAGCAATAAAATTGGACAACATCAAAAGTGAGTTAAAAATTCTTATTTTTTAAGCATAACTTGCCAGATAAAGGTTAGATAAAAAGTCACACCATACTCAGTTAGTCCAGTCCATTATGTAAGTACCTTTGTTTGGTAATAACTGGAAAATTGAATTTTTTCATTCACTTTGGCATCGGAAAGCAGCTTCTCAAGCTTAGATCAGAATAATGGCAATTTTGCCAAAGAAGGTCCCAAAAATCACAAAGTCATGGTGAATTTTCCATTTTCTGTTCATCCTTTCATCCCATTTTCATCAGATTTTAACGTAGACTGTTTTCTCTGGTCATCTGACGCAAAAGTAATCTTAAGATAAGTGAAACTCGCTTTAATTTTCGGTAAATCCCTGCATAGAACAATCTTCCAGCCCTAGTAAGTTCTTAGGTGTGAGCTTTCAAAGTTGATAGTTTTTGAACATTTTCTGCCTGACTGCACTGCAGACAAAAGAGAACAAGAAAATTTTACGAGTCACTCTCAAAGGTATTACAACAATTCCACAAAGAAGACATGACTATTGTTCTAGGGGACTTTAATGCAAAAATTGGAAAAGGAAGGTGCGCACCATTTGTCGGTCCTTTCGGTCTTGGACAGAGAAATGAAAGAGGGGAGCGCCTAAGTGTGTTTTGTTCGGAAAATTGATTTGCGATCCTAAATACATTTTTAAACTACCATTACGAAGACTGTATACATGGCGTTCACCTCAAGATGGACCGGGATGTATAGTAAGGAACCAGATAGATTATATACTTATCAATGAAAGATTCAGAAATAGCTGTATATCTGCTAAAACATACCCGGGTGCTGACGTATCATCAGATCATAACCCGGTGGTAGGCACTTTCAAATTAAAACTGAAGAAAGTAGAAAGGAAGAAAAGAGGAAAAAGATGGGAAATGAGTCGCCTTGAAGAACAGATAGTGAGAGAACGAGTACAGACATCAATTAATTACAGGCTTGGGGACACTGAAAGGGAAGGACAAATAGAAGAGCAATTGAAGGAGATACAACGGGTTGTAGAGATGATAAGCGAGGAACACTTAAAACCTGGTTTGAATAAGATAAATCAATGGATGACCGAGGAAATTCTGGAGCTGATGGATGAAAGAAAACGAGTTAAAACTACAAATTTAACGAGATATGACAACATCCAAAAACAAATTAGGAGAGAGATTCGGAAGGCGAAGAATAGGTGGTTGGAAGAAAAGTGTATGGAGATAGAAACTTTGAAAGAAAAACATGATATATTTAACATGCATAAAAAGATCAAAGAGGCTGCTGGCATATACAGACAACGTTCAATAGGAAGACTGGTTGATAAAAACGGAACAATCCTAGTCGATAAAGAAAAGAAAATAGATACATGGAAAAATTATGTAGCAGACCTCTTTAGCACACCATACAAACCGACAACATCTGAACATGAATCGGGTCCATTCATAACAAAGGATGAAGTCCGAAAGGCAATTAACAATATGAAGGATGGAAAAGCGCCAGGTCCCGATGACTTCCACTGCGAATTTCTCAAACTTATTGATGAGGATGGCTTGAATTGGCTCACGGAGATCTTCGATAATATCTATAAATCTGGACAAATACCCGGGATATGGCTGAAATCGACTTTTGTGACGCTCTCCAAAAAGGGCAATGCAAAACATTGCTCAGATTATCGAACAATAAGCCTCATGAGTCATTTTTTAAAGGTGTTTCTAAAATTTATCCACCAGAGAGTGCAGGAGGTTTGCGAAGAACATCTGGGGAGAACCCAATTTGGATTCAGAAATGCACTAGGAACCAGAGAGGCGCTGTTCTGCGTACAGGTTCTTTTTCAAAGATGCAGAGACATGAACTGCGATGTATATGCATGTTTCATAGACTATCAAAGAGCGTTTGACAATGTCCAACATGAAAAGCTTGCAAATATTCTTAAAAGAATTGGAATAGATGACAGAGACCTAAGAATCATCATGAACCTGTACTGGAATCAGACAACGAGTGTGCGAGTGGATAGAGAGAATACGGAAGAAATTACCATTCAACGGGGAGTCAGACAGGGTTGTGCCCTCTCGCCCTTGTTCAATTTATATTCGGAAGAAATATTCCGGGAGGCTCTAGATGGTCTACATGAGGGAATACTGGTTAAGGGCGAATGTCTCAATAATATCAGGTATGCGGACGATACTGTGGTATTTGCGGATAGCCTACAGAGTCTGCAAGATCTGATGAATAGAGTAACAAAGAAAAGTGAAGAATATGGATTGAGACTAAACACGGCGAAGACTAAATATATGGTTATCAGTAAAGAAGTGATACCTCCAGGACGACTAACTGTCAACAACAAACAGATAGAAAGGGTAAATAAATTAAAAAAACCTAGGAACTACAGTCGGAGAGCAATGGGACCATTCATTAGAAATTAAATGTCGCATTGAACAGGCTAGAGCTACATTTGTGAAGATGTCAAGTCTTTTCAGAAGTCACGATCTTAGCGTGTCAATGAAGATGAGAGTGGTGCGCTGCTATGTGTTCCCGGTGTTGTTGTATGGGGCGGAGGCGTGGACCCTGACTGAAGCATCTAGCAAGAAGTTAGAGGCTTTTGAGATGTGGATCTATAGACGCATGTTAAGAATATCCTGGGTTCAACATGTAACGAACAGAGATGTACTCCGGCGCATGGATAAGGAAACGGAGATACTTAAAACGGTAAAAATCAGAAAACTGGAGTACTTGGCCCACATAATGAGAAATGCAAAAAGGTATGAGCTTCCACAGTTGGTTCTGCAAGGCAAAGTACTTGGAAAGAGAGGTCCAGGACGAAGAAGGATATCGTGGCTGAAAAACCTCAGAACCTGGTTTGGTGCGTCGACAACTGGTCTTTTCCGAGCGGCAGCAAACAAAGTGAGAATTGCTATGATGGTCGCCAACATCCGATCGGATCGGCACCAGAAGAAGAAGTTATTTGAAGCACCAATATAAAATTCCTTTTATCTGAGTCTTACTGATTATGTGAACTGGCTCTTGAATTTCTTAGCCCGGATGCAATTTTAAATCAGTCTTAAATTTTTTTCATCCAGAATTCTTAGATGAATTAAAACCTTCAACTTGTGAAGGGGTTTAGGGGATACAGGGCAATTTTGCGGAATCTGGATATCCGATTATTTGATGTATTACTTCCTCCCCACATTAGCTGAGAAAATCGTGGTTCTACTGAACTGCAAACTGAACATTACTGCAAGTATAGAGAATAACTTTCGAGAGTAAAGTGACTACTAATCGACTTTAGATTTTCAGGGAATAAAGTGGCACTTTTCCTCTTGCAATATGAATGTGGCAGTTATTTACATATTTATAAAATGCATTAAAAATTCGATTTTGATTACAAAATTCCCGAACGAAAATGAGAAAAATTGTATGTTTTTTATTTGGATTAATTATGCTAATGCTTATTTTGGGCATAGGCAAATTGAACTTCCTTAAGGATATTCTGAAAATTTAACTAGTCGAGCAATCAATTAAAAAAAATTTTCATTTCCATAATACGTAGTAAATCATAAGTTTCGGGGTCAGGTAGCTATTACTGACCACCCGAAATAGATTGAAAATGTTTTTATAGCAAAGAGGAAGGTTAATAGAGTACACTGTAAAAGTTTCATGTGTGAATGTATAGTCAAAATTTTGAGAAAAACCAATTTGAAAAGTACGGGAAATTAGCATCGAATATGCCGCACACCCCAGGCAGACGCGATACATTTCAAAGACGGTCAAAGAAAGTTTCAAATCATTTGGAGTGGTCAGTAATAGTCGACTGCCACCTAAGTTTCTTTTATGAAACCAAACATTCGATTTACTCCCCTTTTTGATTTTTGAGACCTTCTTGGATAAATTTGCCCCTGTTCCGGTCTGAGCGTGATGTTGAAAATTTAGGGGCTGTTTTCCGTTGCCAAACTAAAGAGTTTAAGCAAACAAAAGCAGCAAAACAAAATTGGAATTGTAAAATTCGAGTTAAACACTCCATTAACTGCAAAACAAAATGAACAGCCTTTTTATTTAACGTCGTTATCTTTAACTTTTTTTTGTATTCGCCAGTTTTATTGTAAACTCTCTGTGAAGATTTGGCTTTTAGCATTGTAGCATTTTTGCAGATCCAATTTTGAGCCAAAAATTTATTTTTCCGCTTTAAACTTGAGCTTAGCAATTCTGTTTTTGGAATATAGAAAATTTCATATTTTCATATAGAAAGCAATTCGAATTTTTTTTTTTATTCTAGAAGGATATCTGGTCGACATAAGATGCCAATTATGGGCCAAAAATATAAAATCCTATGACCGTTCAACAACAATACGTTTGTATATGGGAATGTAAAAATATACAACAAAATACAGAGTTAAAAATATTGTCAAATTAGAATTACTATTTTTCAATGTTTGTATTTAATTTCCTGTTCACATTGTAGTGAAGTATTAACTAACGATTTAAATCTCATAACAGTTTCAAATTCGGATATAGATGAAAACGTCAAATTTGTGAAATTCACAAATAAACGATTAGTCCAGGCAACAAAGCCGAAAAATTGGCTCAAGCTTGCAAAAAATCCGGGCACGCTGAATTTTGGCAGAGATGTACATTGGAGTGTTCTAATGAACCCCCCAAAAGTCCCATAAAATCCCACGCCGGCGTCCCCCACAATCGGGAGTTTTAGCTCCCCAACGCGATTTTTTGCCGATAACTCGCTTATTTATGCTTGTATGAAAAATTATGATCAGACCATAATTGAAGAGTATAAAATTCTCTGGTATGGTATTTTTTGTAAAAGTAAAAATACGTAGCTATAGGCGAAACATATCGCACTTACGGGGCTAAAATTCTCATTTGAGGGAACGCCGGCTTGGGATTTTTATGAGACATTTTGGGGGTTTATTAGAACACTTCAATATACATCTTTGCCAAATTTCAGCTTGCCCGGACCTTCTGTAAGCTCAAACCAAAATTTCGGTTTCGTTACTTGGAAGATACTATAACTTGGGCAAATTTTGAATAAATTTATTTTTCTCTTCATTTTCCAACCTTGGCCACAATTTCAATTAATTTATTATTAAAAGTATTTTCCGTGCCCGAAAACATTTCTCTCCCTGCAACGAATCAAGTGTGCCATTTTAAGGGTGGGTCGTGTTTTCGGTCAATAATTTAAGGATTAGTATGCCATGGAAAAATATGAAAAAAAAACTATTTTATAGAGAATTTTATGCTCTTCAATTATGGTCTGATCATAATTTTTCATACAAGCATAAATAAGCGAGTTATCGGCAAAAAATCACGTTGGGGGAGCTAAAACCCCCGATTGTGGGGGACGCCGGTGTGGGATTTTATGGGGGGTTCATTAGAACACTCCAATGTACATTTCTGCCAAAATTCAGCTTGCCCGAATTTTTTGCAAACTAAAAACCTTCCTTGCCTGGACTAGATTGAAAACTATAAAAATTTCTTCTTTCGATGGGATTCAAATTCTCACAGGAGGCATTAAAAACTCAAAACTTTGTCTATGTTACTTTAATAAAACAATCTGTTAAGTATTTAATAAATTACAAATTAAACTATGTATACTGTAAAGTTACAAATTGTCCTAACGATAATTTTATAAGCTATTTAATGAAAATGGTGCCGTATCGTTTACCTAAATTTTATTATAATCACTATTGAACAAAATGGAGTACCGCTGCAAGATTTATAGAAATACGCTACAAGTACAAGATCACATGGTTAATTTTAAATAAAAGATTTTGTATAAGTAGATTATTAAGACACTTAGGTACATCAAAGGCAGTATTAAGGCACACATAAATTCTTAAGTTCGACCCCGTCCGCGAACTGGGCGCTCAACGACCCTGCAAGGGTCTTCTTTATGTGTGACGCGGTCGATGGGGCCTGGAATATCGCTAATAGTTTGGGGAAGCCCGCCTTTCATTCCCGAAGGAAATCCTAATTTGCACTAAAATTTGATACCACCCCAACACCCAAACATTTCTAACACACTAAAAATAAGTCTCTCTATTAAAACCGATTTATGAAGATGAAGAACAACATTGAGAAGCTGGAGATCTTGCATATTAACGCCTCCGTTAAAAAGTTAAGCATAAATTTTTTAGTATTAGTAAGTCTTCGTAAAAATACTAACGTAGTTTTAATCTAAATCACAAAATTCTAAGCACATAAGGGTCAACACCTACCGTCAGTAGGAGCATTAAGATTTTTTTGGAAAAACTATTTACACCTACTTGACCGTGACTTTTTAAAATGGGCAACTCTTAAGTACCTCATATTTTGAAGAAAAAAAACAAGTAAAATTGTTAATTATTAACAAAACATTTATAAATACGCGAACAAAAACAACTTAAATGTTTAAAATATATCACTAATCAACATCTACCTAATCGACTATATAAAAGGTAATCTCTTAAAAATTAAAAAATATAATGGCACTTCTAATGTTTTAATCTACATCAATGAAAAAAAATATATTTTTACAATAGTAGACGTACCCTCTAAAATGTAAAAAAAGAATTAAAATAATGTTCATCAAATAAACTTAAAAATGATTGTGTAAAATTAAATAATCTATATAAGTACGCCATCAAGAGTTTAAAAAAATAAAATAGCTACTAGACGGAGACTCCTTATCATTACTCGTCTCGGAGTATTTGAAAACGAACGGATCCTCTTCGAAGTTCCGCTGGACCACCCATGAATTTGATATTCTTTGCCCAAGCACGACACTCGATGTTAACTTGCTTATAAGCTGAAATAAATAAAATAAAAAATGTTATTATAGAGATGAGATCGGTGACGGTTATTGGATGGGCATGGAGTGAGAGATAAGTTGCATTGATAAACGGTCAATCCATCAATGTAAAGTTTAGTCAGGTTTTTCATTGAATATACCATCCTATTGATTACTACTACAATCCCATTGTATAATTAAGTACCTATTGGTTTTTGTATAATAGTATATCAGTAGTTAATTGAATAAAATTAATTTATGGGCTAGCCATTGGTTAAAGTTTAAAGAGATAGACGGGTTCCATTTGTTTAATAGTTCAGTCATAGCTTCAAAAATCAACCAAATAGTAGCCCAAAACTACGATCGGCCAAGATAGAAAAGTCAATTGGGGAAGTGCAAAGAATTAAGAAAGCTAAAATCCAATTGTTTGCCAGTGGAAGGGACGAGTTATTTTGGAGTTTAAATTACCTTGTGGGTTCATAACTTGAACTGCAACTATCGGACTCAAATATTCATGCTTTTTGTGCTGATAAGGATAATAATATCCTGGAAAACCTTGAGTAGGGAAATAATTGAAATCCACTATGTGCTCTTTATCGGATGGATATTCGCCTTTACAACTGATCCAAACTTGGTTACTCTAAAAAGAAAAATTTAAGAAATTTTATGACAACTAAAAATAGCGTGAAAAATTTACCTCACTATTGTTTTGGGCCACCTGAATGTGCTTGATTAAACTGTCTGGCATATCTTGATGTAGGTGGGCGGAATCATTGTAATACTCTGGAACCCAATCGTAGATCTGCAAATATAAATTTTTAATAAAAAAAATTATTTATTTAAGTAGGTATATTATAATTAAAAAAAATAAAATTCAAATTTTTACCTTGTTAAGTTTTAAGAATACACATGGTGATTTGGATTGACTATAACCATAAGATGGAGGATTGCAATCGGTAAACCCATTAATTGCCACAGGACACGCATTCCCATTTGCAGGTTTGTGTGTATAATTGCAGTCGGGAGCAATATTGGAAGCTTTTCCCGGCTCACTACCATTGTATGCTACAAAAAATTTCTTTTAAATAAAATTGATATACTTTTTATTGAAAACTTACGTTTAAAAAACTCGTGCAGTAAATTAATGTATTTCTGTTGCGACTTGAGATCGCTGGAATTATATTTGATGAGAGCTCCGTCCGATACGTCTGCTAAGGGACGAAATCCTAAACCAGGATTATCACCTATCAAACCATTATCGTTCGAATATGTAGGTCTCTCTTTATCCAAAGTTGCATACAATGCCGTCATACATATGGCGAATAGCGCAGCTAACACGATGTAGAATACGAGATAGAATAGAATGATTTTCCCTGAAAGAAAAAAAAAAGTTTAAATTTTCAAAAAAAATTTGTTTTCGAAGAAGCGATATTTTGTCGGACTTTGTACACAAATTGTAATATAATCTAGTTTAGATTAACTAAATAAAAAAATTAGCAATAATCCACGTTTTTATTCGTACAATAAAAAGGCGACCAACCATTTAACAGTTGATTAAATTTCCGGCAGCATTTCTATTATTACAGTACATTTTATTTCCGTTTTACAAAGTTCTCGGACGTTAATTAAAATTTTGTGTGCAAGAATAATACAATTCATGATATTAAAAGAGCGTTAAATTATTTAATAAAATGTAAACTAACGAACCGTAAGAATCAAGGGTAAATTTTGAAAAATTTTCATTTAATCAAAAAACTTTCCATATAGGAATTCAAGGAGACCTTCCTTGGATTATATTGATTAAAAATCTTTTTTACAACGATAACTTTCTTAGAACTGATTTCTTCTATTTCCTTGAGAAATTCTGACGCAAAAAATTCATTAAAAATTATTCGCAATATTACATAGTTATCGAATTGTTACCATGTCAATTGTAGAAAAATCTGATGTGGCCAGCACATGACTTCCCTATAAGGAATCATTCCTTTATCGTTCATCTAAAGATTCGCAGAAATATTATTTAAATTTTATTTTATTATTTAATTAAATTATAAAATTTCGTCCTTCAAGTAAAGTGCTACTTCCGGTTTAGGGATTTCCTCCAAAATCACATGGTGCTTTAGTATACTGATTAAAGTGTTAAATATGAAATTTGGTTACTAGATAACAATTCGTTCCTGAGATATTTAAGAAAAACCATTTCGTCCTTCAAGTGAAGTGCTACTTCCGGTTTAAGGATTTCCTCCAAAATCAAATGGTGCCTTTGTATACCGATTAAAGTGTTAAATATGAAATTTGGTTACTATATAACAATTTGTTCCTGAGATATTGAAGAAAAACCATTTCGTCCTTCAAGTAAAGTGCCATTTCCGGTTTAGGGATTTCCTCCAAAATCAAATGGTTCTTTCGTATATTGATTAAAGTGTTAAATATGAAATTTGGTTACTATATAACAATTCGTTCCTGAGATATTGAAGAAAAACTATTTCGTCCTTCAAGTAAAGTGCCATTTCCGGTTTAGGGATTTCCTCCAAAATCAAATGGTTCTTTCGTATATTGATTAAAGTGTTAAATATGAAATTTGGTTACTATATAACAATTCGTTCCTGAGATATTGAAGAAAAACCATTTCGTCCTTCAAGTAAAGTGCCATTTCCGGTTTAGGGATTTCCTCCAAAATCAAATGGTTCTTTCGTATATTGATTAAAGTGTTAAATATGAAATTTGGTTACTATATAACAATTTGTTCCTGAGATATTGAAGAAAAACCATTTCGTCCTTCAAGTAAAGTGCTACTTCCGGTTTAGGGATTTCCTCCAAAATCACATGGTGCTTTAGTATATTGATTAAAGTGTTAAATATGAAATTTGGTTACTATATAACAATTTGTTCCTGAGATATTTAAGTAAAACCATTTCGTCCTTCAAGTGAAGTGCTACTTCCGGTTGAAGGATTTCCTCCAAAATCAAATGGTGCCTTTGTATACCGATTAAAGTGTTAAATATGAAATTTTGTTACTATATAACAATTCGTTCCAGAGATACAGAACTTACAGACATTTTGCGTTACATACATCCATACAGACATACATACATACATACATACATACATACATACATACATACATACATACATACATACAGACATCATTGCGAAAGTAGTCAAAACGGATTCAGAAATGCTCAAAACGGATATTTCCGTTAAAATATCGACATCGAATTTTTTCATGATTACAATACTTCCTTATAGGGAAGTAATTATCATAATATGTAAGTAATCAAAAAAAAAAGTATTATCGTGAATACATTAATAAAATCTGGAATTTCAACACGAAATTTCAAATTTAAACAGGCGGCTTTATTACAATTTTTGGCGACGATCCCACAAACGAAACCACCCGAAAAAAATTTTCGTGTGCTACACACTAAAGAACATGCTTCTATTAGGTAGTCTATAGAAAAAATATTTTGGGGGGTAATGTTAAAAATAACCCCAATATCGACTTTTGAAAAGTACGGGAAATTAGCATCGAATATGCCGCACACCCCAGGCAGACGCGATACAATTCAAAGACGGTCCCTTGAAATCGCGTAAAATTTTTTCGCTCCGATTGGAATTTTTCTTTGAAATTCGGATAGGTGGGTGTGTGATTAGTAGATATTAGTAATAAATATTATCAAAAAAATGGAAAATAACCCGTGTATTGCCGAAAAAGTGAAAAAATTAAATTTTTTTTTCGAATTTTGGGGTGTGCATTCGATAAGGAGGGTTATCCATCGTCAAAACCTACCCTTCCGGGGCGCCGCTACGCTCTGCACCCCTCCAGGGCGGTTTTGACTCTGGTTACTAGGCTAAACATACGAGAAGGCGCCACCCATCAAGAAAACCGGGAGCTTAGAGACCCTTGAAATAGCATTAAAAAGTATAGTTGCGGTATGGGGCAGTAAACTATTATGTTTCACCCCCAAAAAATCGCGCAAAAACAAAAAATAATCGATGTCACATGTAGGAGAGACGAGCTGCATCTGCCGGTCCGTAAAACGCTAAGTTTAAGACTAGTTCTTTCTGCACGCACCGTCAACAGAGAATGAGCGACGCGCGGGAATCTCGTTAATTTTACCACTGAATCTCGTTAAATTTGCTAAGTTCAAATTCGATTTATTCAAAAGTTTGGCCCCCTACCCCCCAAAATATTTTTACAATTTGCTCTATTAACTGTGCTCTTTAGTGTGTAGCAGAAGAAATTTTGATTTAGGTGGTTTCGGAAGTGGGACTGTAGCCCAATTTTTAATAAAATATTTCGAGTTGTATTCGATTGCAGAATAAAAGTAAGCATGAATCTTCAATAGGCATTATTATATTTGTGTACCTAAGAAAATGTAACAGCTTTGTGTGAAAGTAAAGGGCTATTCAATAAGAGGCTACAAATAATGGGATTTAATCATGGAACGTTACACGGTCGATAAACGTATAGTTATTGTAACAACACATTACTAAAATGGTGAAAATTTTGCAGTTAAAATTCGTGAAATTTTAGGTAGAAGAAGTGCACGTTCTCGTAGCGGAATTGTAAATTTTATGAACAAAATTTTGAGAAAACTGGTTCAGTAAGTAATAATGTAAGAACACTTCTTCTATAAAGAAAATAATAAAGAAAACTTCTTTATTCAATCGTTCAACTATAAATTAATATCGCTACAGTGAAGGAAAGTGTCATGATATCAGAACAACAGGTATCACCGTGGAGTCACCCCACAAAAAGACAAGTGCAAACTGTAAGGGATGCTTGTCCTTCCCGAAGCCCAGAAGGAGAGAATTTCAGGCCCATACAGCAGCATACCGCCCAACAAGGTTCTTCGCTCCAGAGGTCGGCCGGCCATCATATCTTGGAATAGGGGAACTCTGCGGGACTACTTCAACCAATTTTTACAGCTCTGTTACAGAACATTCGAGACGCTAATGTAAGTAACTCACGTCAGTCATCGGCGACATCCAAACTATTCCATCATGTCTAGACAACGTCTATGATCAACATTTCTGCAGATGGCCTTTTGGAACTCAAACGGCCTTTCAAAAAGGGCTACCTCCTACTCGCCTTCACCCAAAACTTCGAGTTGGACATCATCCTAGTCAACGAAACCCACCTGAGACCCAAGGATCGTGTCAAGCTCCCATTCTACATCTCCTACAAGAACCATCACCTATTTTCCGTGCGAGTGCCACCGCAATTTACATCAAGTCTTCGAGCGATCCCCCCTCAACCTCCAGTAACTGGAAGGTACAATAATTGGTTACTGTTTTATCGTCTACAACCCCCCCCCCCAGAGGGAAATTCTGAAAGACTGCCTGGAAACCCTCGTAGCAGACCCCAATGCGAAAATCATCGCCGGTGACCTCAACGCCAAACACCGCTCCTAGATGTGCAGAAACAAAAACAAGGAAGGACGCACCCTCTTCGACCTGGAGTACGACTTCGTGATCAACGTTCACTCCTTCCCCACCCAGTTCTCCCTAGTAGGTACCCCCAGCTTCTTGGACATCGCACTCTTCAAGAATATCCAAATCCAGTACGAGCTCGCTAGCATCTCCGACCATTTTTCACTTTTCATTTTTCAGGCACTTTCAGACCACCCAAAGTGGACTGGACTACCTTCAAGATGTCCGCCCAGAAAAATCTCGGCCCAATTACGATCCTGAACACCCCCACCGACCTGAACAGGCATTGTTGTGTGATATCCTTCAACATATGGGGGTGTTGTTTATTGTGAAAAATATCGGCACTGAAATTTCATTTTATCAACTCAAATTTATTCAACAGATTTGCTGTATTATTATCACCACAGCTGCTCTCTCCATCAATATGCGCGCTCGGTTTATTTTCAATTATTTTAACTTCTAATTTTTCAATTAATAAACTCAACTAGCCAACTTATAATTTACACATTAAACTGGAAAATTTCTTTTAATTTCTTTATTCCCAAAATTTCACATTTTATGAATTTTAATTTTCTCTCAAAAATACGTACGACTTGCCTGGTCAAATCTCCAGAGTCAAGTGATTACAATCCCATTGTTCATAAAATTTACAAAAAAACCACAGCAGTATGTAACCACTTTTCAGGAGTGTATTTCTAGGTCGATCTCTCAAGCAACGAACTTCATCCCCGTTGGTGACCTCAGAGACTCCCCCTCAACGCCCTCATCGGGAAAAAACACCGAGCGAGGAAGCAGGCCCAGATCACTTGCAATCCGGACGACGAGAAGTACTACAACTACCTCGAGGTAGTCACCACCCTGGTCAACGAACAACAACAAAAAAAGAAACCCATCGCCTCCGCAGTCATCTGCGCCGATGGCCAAAAGGAGGAGACCTTCGCCGAAAGCCTCGAAGCCCAGTGCAGTCTGAACACCGTACGCATAAATCAGGAGCACGTTGACAAAGTCGAAGAGCACGTCAGATCCAGCCTCTCCACCTACATCGACCCGGCCGCCTCCACCGAGGAGGTCACCTTATGCCAACTTCGTCATAATGGAGCTCCCTCAAGAAAGCCGTCACCGCCATCACAGGTTCAATTAATCAGCCAGGTCCAGCCCAGTGCTAAACACAGGGTCAATATACCCTCAAATTCCACAGCCAGCTTCCACGTGCCAGATGAAAGAGATATGAGGCAAAGCCTCGGTGCTCCGTAGCCTAAGAGGGGACATACCCCTAAGGGTGACCACTCCAAATAAATTAAAAATTTCCTATAGCAAAGAGGAAAGTTTATATAGTATACTGTAAAAATTTCACTGGAGATGATATACATAAAATTTCGAGAAAAATCAATTTGAAAAGTACGGGAAAGTGGCATCGAGTATGCGTTAGACCGCGGTCGATGTGCATCGTTCGCCCGTGGTCGAAGCCACGCCCATGCCGAGGTTATAAATATATGTTGCGGTCGCTCAATTCATAGTGCATTTACCAGTCTACTGCCGTGCTTATCACCTCGTAGTAATAATGCAACTTAACGATAGTGTAAATAATAAATATTTTAAGAATAAGGTCTCTAAATATACATAAAAAACCCCGGCCAGAATTGGGCGCAACAAAAAACCTACCCTACGCCCCTCCGGGGCTCCGGGCGGTTTTTCATTCGCGGAAGCCGCTACGCGGCAAAGCTAAACATACGAGAAGGCGCCACGCATCAAGCAAACCGGGATGAAGGCAACCGGGATTTTAAACCCCCTAAAAATCGCGTAAAATCAAAAAATAATCGATGTTACATGTACGAGAGACGAGCTGCATCTGCCGGTTCGAAATACTCTAAGTGTTAGGGTCATTAATAGCGCACGGACCGCCAACAGAATGGCGACGCGCAATAATTTTTGTTAAGGAATCTCGTAAAATTTGCAAACTTAAAATTCGATTTACTCAAAATTTTGATAATATCTTCGCAGGTTTAAATTATATCAGTAAACTATATAAACCTTCCTCTTTGCAATAGGAAATTTTCAATTTATTTGGAGTGGACACCCTTAGGGGTCCGTAGCCTAAGATTCAACTAACGCAAGAACTGAAGCGATGAAGTTCATTTTCAGCTGAATGAATAAGTCAATAAACAAAATTGCCGAACCTGGGGAGCTGAAAACCCACAAGAATTTAACGCCATTAGAATTTTTTTAAGTCGACAAACCTCAAATGATTTTTGCTCGTCTCATTTATGCGAAAATGTAATGGAAAATTTTGTCGAAAAAATGCTGTCATACCAGCAGAGCCGTGGAGGACATTTAAATGATGTGTTCCACGTATAATTATTCTAATGTTTGCTCTATAGGTTAAAATAACAATTTTCCAATTTTTCCAATAATTAACATGTTTTTTTAACAAACGAATCACCTTCTATAATAGGGGTGGTCAGATTTTTCTCGATGAAGTCCCAACCTGAAAATTGGCATGGAAGATCGACAAAAACTTTCTTTATATTCCTTTTTCACAACTATAGTATTTATTTTTTAAGATTCTATACACTGAAATTTCAATGGAAAAATTAATTTTACTCCTATATTAGTACAATGGACTATTAACTTTTGTAACCATAATTACTCGAAAACTGTGCACTGTATAAAAAAAATCAAAAAGCAAGTTTTAGCTTTATTAATTATCTATCAAGAGAGCTCGGAAAATCGTTAATCGATTAATTTGCCATTAGTATTACAAGTTACAAGGTGCGTTCGAAACGCACATTAAGCGAATAGCAATGCGTTTTCTGACCTATTTGCTTAAATTTGTACTTCAACATCTTGAATTTATTCACGTTACTGGTTCAATATGATAAACTTTCCTTTTCGCGCATTTTAATTTTTTTATTTCCAACACTTAAATAAAATAGATTGTAATTGCAAAAGTAAATTGCAAACAATGGCTAATTAAATTCAAGGTGTAACGCATTAAAGGACTTCATCAGGCCCGTAGCCAGGGGGTGGCAAGGTCGGGCAACGCCCGACCTTTTAAGGATTTTGCCCGACCTTTTAAAATAAAAATATGCAACAATAAATTAAACGGAAATTTCCCCATTCATTCCACATTGGTCCTTTTTGTATAAGAATTTTTTAAATTTTAAGTCGGTATATGCTTTCAAATGCAATTCGTAGAATTGAATAATCATCACAGTACCTACCGACATATCTACGAGCGATAGCGAGAGCCATAAATAAGCTTTCCTTTGTAAGCGTTTATTTTATATTTTTTGCTTGTGCGCTACTACGACAAGCCGACAAGGTAAAATGAATATCGTAGTAAAAATGCCATTTTTATGCTTGCGCGCGGTTGTACATTGTGCAATAATACGGCTAAGCAAAATCAAAACGTTAAAAGAAAACACTATACAGCAGGAACTGAGTTTTGTGTAAGTGTAATTTGTTTTATCGTGTTTGTGTTTTGTTTAAGTTTAAATATGGATATACGGAAGTTTTTAAAAAAACCGCGATTCGATAGTGGCGAGAAAACAGCACCAGAAGCTATAACTTCCTGTTCCACTAGCTCTAGCACCGTAGCACTTGTAGAAAAGGCGATTACGATTATTGCTGATGATGTAGCAAAGAAAGGTGAGCCAATCAAACAAACATATTTAAACAGTAACTCAAAGCATAGTGGAAAGTCTTTTAGAGCAGAATGGTTCAAACGCTTTAAGTGGCTTCAGTATTCTGTAAAAAAAGACTCAGCTTTTTGCTATGCTTGTCAACAATTTACCCCACGGAACCGCTAATCAGGGTGTATATACACATACAGGATTTAGAAACTGGAAGAACGCTTTGGATAGCAAATCTGGGTTTCCAAAACACGAAAGTGGGATATCGCATATCCAAGCAATGGCAATGTGGCTCGATAAAACCAACAGATTGGATACTAGTACGTCGGTGTCGACTTTGGTAAACAAAAATGTCTTAGAGTTGCACAGATATTATATTACAAGCATAATAGAAGTTATTCAGTTCTTGGTTGTTAATGAGCTTGCTATGCAAGGAACATATGTAATAGAAGAACAAAGAGAGCGGAGTTTATTTGAAAACCTTTTTGAATACACCATGAAAAAAGACTGCAAGTTAAAAGATGCTTTAGTACATATCCCTAAAAATGCAAAATACAGATCCCCTGAAATCCAAAATGAAATTATCTAAATTATGGCAGAAACTGTTCGGGAATCTATAGTAGCAAATGTAAGACATGCTGAAGTTCCATGGTTCACTTTACTGGAAGATGGTACTAAGGATAAAAACCATAGAGAAAATATAGCGATAGCCATTCGTTATGTGAAAGATGGTGTAGTCAAGGAGCCTTTGTTGACGGTCACAACAACAACCGACCTTGATGCAGCTACCTTTAGCACAGCAACATTAAATATTCTTGAAGCTAATGAAATCGAGACCAATAGGCTTTTAAGCCAATGCTATGATGGTGCCAGTGTAATGAGCGGAAAAACAGGAGGTGTAGCTGCTCGAATAGAAAAGCAACTAAAACGAAAAATTCCTTATGTGCATCACTGCTATAATCATCGTTTACATTTAGTGGTTGTAAAAACAATATCTGAGATGACTTTTATCCGTAATTATTTCGATCAGTGCGTAATGTTACATGAATTTTTCCAGCACAGTAAGATTGCCGCTTTGTATGAAGGAAAAAAAATATGTCGGCTTTTGGAGCAGCGTTGGTCAGGGCACCTAAAGATTACAAAAGTAATTTGGACAAATTATGACTTAATATTAAAAGCACTCGATGAAATAAGAAAAGGCAAATTTAGCGACGATGACATCGCAAAAAGCATCGGGATAAAAACAGTTATGTTAAGTTTGGATTTTCGTGTGGCTTTAATTTTAAGCAAAAAAATTTTGTTGTTATTCCAGCCTGCCGATGCGGCTATTCAAGGTAGAGGTACAGGATTGAAAGATGCAATTGACATAGTAAAATGCGTCCAAAAAGAAGTAGCTAATCTTAGGACAGAAGAAATTTTCGAATTAGTTTTAAGTGAAGCTGTAAATATGCTCCCAAAGGACACGCCATTACAGTCTAAAAGACAAGTTAAAACAGTCCAAATGACCGACTTTGTAATCTACGATTCTCAACCATCAGGATCAGGTTCGCATCGTCAGAACTCTATTCACGATGACAACATAGTGCAGTACAAACAAAAATACTTTGAAACGTTAGACATTGTGACAGCAGAACTCAAAAGACGATTTTCGGACAATGAAGAGCTGCTTGGATCAATTTCGAGTATAGAGGAATTTGACTATCAGAAGTTGACTGCTTTAAGAACTTTGGGTAAGTTATAATAAAATTAAAAAACAGTATTTTGAATTAGTATTTTTGAAGGAATAACAGTGCCCTCTCAAGAGGAACTTGTGGTAGTTAAAAACTATTTAGCGAAAAAAACTGAAGAAGAATCCGTCTTTCAAATTCTGTACAAACAGCGTGAAGCGTTTCGAGATTCGTACGAACTGTTTGCAACGGTTGCTACATTTGGTTGTAGCACTTCTGTCTGCGAATCTACGTTTTCTACTTTAACAGCCATAAACAGACCACAAAGAATGTCCATGGGCCATCAAAGAATGGCAAATTTAATATATCTTGCGTTTGAACACGAAGTTACTAAAGCGCTTAATGTCGAGACGGTTTTGAAAAAGTTCGACAATATATTGAACAGAAAGTTGTAACTTTATTAAATACTTAATTTTAATATGCCTACATTTTAGTTTTCTAATAATTCCTATTGAAAATTGTTAAGTTTAGTTTTTTAAGAATTCTTTTAATTTTTTAATGTTACACATTTGCATAAATGAGTCGCTTATTTCCAAAACCGGCTAAATCCATATTAACATTTTTTTCAGGAGATCAGAAAAACTGCCATATAAAAAGTATACACTAGTTTAAAATTTAATTTCATTTTGGTATCATAACCTTGTTTTTTAGCACGGAAATGGGGGCATAATATGGCTTTTATAGCCCGAGGGCCTATAAAGTTGCTAAGCAATGACAATTTGTTTCTGTATGTAGCAAGGATTTAGTCGGTTTTGAAACTCATTTGATGCATGAGTTAGTCGGTTTCGGAAGTAAATAAAATGTTTGGTTTATAATTTGGAGGCTTTTAATTCATTTTAGACCTGAAATTTATTTGCAGTCGTAAGGTATTGATATGCTACACAAGATGGCATCAATAACTCATTTAGTGAAAAATATGGATTTAGCCGGTTTTGGAAATAGGCGACTCAAATATACATAATTATAATTACTTACAAAATATTGTACTATCTTTATTCTGCCAAACTGAAATTGTGTGCCGCGAATTTGTTAAGATTTGAGTAGTTTATTAAGTAGGTAAATTTTATAACTTTTCTTAAACCGCGTTAACCTTGAAATTTCAGGAAATTTTCGTCTGCGGCGCGAAAAGTTGCCCAATCTTACCATCCGTTTGCCCTACCTTCACTTTCGGTCTGGCTACGGGCCTGGACTTCATACATACACTAACAGCAACGACCGACGTGCTCTAAAAATGTATAATTACTTAATGCAAATGTAGTAGTAGGTAAGTTTTTTGTAAAGTCTACCTTTACAAAATATTTCAAGGTCGACGATTATTGCTTATATACAAACAGGAGGGTCCCAGCATGGATTTTTAAATTTCAAAAACTTAGTTACTCCTTTTTCAAAGCTCTTTGTTCGTAGTTTATCATCTCACAGTGATTTGTACTCCGCTCATTAGGTCACAAGTTCGATACCAGGCTGTTCCCAAATTATTTGTGACTAGCTTAGGTTTATCCAGAGTTGGATGTCGGAATGTTGCCACACTGTGATATATATTCCAAATGTGTGTTGGTTACATAATATACTGGTAATGTAAATCCAACGTGTGGTTTTTACTTTATATATTCTTCTATCGTTTTTTGGATAAATACCATTTGGATACTTTTTATGAAATTTCACCTAGATATCCATAAATGGTAAAAATTCAAGTGGGGTTACAAAACTTTGCACAAATATGGTGTCATCAAATAAGTTTTACTTTACTTTGATTACACTCATATCGATATAATATTCACTTACAATCTATCGTATTGACTAGTCTGGGCATTCAACTCTTATCTGCAGGTTTTCAAGGTAACTTGGTACATTTTTAAAGAAGTTACTAAAACTAGTTTTGATTTACGTCACAGGAACATTTAGTTTCACGTTCTATAGAAATATCAAATTTTTGTTCACCTACTCAACTGCGACACTCGAAAAAAATTTAAATAGGAAAGGATAACTCGACTACCTCTTGGTTGGCCCAACATTAATTCATTTATCACAGAACATTTTAATCTTGCTAAACGTTCAATAAAATATCAATATAAGCACTTGGATTGTATTGATTTGATTTGAAATTATTGCATTTCAATGCATCTTTTTTTCCAATATTACCAAATAATATTTTTTGTCAAAATTTTATTCCACGATAGCTGAGTAACCAAACCATACAGGATCCTTTCTGGAACATCATAATTATAGTAGGAAAACAGGGGTTCCGACAATTGAAACTTTTCCAATTCTATACAATAAACTGAAATTCCAATTCAGGCGCGTATAAAGGATTTCATTACAAAAGTCTCTCATTGAGCGTTTGCGAAAAAATTTAACAATGTAAAGAAGTCACAACCAAGAGCCATTTCAACGCCGACTTCATGTTTCAATTTTATTAAAATGTCCTGGTTGTAACTTCCTTAAATTATTAATCTACACCAACGGTGGGCAACCTCTGGCCCGCGGGCCAACTCCGGTCCGCGTAAAGTTCTAATCCGGCCCGCGAGATCTTTAGAAGAAATAATAAATAAATATTTTCAAAAACAAAAATTTTAAAGAAAAGGATTAGGTTAGTACTCGTACCTAACATAAGGAAAAAGGAGAGATCTACAGTTTAATTTTCGATATAATTCGTCTTATTTAAATTAAATTAAAAAGTATTGTAAAAAGTAAATTGAAAAGTACACTAGACCCTCCATGTACGCGAGTTCGATGTACGCGAATTCAGAATAACGCGAATTAGATTTTGATACCTGGATTTTTTATACGCGAAGCAAAATTCCCTTTAACGCGAATTAAGTTTTCGCGTATTATTAAAATAACTATGTGGCACAGTCGGCCTACCGGCCGCCTTTAGCCATCTAGACCGTGTCGGATGTGGTTGTTCGGCCTTAGGCCTCACTACAAGGTTCTAAAGTAGCCTATGTTTTTCGTAGCGTTGTAAATATCGTAACTTCTACACCAAATTTGGTTAAGATTGGTCAAATAGAAACGTAAAGCACGTGCACGCGTATTTGCATTGTCGATCGGTTGACAGCTTGACAGCATTCATTATTGTTTTTTAAGTCGATTTTGAGTAGCCTGCCTTCCTTTAAGGAATCTCGATAATCCATTCATGCGCGTCCCCATGGGACGCGCATGAATGGATTATCGAGATTCCTTAAAGGAAGGCAGGCTACTCAAAATCAACTTTCCTTTCCTTTGCGAATTTTTTTCTTTGTAATTTGTTATAAATGATAAGAGAAATAAATATAGTACTTAATTAACTTTGTTATAAATATTATTGTTTTTATATTTTCAGAAAAAAATACAAGTAACAAAAATGTGTCCATTAACTATACTAAGGCCCGCGGACGAAACGTAAATATTATTCTGGCCCCTGTTATACAAAAGGTTGCCCACCCCTGATCTACACCCAAATTTCAAATCAGTAACAAGGGTCGAAAAAGTTTATCAGTAACATTTTTCATCCAAAAGTTTTCTGTATCCAACATTGACGTTAAAAGGCAAGTAAATTGTGTTCTTAGAAACACGAAACTGTATAAGGAAATAAACAAAATTACCAATTAGTGAGTGCAAACAAAATTGGAGATCGATGTATACCTTTCAACTACGACAGACTTAGCAATTTCTTGGCTATTCTGACTAGATCTGGCACAAACCGAATTTATTAATACATTGGTTTGGCTGACGTATAAAGTACACATTATTTATAGAATAGGTAAATAAGAAATTATGTTTCTAATGCAAGTGTAACATAAAAATATTACCTAAACAGAAAATATTTTCTTTCTCGTAATAATTTAGGTACTACCTATATTATATGAAAGGTATTTGTGTTTGTAGTACAATTTTTTTTAATTATGTATTTTAGAAATAAACCAGAATTATTCCATTTCGTAAGTTGAAACGAATATAACAGTTCCGAAATAAAAAGATTCTAACGAAATCTTTACATGCCATTCGAATTTAACGACTTTGTTCAAAGTGCAATGTGATTTTTGAAAATATAAAGAAGCCTTTTTGTTCAAACCACAAACACGGTTATCACGACAATTTTTTTGCTTGGATAGCGAAAATGTTTTTGCCAGGAAAGCAGTGCAATTCATTGACCCTCTCATCGATGGAATAAAATTGATAATTAAAAAAATTACCACATTTATGGATTTAGAATATTCGATAGGTTACAAACGGGACAAACAAAGGTTTTATATTGACAAGTCCAAATTCAACTTTCCTTCATAAAGAATTCATTTTTGTGTATCTACCGGCCTATATTGTCAAGTTAATCAGATAATTCTTTAGTGAATGTTTACAATCTGTTTATTTAAAAAACAAGTTATGTGTGTAGGAAATATTCCATTAAATATTTTCTTTTTCAATTTAACATGAATACACATTAATAAATCAATTCGTTAGGAAAATCACAGAATAAAACAGTGAAATTGGCATAGTTATTCCGTAAACCCAAATTTTTGGAAATCGAAGGTCGTAATCGTCCACTTTTAACATATTTCTGATAGCATAGCGTTCGAGTATTCGCGTAGCCAGTATGTATGAAGATGGCCTCCGATAATATTATTTATAATAATACGGCTGCGGTTAAAAAAAAATTCGTGTGGTTGAAAAATTTCCAGTTCTTATCACACAACATTATTTAAGTATTTAGCACGATTTTGGCCCAATAAAAATATTTAAAATTGTAAATAAGTCGACTTTTATACCGACCAAAAGAAAAAAGCGTGTAATATGTTGGTTTATACTGATAAATAAATTGTTGATTAAAGGTCACCCGTTGATATACAACGTTCATGACAAAACTAAAACAAAAAAGTACCTAAAACTTGGTGTACTCACCATGTGTGCTGTATTAAATGTCACGATTGCTATTAAAAATTAAGGGAATATTAAATACAAAATTAATTAGGAAAATGGAATAAAGTGGAAAATCCAATTTTCCCCAAAAAAGACAAGATAATTAATTATACTGCTTTAGTACAAATTTGAAACAAATTGTAGTTTACATCAAAACGAATGAGTTTGCATGAAGGTATTTCTCCGCCCTATAATATATACGAAATTAGCACGCAAAATTAATTAAAAATTGCTCATTTCAGTTTCGCCAAATTTTCTGTTAAGACGATGGTTCAATGTGAAACAATGCAGTTCGAGAGAAGATATCCTTCAGAAATTGTGCTTCTTCAAAACTGAGAGCTTGATCGGCAAAAAATGTTGTAAGATGAAACCGAAAGGAATTTAATGAAGAGACGCACCAAAATTTTACCATAATATTTTCAAACATCTATGATAATGTATTATAATAATATGTATGCGCATATGTTAAAAATGTTTATAAAAACGCTAAACGAATATATACAGGAAATTATGAGCGATTAAAAGAAACAAGATAAAAGTTAATGTATCAATCGTGTTATTTAAATAAAAAAAAATAATTTTAAATAAAATGAAAACGTTAAATAATCCACAGTAGTATTTAGAAATTGTGACGTATTTAAGTAATTCTTTATTGATTTTAGAAATCACTTACAGCCAAGATATTCGAGTGGAAAAATTTGTAACGTAGATAAGCTTTATCGTAGTGATAAAATATGAGTTCATTATGGAGATAAAATTGCATTCTTCAGTAAAATGTCGCTTCGGTTCCAGACGAAAACATTCTCTGGTTTTTAGCTTCGAGTGCCGAAAAGTTTCATGGTACAATGTCATGCACGGATTGAGTTTTAATTAATTATTCAAAAAAGTAATCTAAGATAGACTTGTCGGTTTAAAATAAAAATGTACATAATTAAGAAAAATTTAAATATTTTTGTTACGTTCTATACATGTACACATTTTAGGTCATGGCAATTGCACAAGGTTAAAATTTTGAAACGAAACGAATGAATCGGAAACGTTTTAGGATAATAAAAAAGAAAAGTAACTCGCACATATTATTATAATACACCTTGGTAGTGCATTGCATGGTAGCAACAGTTCTTTTTTATTGATTAAAATGGTTCACACCCAAGTTGACTCTAATTGTCGGTTCTAAGGAAAATTATTTTACTATAATCAGTGCAGTGGGTAAATATTATATCCGAAGGAATTATTATTCAAATTAATGGTATTAATATGTAAAGCGAGAAATATTAATTATTTTAATGAAAAGAAGCCAAACGAAAGGAAGGAAACTAAGGTCGCGCTGAAATATTTCAACCATTTCTTGCAATAAATACTACCAATAATTTTCAGTCAATAAAGTTTATATTATGTGTGATATAACGATTATTGTTTTTACGTTTCTATTAATAACAATTTTATCGCTGTCCAATAGTTAGATAAAAACTACTGGTATTTCATGGCGGAGCTCTTCCACATACTACATTTCCTCCTTCGTTAAAATCAAACCAGTGTAGCTACTTTATTTTTTATCCAGAACGATATAACGAAAAATGTTACCAAATTATGCTTACAGTTAAAATCCTACAATTTCCTTGTTAAAAAAAAAAATTTAGAGAATAAAATATTGAACGTTAAACCGAATTCAAATGAATTCAACAACTATAATAATATTTACTGCGTTTCTTACCAACTATATTTAGCCGCAGGCTTCCAAACGCCAGTTGAAAATGATGGATTTATTTGTAGTTCAACTGGTGGTTTTTTAAAATTTAATTTAAAAAATTGTCACATCACAAAAATAGAGTTTATGATAACTAGAAATTTGATCCGTTTTATCTGCAAGGACCTTCTGGTACATATCAGTAGCGGCTGGTGTGGGGAGGGCAACAGGGCACCGCCCTCCCAAAACAAAATAGCAACTAAGAATAATGTTGTTTATTACGAAGTTACGACATCGCTTCGCAACGTCGATTTAAACCATTTTTCCAAAAAAATGTAAAAATTGTATTTGTAATCTCCCCCTCCCGACCCCCCATCATAGCAGACCACGAGCAGCACGTGATGATCAAGTCAGTTAACTCATCATGAGGCAGTAGATTCGAGTAATTAAATTAATACACCCTTTAAGAAATTTTTTAGGTTGGCAACTACAAAATCAATCAAAAGTGGTGTTTTAAGACTCACTGATTGGTGATTAAAAGGCCGCATTGAGGACCGGATTATCGGCTTAATTTAGATGATCATTCAGGTTTTTGCTTCATTCAGGAATTCAATTTTGCTTGCAAAACATAGAATACTCCTGAGAGGTTTTCTTTTCACCTCGTTGCCAGTTGTGTCTGTCCCAAATGTTTTTGCCTTAGTCGAGCTTATTTTCTTCTTGAATTATAAAATACTTATGTATGCGTTATTCCATTCTTCGGGTACTCTATTTAGCATTAAATTTTTTTTATATAATTTATTCTTCTAATAGTTTCCATACCGATTCTGATCCCCATTTTTTAACATTTGTACTTAGGAAATTATCTTCTGCTGATCCTCGGACATTTTGTAGGTTTTTGAGTGATTCTGCAATTTCCTTTGCTATTTGGCAATTCTTCTAAACCTATCATTCTTCTATTTTCTTTCGTTTTATCAGGTGTAGGTTTCTGTTAGCTCTATTATTTGTTCCTTTTAATTGTTTTATTGTTATTGTCTGTAGGGCCATTCCATATTTATTAAATAAACCAAAGTATTTTCATGTCCCTGTTGGATTTTGCTCAAATTTGGTATATTTAATAATAACATTTATTAACGACTAATATATCTTGTAATTACATTAAAAACAGGAGAGAAAATTAAATACATAATTCATAAATTCATGGCATCATAATTACATTCCAGATCTCAGTCTGTTTTTGAAACTAATCAAAGAATCACAGAAAATATCGCAGTCTACAATCCTATTTTTCGCCACAACTACCCTATTCAAAGATGACCTCTGACCATAGTTTGTGCGATGATATGCAACATTCAATAAATCATGCGACCTCAACAAGTGAGTGGGAGTGTTCAATGAGAAGCAATCAAGTATCTGCGGACATTTAATCAAATTATTCAAGACTTTGAATGCAAACATAGCACTAAAATAATCTCGACGCTTTTCCAATTCAGGTAGTGAAAAATAATTATTTAGGAAAGAGTAATTATCTGAATCGTAATCCATACCAGCCTTATAACACAGGTACTTGATCAAGTTCCTCTGTACTTTTTCAATTCGCTTAATATGACAGTCATACGAGGGTAACCATATAATCGAACAGTATTCTAGAATTGGCCTTATCAGATTTACAAATAATAAGTTAATACTTCTTAGATTAGAGAACTGCTGAGTAGATCGCTTAACAAATCCAAGTAATTTGCTTGATCTCGACACAATGTTATCAATATGGGCAACGTATGACAATTTGGCATCGAGAATGACACCGAGATCCTTCATAAGGGTTCCACTATCAATTAGGATACCGTCAATATAATAATTAAAGTTTATAAATGGATCCCTCTGCCTGGAAAATAGCATTCTCTTATACTTCTTAATGTTGACATTTAAGCCATTCTCTTTACACCAGCAAGTGAAACTATTGAGATCAGACTGAACTCTATATCGATCCCCACTCTCTCTAATCGCACTATATATCTTACAGTCATCGGCAAACAATAAAAATTTACAATGCCTAAATACAAGTTTGACATCATTAATAAAAAGTGAAAATAATACCGGTCCCGAATGGGTACCCTGGCCGACCCCAGATGCTATCCCAAACGAATCTGAAAGAGAATTACCCACCTTTACACACTGAGAACGATTCTTCAAATACTGAGCCAAGCATGATAGTAGAGGATCATAAATCCCATAAAATACTTTCAGTTTGTATAACAACAGTTCAATAGGTACTCTATCAAATGCCTTAGCCAAATCAGTATAAATACACTCCACTGGAAACCCATACTCCATATTCTTGGTGACATATTCAGTGAAGAGAAATAAGTTTGTCTCGGTTGATCTTCCGGTAACAAATCCATGCTGCTCTTCTATGATATATTTTTTAACATGATCAGTAATAAGTTGAGAAATGATAGAATCAAATATTTTGGGAAAATGTGAATTTATACATATTGGTCTATAATTACTTATGTCAGATCTGATACCAGCTTTAAATATCGGTAGGGCGTAGGAGTGCTTCCATCTCTCGGGGAAGTGACCCTCATTAATGCATCTGTTAAATATAATAGATAATGGATCTGCTAACGTTGTAGAGCAATTCATAACAAAAATAGAAGGTATACATCGAGGCCACAATAGTTGTCTTTCTTCAATTTCGAGATAGCACCGATCACCGAGTCGACCAAGAATTCCGCGGAACTCAGATTTTCACTTGTATAATCATCAATAATTGATCACAATATCATCATTCTGACAACAATAAAATCCCCTAAAGAATCCCGCAAAACCAGCACAGATAGCCTCCACGCCCTCGAAGTCTGTTTCATTCAATTTCATATTATTCGGAATATTATGATCTTACCTCATAGATTTAATATACTTCCAAAAACTCCGAAAACTTAGAAAAAAATTTCTAAGTTATTCCAAATAAATGGACCTAATCTTTTTGTTTAACCCTAAAGTTGTGCGTTTACATAGTACAGCTCTTCTAAATATTATGTAAGTAAAATTTGGCTTGTAGAGCTTCGGTGACCAAACTGTGCCACTTAGAGAAAAGATTTTTTATGAGGCATTTTCAGTGAGTTTTTGTATGTAAATAATTAAGGTTACAAAATGGGGGCTCTGATCAAATTTTGGCTTGAGTGCTCCTACCTCAAAAACGAGGTAATTTAAAATTCTCAAAAAAACATAATATTACCTTTATTATACTTTTGGCTACTTGCATATTTTACCAAAAGTACCAAAAAAAACCCAAGGGCGTGCCCAGTCTAAAATTTTTTAAAAGTACCTAAAAGTGCAATAAAAATAATATATTTTCTTAAGAATTTGAGGAGCTCAAATCGATGGAAGATTAATATTATGTACGTATAAAATCCTAACAAAAACTTTAAAATTATTCAGTTGACTTAAAGCAAACACCTGTATTATGCAATTTCATAAATATTTGGCTATCACCAATTTGAAGAGGTGAAAACGTTTATGTTGACAAAACCGTAACTCGATAATCACTTATGTATACCTCTATTATATAAACTGAAATATAATTACGAAATTGTATGTAATTAATTTTTTATGACTGTAATTTTTTCGATATTAAAAAACAGTAATGGTGTAGTAGCTATACGAAAACTGAAACTAATTTATTGTGCACATACAAAAAATAATATACAAACAGAAAAAGTACAATAGAAAAAATAGAACGCGAATATAAAAAACCGAAAAGGAATGGACAAATTATTCTTAGCTATAAACAGCCCCCTCCCCTGTTTTGCGCAGTCCGGATGCACTCCTCTTTTGGCCGGAAAAAAGATGAATTTTTTTCTTGATTTATTATTTTTATTCATAAATACTTTCTTATTGAACTGGGTTATCGAGATATTGTTTACTATTTTATATTTTTAGGCTGGAATATTTAGGTTTCGCCTTCCGCAAACTGCATTTTAAAAAGTTTCAATATTTACAGTAGTAAAGTAGTAAAAATATTTAATTTGTGTACTTAAAAGTATACTCTACACCAGGGGTGGGCAACCTTTTGTATAACAGGGGCCAGAATAATATTTACGTTTCGTCCGCGGGCCTTAGTATAGTTAATGGACACATTTTTGTTACTTGTATTTTTTTCTGAAAATATAAAAACAATAATATTTATAACAAAGTTAATTAAGTACTATATTTATTTCTTCTTATCATTTATAACAAATTACAAAGAAAAAAATTCGCAAAGGAAAGGAAAGTTGATTTTGAGTAGCCTGCCTTCCTTTAAGGAATCTCGATAATCCATTCATGCGCGTCCCTATGGGACGCGCATGAATGGATTATCGAGATTCCTTAAAGGAAGGCAGGCTACTCAAAATCAACTTAAAAAACAATAATGAATGCTGTCAAGCTGTCAACCGATCGACAATGCAAATACGCGTGCACGTGCTTTACGTTTCAATTTGACCAATCTTAACCAAATTTGGTATAGAAGTTACGATATTTACAACGCTACGAAAAACATAGGCTACTTTAGAACCTTGTAGTGAGGCCGAAGGCTGAACAACCACATCCGACACGGTCTAGATGGCTAAAGGCGGCCAGTAGGCCGACTGTGCCACCTAGTTATTTTAATAATACGCGAAAACTTAATTCGCGTTAAAGGGAATTTTGCTTCGCGTATAAAAAATTCAGGTATCAAAATCTAATTCGCGTTATTCTGAATTCGCGTACATCGAACTCGCGTACATGGAGGGTCTAGTGTACTTTTCAATTTACCTTTTACAATACTTTTTAATTTAATTTAAATAAGACGAATTATATCGAAAATTAAACTGTAGATCTCTCCTTTTTCCTTATGTTAAGTACTAACCTAATCCTTTTCTTTAAAATTTTTGATTTTGAAAATATTTATTTATTATTTCTTCTAAAGATCTCGCGGGCCGGATTAGAACTTTACGCGGACCGGAGTTGGCCCGCGGGCCGGAGGTTGCCCACCGTTGCTCTACACAGTTTTAACTAGTACCTCTTTAAAAAGTGATTTTTAATACTAGGTTAGTGTTAACGCCAAGGTAAACTAATGAAGCATAACATAAATTACACAAATAATTTGTGCAAGCATCCACGGTTATTAAGTAATTCAATACAATTAACTTTTTATTTCATATCCTTTACCTACATTGTTCCTACAATGAATTAATCAAAATAACACCAATAACTGTTGGATTACTTCAGTAGAAGTAATAAAAAGTAAGTTACACCAAACTTTATTATCGAGAACGAACGGAAGTATGAAAATAAAGAAATGTTCAATTTGTAATGTATAAATAAAATGTCTACTGTGAATTTTTCCAAGAGGTTCTAAATTTACTACTACCCAGTAGCGGATCCAGAAAGAAAAACGCTTAAAATTCGAGTCCCAAAGTAATCCTTTCTGAAAAAACTTGTCTGTATAGTAAATAAGTGCATTTTTGAAAATATCTCTCACTATAAATTTTATCATTCCAAAGTAATAGAGAAATTAAATATTTGAACAATATTAATTCAAAACTCTTAATATCAATATCAAAAGTTAAACAAAAACAAACCGAGATAAAAGTCGAAAGTGTAAAGGCAGCCACAGACTCACGGCTTTGTTCGACGTACTTGTTCGACTGCTTTGTTCGACGAGCAAGTCATCGAACAAGTACGCCAGTTCGAATAGGCCACAGACTTGCAGACTTGTTCGACGGTGTTATCAAGACAGAGATAGTTAGAGAGATAGAGACAGAGAGACAGAGATCAAAGCCGTCGAACAAAACCGTCGAACAAATCCGTCGTTCTTGTTGGCGAACAAGTACGACGGAATTACTGCCACACACCCACAGACTTGCTCGTCGAACAAAGCAGTCGAACAAGTACGTCGAACAAAGCCGTGAGTCTGTGGCTGCCTTAAAATTTATTGGGCAAGATTAAAAACATTACATTGTAAAACCATTAAAAATTCTTGATCGTAATATAATAGTGCAATTACTGCCATTGTCTAAAATGAAGATATAATTATTATCATTATGAAGCATCACAATGACACCCCAAAATAATTTAAATAACGTAATGCTTCAATAAAACGTCTTCGTTATTTAGCAGAGTCATTGATGATACATATAGTTATAATAAAATTGTGAGGAAAGGTCCAATAATAAATCTATAAAAATTTTCCGAAATTTTCAACTGGGATTTCAAGTTTTTGTTGCTGACATTGATGCTGACACTGACGCTCAAGTAGAAGTATGTCAAAGTTACAACAATTATTATTAAATTATGTTTAGATACAAAGATACATATACATCGATTATAAATTTTTATTATAATATTGAAGTAATACTTCCTTCACAGTTTGTGTTACAAGAAATTTTTCAAAACACCCGATTGGTGATCATTCGTTGTTCTAGTGGTATGCAAATCACTTATTTCAATATTATTACAGTAGCCTTCATTTAAGGATACCTAAGAAAATTATTAAATAATTGCTAGAGATAATAATTATTGTTGTTATTTTTATAACGAGATTATTAAATGGTGTTGATTAATGCTAATTAATTAACTCTCATTGGTTGTTTTTTGTGTTTGCATACGTAAATTTATTGTTCTTCTAGCAACGACACGGTAAAGACGTACATACAATAAAATTTTATATAATTTAAATTTCAATCTCTCAAGCGTATCAAAGATCACCATCTACATATTAATTGTATAGCAATTTGGTATTATTGTAATATGTTACAATATTGTTAACCACAATAAACCATAATATTGTAACACTCCGTTAATTTTTTTTAAGTAATCTTAAAACATTGCTGCAATTATTATTAACAAAATGTTTGTGTGAATTTACGAAACCTTTGAAGGTTTTGAAACGATTTTGGGGGCCCTACTTTTGGCAAAGAATTTTGCAAAGAATCTATAATCTTCTTTTTCTTAATTTTAAGACTTTGTCCTAAAATTTCCCAGCCGTATCCATTGTGTCTGTGTTACGTTTTTATGTTCAAGTCTAGACCTCAGCCTCTCCATGATGACGGCCATGGCTTGAGAATTAGTGAGATGAATTGCTACTGTAAGATTTTCCGGGTTCGACTACGAGATCACTTGAACCCAAAATTTCTTGACCGTCTTGGAGCTTCGGAGGGCATGCCAAGTCGTTGATCTTGTGTTAGTCACTGCCATCATTACAATAAAACATTGAGTCACAGACATATCGAAGGTCAGCTTAGCAAGCTACCTCAGATGTACAACCCAATGCTAAGAGAACTAATTATAGATGCATATTAAAAGGACGAAGAAAAAATCTTCTAAGTACACTGCACAGTTAATTTTGGAGGATTTGCGAAAAAAAACTCATATAGTTGTAATCTTCTTGGGAACTACGTCAAAAATTTCAACAACCGTTCGTAACAATAATTCGTCAATATAATTCCTTTTCATATGTACGCAAGTGAGAGCTGGACGTTAACCAAAGAAAATGACAGGAAGCTAAGATGCTGTGAAAGAATGGTGCTTAGGCAGATTTTGGGACCAACGAGTCCCATAGACACAAGAATATGGTCCGAGAGGAAACAGGGAACCGGAGCATGGTAGTATGGGAAGGAGATCAACGGGACGCCCCAGATGGAGATGGAGAGATAACATTGCGACTGCATATGATTAAAAAATTAATTAGGGATAAGAATAAGGCCAGACGGCGAACACATATTTTAACACCTGCCACCCGGAAGACAGACGTCTCTACAAAGAGCTAATCGACCGGCTCAAGAAGGAAATCGTAGATCACAGGCAGATTAGCTGGGGGCAACAAACTGAAGGTACTCATTTTCGAGAAAACCTCGTATAAAAGCAAAAGAAAGCGATTTTACTCGACGGACTACACGGAATGAAACACAGTGCAAACTTCCACAGGGTTTGACTATCTACTTAATTATATATAATCAAAGCTGTAGGTAAGATCAAAGATTATTCTAGCTCTATCAGATTAAGAGCGCGCTGCGGGAAGAGAGAGAGGGAATGATGTTGAAAGAAGCCTCTAATCTTTTGTACAAATTTAAAAAACTAAACGTCGTATCAATGTAATTCTTTTTTTATATTAATAAGAAAAGACTATTGAAGGCAATAACCAATTTTGAGCGCTTTAAATTAAAAGTAAATAGGTCAATTTAATTTATGAAAAAGGACAATTTTGAATTTTTATGACAACCGATCGTAATGAAACTTCGTTATTGCCTTCTGCAGATCATTATAAAGACAAAACCTGATTTTGAAGCGATTTCATCATCAATTATAGAAAACTTGTACAAAACTTGTAGATCAAAAAGTGCCCTTAGTGGAGTTTTAAACTATATAAAATCAATTTAATGCACAAAGGGTTCAAGGGTTCCCTTAGATATGGCGCAAATAATTTTTTTAAATTTTTTAAATCTCTACGAAAGATTAGAGGCTTCTTTCAACAGCATATCTACTGCTTCCCTCTCTCTCTTTGCGCAGCGCGCTCTTAAGAAATAAAACTTTAATTTGTATTGTTTACTATGGCAATTTCTGTTTCGGACTTCCAAAGCTAAGTTCTCGTTTTTGCCTTGCCGCTCTTGTTACATGGAATAAGTCAGTTCGTCAGTTCAGTTGAGTTCGTTTCATTTCAATAAGTTTTACTAAATAGTAATTATTTTACATTAAATAGTAATTATTCTCATATTTCAGATCTCTCTTCTAAATCTAGTTCTCCTGCACTGCAATCACTTTCCAACTCAGCACTTTGAATTTTTAAATCTTTCTCTTCTCCTTTCTCATTTCGAATTCAATTCATTTCACCGGACAAGCATAAGGTAACAAATATGGTGGCAAGCAAGTTGATGACGATCAAACTATTATCTAACTTACAGTTCATACTTGGATGGGTTACCAATTTTCCTCTCGATTGAGGAAAAACCAAAGTCCAAGCTCTGCCAACCATTTAGAACCTTTCAGGTGTTCGACCCTGATATTTCGCAGCGTCAGTCAATAAAAGCCAGTTGTATAAAAGTGAACTCAGAGATTTTTAGTGTATTGATCAACCAAACAGCAGAACTCGAGAATGATCTTCTGTTATGCGACTGATGCTAAGATAAACAAGAAGGATAATAATGCATATCCAAGACCCCCCCCCCTTCCGTGAAAAATTTGATTCTTGGTTTAATGTAAACCCATGGTGTAATGAAAACTGAGGAAAACTGCATTCAAGGAAAATGTTTAATTATGCCCCAATTTTTTTACCAAGGCTAGATAAATCAGCATTGGAACTACAATTTTTGAGCGAGAGAAGAGTCTTAAAAACATTGTTCAAAAAATGAAAAAAACTGAAAATCCTTCAAAATCGAATGGAAAATGGAAAACATACCAAATTTTCTTTACGACTGCATGTAGTCTATTCAAAATTTACGACAAAAGTGAAACGTTGAGATAAAAGCCAAATTATCTAAAGGGGGGTCATTAACTTATAATTACTTTCTGTTTATTGTTTTATCTCGTGTCGCATAAAATTAATTAAATTAAATATTTTTTTCTGATCTAAGTATACTACAAAGTTTTAATATCAGGATAGATGACACAACATCAGGATGTGGTAACATTTTATATATGGAAAATATTCCTATTGAATTTCAATAGAATTTTAAATTACTGAAAAGTCTAATTGGGAAATGCGATTTTCTGCTTCCCTTAATTACACAAAAATTATTTTTTTACTGCTTGAACCTATCGAGTTGTTAAGAAGGTAGTAAACGTTAACCTTGAAAAAATGATTTACGACGTTGCATAATAATTAAATCGCACTTATAATTTTTATAATTTAATTAATATTTTGGTTTATTTACCAAGCGGGAACATTTATCTAATCTAAATTTTATGTGTATAAAGAGACGACGTTCGTAAATAACGAAATATGAAAGAAATCGATTTTTCTATAAAATTTATAAGAATATTAATGGAACTGAAAACTTACTTATTGAGGTAAGTAAAAATTAACATAAGATTGTGTAATATTTGGTATATAAAACTGTGAAACACTTACGCACACAAGTTTTACAGTAGGTAAAACCAAGTGAAATTTTTAGAACTCCAGCCGAAAATGTTTTAGTTTAGAAGAATTTTGCAATTAGTGGTGGTGCATATCGTCGAAGAAAGACAACCCTCGTACGACAATGCAGACAAATGGCACGCCAAATAGGCGCCTAATTGTCCCCTAAAAACCAACTCGCCCCAAGTAAATTTAAAAGCACACAACTCCGATTTTGAAATTATTATTTTTATTTTAAATGAATTTTTCTTATCGGAGCCTAATTAAAGTATTTTATTTAATACGCTATCAAGTGAAAATGTAGTAATACGATTCGTTTTAAGATTGACTCAATTTCTTGTACCTAATATTTTCAAAATAAAAAGGTTTAAAAGTATTTTCAAAATGAAACTTACCCCAACTGCTCCCGGTTCTTCCCAATAGTTCTTTGGTGTTTGGATTCCAAAGAGAAAGTTTAAAAGCTTCCCATTTTGTTAACTGGGGTGGTTTAACCATGTAGGGGAATTGGTAAACTCCATTATCACTTGCTGTTGTTTGTTTTGGCGCCATCCCTAAATTAGCACTCCACTACACTGGAAGGATGAACGAGTGACACGCGCTGCGCTACTAACGACGACGAGAACTGTTCTCAAAATACTCGCCGGTTTTACACACAAAACTGACGTAACTCGGCTCTAGCCGTCATAGCAACACTATCAGAATGGGTTGGTTATATGAATGATAATCAGCACTTTGTGCCATGAACGATCGCAATGTTGCTATTTACACATTTCATTTCTTCACGCAGGTGGAACGGCCCTTTATGCAAACATTTCATTGCCAAACGTGCGCTCTTTTGCCATTTTTCGAGATGTTAACAGAGGGGTAAAAATTTCAAAAAATAACCTAATTTTGAATTTTTAAATGCCAAATCTTTCGTTTGTTTTTAAAAATGAAATATTTTTGATTTTCTCCATCCAGCGTATGATTTTCATTCAAAAAGTATTTCTGATCGAAAAAATTTCAAGATCGTCAAGAACTGGAATGCATTTTTCGTACAAAAACTGGTGTAAATTAAAATCACCTTGAATTTGTAAGTAATTTTTTAAATTATTTGTTTTGTAAAATAAGGAAAATGAAAAAACGATGTTTTCACCTTTTTTTTATTTCGCGATGCATAGAAAAGTAGTTCGAAAGGAAGAATTGCGCAAGATGACTTCATAACTGATTCTAGAAATTTGACGCATTTTCAATTGATTTCAAAATATTTTTCTAGTTTATACCTATACTAGTAAATAAATTATAAATAACACTAGCGATTAAACAGAATTCATGATGATAATAAACATACATGGCTAAAACATTGTTAATGTTAAATGTTGATTGCTTTGGTATTGGTAATGGGCTGTCAGCTGTCTTATAATGAAGTTGACCACACAGTAAATTCATTAATTTTAATGTTTTTCAAAATTAAAAAATAATTTAAAAAACATTAACGAAAAATGATAAAAATTAAATCCCAAACTAATCTGCTTGAATGAGGCGCAGAACAAGAAAATATTTGTTCAAGATCAAGGTTTTTCACCTGAACCGGTTCTTGTTTCACCACTACCGACTTTGTCTTAACAATAAAATAAAAGAGGGCATGGCCACCATTAATTATTTATAACTTATTTCCATTATTTTGCTGCTAGATGGACGTATCAGCTTTGCGTAAACAAAAATATTACTGGGCTAAAAATGAAAATTAATTTTCAGTTTTTTACACAGATAAATTACCTGAAAATATTACGCTTTTACATTTAGAAGTGACCTTGAAAAGTGAGTTTCAATGCTAAATTACTTTGACGACAATAATAATGTCGTTTGCCGAAAGGTCAAAAATTATGAAACAACATGAAGCTGTAATTCGAGTAAAATAAATACTTGGGTCGATTTCAAAAAATAAAGAAGTTGTCGGGTAAACCAAAAACCTGGAAGAGATTTTTAAAAATGATGTTATTAAGTTCAAATGCTAATAAGGTAATCTCTCTCTCTCTCTCTCTCTCTAGTCGTATCCTCATGACTGAGGAATCGTGATCCAAAAGCTCACTCGCAGTTGTTCACTATGGTCTTCCATACTTGCCGGTCTTCCGCATCTCTTATTGTTGTTTGTAGGGGGCGCTTTGTTATTTGTTTCACCTGGTCTATCCATCTGTTGGGTGATCTACCCCTAGGTCTCTTGCCTTCCACCTTTCCCTGAACAACCAGCTTCTCCAGGCTTGCCCCATCTCTGCGCATCACATGTCCAAAATACTGCAGGATGCGTCGTCTACATATGGTTGATAGTCTATCTTTTATTTTCAGCTCCCTCAGTATTGACACGTTCGTTCTCTTTGCTGTCCTTAGTATTCTCAACATACGTCTCCAGCACCACATCTCGAAAGCGTCGATGCGACGTCCATCCCATCCGCCATCTTGATGGTCCACGCCATACAGGAAGATTGAGAAGATTAAAGTCTTTACTAGATGAATCTTGGTATTTGTGGTGATTTGTTTGTCGGTCCATATCTTCTTTAGTTTAGTCATGGCCCCACGTGCCATTGCAGCGCGTCTCTTAAATTCTTTTTCGGTTCCACCTTCGCCGTCCACCAATGAACCCAGGTAGAGAAATTCATTAACTTTTTCTATGTGTGTTAGTTGATTACCCGCTACCAAGGTGCCACCTCTATCTATAACCATAATTTTGGTTTTTTCCAGGTTCATTGTTAAGCCCAAGACTTCACTTTCTTTCATGACCAGTTGTAGCATCTCTGCGAGTCACTCGTCTTCATTCTTGGCCAGCAACGTAGTGTCATCCGCGTACCTCAGATTTGTTATTTTTCTTCCGCCGATCGACACGCCGCCATCGTATTCATCCAGAGCTCTTCTCATAATGTATTCGCCATACGCGATGTACAGCCTGGGGGAGAGAATGCATCCTTGTCGAACTCCTTTCTGTGCCTTAAAAGGTTTTGATATCTTATCATTCAGCTTTATAACCGCCTCATTGTTCTTATATAGACTTTTTATCATTGCTATTAGGTGATCCGGAACTCCCATTTCTCCCATTGCACGCCATAGCTTGTTCCAGCGTACACAGTCAAAGGCTTTCTTATAATCTATAAAACATAGGAGTATGGGAATATTGAACTCACGTGATTTTTCTATGATTTGTCGAATATTGAATATTTGGTCTCTTGTTTCTCTCCCCTTTACGAAACCCGCCTGTTCAGGTGGTATTTGATATTCTAGATATTTTTCCAGCCTTTGGTCGACTATTCGTAAGAAGATTTTGCTTGCATGAGATATTAGTGCAATTGTTCTATAGTTTTGGCATTTTCTTGTAGATCCTTTTTTATGAAGCGGTATATAAACTTAATTCGTCCAGTCAGTCGGCCATTGTCCAGTTCTCCAGACTTTATTGCAGATATCTAGAAGTATTTGAACCCCATCATCTCCCAGTGTCTTTAGCATCTCTGCAGATACCTCGTCATTCCCATAGGCTTTGTTATCTTTTAGACGTCGTATGGCGCCCTCAACCTCATCCTTCATAATGGCTGGTTCTTTCTCATCATGGTCAAAACAGAAATCCGTCTGTTCATCTCCATTGACCTCATCAACATATAGGCACTCGCAGTATCGTCTCCATCGCTCCAATACCTCTTCGTCCTCCCTCATAAGGTAATAAGCATTTTAAATTATTATCTTCGTCCAACGTTTCTTCCATCTTCCGAAAGAAGCCATAAAATTTGAAACCTGAAAATCATCTATACATGTCAGGCCCGTAGCCAGGAGGGGGCACGTGCCCCCCCCCCCCGAAATGTTCAAAAGAATCAAAAATTTTGAAAGTAAAACATTTGAATTTCGAAAATAAAATAGGTATACTTTGGAACAAGTTTTTTTCTAAATTTATTTGGCGTAATTCATTCCTTCCGCCTCACTCCAAGTTTCGTAGCGTTGCAAATAACTTCTACACCAAATTTAGTTAAGATTGGTCAAATAAAAACGTAAAGCACGTGCACGCGTATTTGCATTGTCGATCGGTTGACAGCTTGACAGCATTCATTATTGTTTTTTAAGTTGATTTTGAGTAGCCTGCCTTCCTTTAAGGAATCTCGATAATCCATTCATGCGCGTCCCATGGGGACGCGCATGAATGGATTATAGAGATTCCTTAAAGGAAGGCAGGCTACTCAAAATCAATGCCAAATTTGGTCCCGATCGGTCAAACATAATAAATAGAGATGTATGTACTATATACTATATACAAAGTAATTTCTACTCCGTTCACAGGCGCTGAAACGTAGCACTTGAATGATACAAATACGGTGTCAACGATTTATAGTTTCTTTATGCATTATATTTAATTTTTTTATCAATTAGGTATATTTTAGTTTTTGTATGCATTATATTTTACCTATTTCGTAAATAAACCTTAGTTTTAAACTTTTGTTTTTAGTCTTGAATAAATTTTGGAACCTAACCCCCTTTTTTCTATTGCTTCTTTGGTTCCATTTACGCGAATTCCATGTACGCGAGGTTTTTGGCGAACGGAACCCGCGCGTACATGGAGGGTCTAGTGTATTTGATGGAGAATTTTATGCTCTTCAATTATGGTCTGATCATAATTTTTAATACAAGCATAAATAAGCGAGTTATCAGCAAAAAATCGCGTTGAGGGAGCTAAAACCCCCGATTGTGGGGGACGCCGGCGTGGGATTTTATGAGACTTTTTGGGGGGGGTTATAACCCTCCCAGGGGGGAAGGGGGGTTAGAATTAGAACACTCCAATGTACATCTCTGCCAAAATTCAGCTTGCCCGGATTTTTTGCAAACTAAAAACCATCCTTGCCTGGACTATAACATTTGTTTTAAATAAAAATAAATTAAGAAAAATAAAATATTGAAAAAATTTGTTTGTAATAAAAATTCCCGGAAGGGGAACCCCCGAAAATTTTACTTTTAAAATATTTGTAATAATGTAGTTTAATATATAAATAAATAAAACTTTAAAAAAATTGTAATAAAAAGGAGAACCCCCTTTACAAGTGCCCCCCCCCCCCAAATGAAATCCTGGCTACGGGCCTGATACATGTCCATACTACGAAGATCTGGTTTCAGTTGGGGAAACTTACTTTGCACCCTGAAAATAATTTTGAAAATAGATATTGCACGAGGACAAGCAAAACCTCCACTGCGTTTGAAATTCTGACAAATTTAACCCTACGTATTATCTTTCTTTTGATGCTGAAATAGAAAGATATGCACTTGACACGATTTCAAAAGATCCAAACTAAAATTGACCGTCCTTCGAATAACGATTGCCACAATAAGGTAGTGCAATGTTGCACAAGTATTTCAGAAAAATACTCTTTTTTGGGTGCCAAACAAGCAATACACTTAAATAATAACCCTTCACCTATCTAAGCCATTCCTTTCCGTACCATGACGTAGACGTCTGAACAAAGCTCTCCCACTAACTGAAATCCAAAAATAATATCTAATGACGTATTTCTTTTAATTTAGCTTTACTTGTTAAATCTGTTCTGCAGAATCTAATTATAAATTTTAACTTTGTTGATCTACATTTACGTTTGCCAAAAGCAGACAAGATTACCTTCGAGAAATATAAGTTCATCAGGAAATGTACGTTTAAAATAATAAAGGTTAAAATTAAAATGAAATTAGGAAGTGAATTGGTTTCAAAAAAATTAATAACTCTTTCAAAAACAGTTTCGTGGTGCAACAACCACATAACATGATGTAATAAATAAATTACAACAACTAGTTTTTAGTTTTTATTTTCACACCGAAAATATTAATAAACAATACATCTTAAATTAAAAACTTTTCAATTTTTTTTTAAATCTAATTATATCCTAGTCTAATAGTTACGAAAACTTCATTCCTTCTCCTTTCTACTTCTTCTCCTCTATTTATTGGTTAAATAATAAGGAGCCCATCCGGCAACGTAATTTACAGGTGCCGAAATTTGAACAGTTTGTGCTGAAATTTTTTCGGAAGTTTTAGCATCTGTCAATTTTGCAGATTTGGCTTCCACAACGACTTCGGACGATGGGGGTGCAACTGGAACTTGACCGATTAACTGAAGTTGTGCCGGTGCTGCGATTGTATTGTAAGTCGAAATAGAATTTGGCAAAAGGATTTGTGGAGCCGTTGCAATGAAAGCTGGTTGATGTGCTCCAATAATATTTGTGTACGCATACGAAATTGCTGGGGCAGTAATTTCGGCCGTTTTGATTTGAACTGCTTCTTGTGTTTGTTTAGCCAGTGGTTCTATGGTTTCCTTGCGCGTTTCTTTGTCTGCGGAAAGTGGTTCGACTTTCTCGGCGTCGATTTTAACGGCGGGTTGTGGCGATGGAACCGCAACAGGAACTATTGGCAAAGCAGGTACTACCGGTGCAACATTAACCGCTACTTGAGCCGAGTCGATAGCGTTGGCAGCTGCGACGCGTGCCTTGGCTTCTTCGATTGCGGCAAAGTGAACTGCCTTGGCTGCCGCTACTTCGGGGCTATCGGGCACTTGTTTGGGAGCCAATTCAATTGGAGCGACGTTTTCGGTTGGTCCTACGGGAATATTTGTGGCCGCTACTCGAAAACCGTTGACCGGATCGGCGACGTAGGCTGCTGATTGAACTAGGCCTTGTGCATCTAAGTAGGTGTAACCACCGCGAGTAATTCCGTCGATGGTTTTACTTTCGGCTTTGGAAGATAACGGAGAAGCGTATCCATAAGAATATTGGCCGAGGGCATCCTGTGCGTGGTATTGGCTCGATACTGCGTTTACGACTACCGGATGAGCTACCGCAATGGTTGGAATAATCGAAGCTGGTGCCGAATACGCAAGGGAAGCTACAAGAGGAGCCCCTATACCTGAAGGTTTGCTTGTCACTAATGCAACTAAAACCGAAAGCACAACAAAAGTTTTCATACTGACTGATTAGGCGCTACTGCAATGTCAGAACTCGCTAAAACTGGGATGAATTTGTCTCGATACACTTTTATACGTTAACCACACCTAAAGAATATCGCTCGATCGAGTTTTTCCTATTGTGAATATATTTGGCAGACTCGTTGACTTTGAAAACCGCTGATTTATTGTAAATTACACTTGCAAGGTCGCCAAGAAGAAGAAGAAGAATTATTGTTAGGCTGTCTAGAACCATCGAACCTATTGTTTGATCGTTGCATCTAACAAATTCTTTTTCTTAAAAATTAAGCTCATACTCAAGACTAGGAATCGTAGCGTTTTTGCAACGGTTAATTATTGTGGTAGAATTTGAATTTAAAAAAAATTATGTAAAATTCCAATCCCCGATAGAATACTTAAGAAAATTTGCTGTTATTTACGAACTACATAATCGATATTGAATTTTACATAATTTGATTGGCAGGTAAGCTCTACAAAATGCAAATTGTAAGATCCGTGTTTGGATGTCTCCACGGTTAGAAGGATGAAACACTCCTACAGGTCAACAAAAATTACTAATTTTTAAAATGTCACACTGGGCAAAAAAACGCTCCATAAATAAACGATAAGATTTTTTTAAATATATTTAGTTTTACCATAAAAGAATTTTTACCATTCTAACGACTTTTTCTGATTTCATTATGTTGAATCGGTCAATAAAATTTCAAATTATGGTTTTTCGTTGAAGTGCAGTTTTTAAATCATAAAGAGAACGTTGTAAGATGGTCAAGCTGCAGCAAAACATTTCAAGAAACAAAGGAAAATCAGTTTCAGGTTTTAAAAACCGTTTTGGACATTCAAACCAGTTTTCAAGACTTTAATTGTTTACATCGACCCCTTTTCTCAACGAAACCCTCAAATAAAAATTTAAATAGAGTCACTTTAATTAAAATTCTGAAGTAACAGAAATTTTTTAATTTTTTTGCAATTTGATTGTGGAAATTGTTTGAGCACTGAATGCACCTTAAACCTAAAAAATTTGTGTAAATGTTAATTCTTAACTTGTCCAGTGTCGATTAGGTTTTTATAAATAAACAAAAAAATTAATTTTACTTCCTTATGTCGTAGTAATCATGCATCAATGTTTTAGTAATAATGTGGATCACCTTAAAAGGTTAATGCTCTTCAACGTTTATTCATCATGGAATCTCTTTCTTAAAATTCCCTTTTAAGGAGTTAAAATATACAAACTTTCAATTTTCGAAATTAATATTGAATTAAAATTCGGAAATTAACTTGTTAATTTTTAAATTTTAGTTTGAGAAGCCAACCAATTTGAAAATCTTAGTTATTTCAGAATTGAGTAGTTTTTAAGAATTTGATGGATGCTAATTAATGGGTAGGTAGGTATTGCATTGTAATTTTGGTTTTTCAAAGTAATGTTCACATTCTTCGGTAAGGCGTGGTATAAATTTTAAAAGAACATTGTTAAGACCACCGGTTTGCAATGAAAACAACAAATTACAACGACAATCTGGAATATGTAATTAACAAATAAATTTATAATAATTTCTATATCCAAAAATGTCACGAGTCGAATTATATGGCGCATATTTTAATTTATTTGTTTGTAAGTACGTGTATCATATTTATAGGTTGTTGTTTAATTAATCTAATTAATAAACATGACATTTTTTTTAAAACATTGTTAAATGTAGTGGCGCCGCTAGACCATACACCGATGGCGATACTTCTTAATGGTATTTTGAAAAAAGGCTTTCGCTCTTTAGGGCAAGCCGCCACTAAAAAGACGTAGAAATCTTATTCAAAATATATTTTTAAGATACTTATTGGGGTTTGGGGGGGGGTGTATAAACTCCCTCAAAACAGTGAGACCCTTGCAGTAAGGATCGACATATTCAGCTTGTTAACGTTTTAACGAAGAGGTAGAAGAGATTATATCCAATATCAGATTATTTACACTGTTTGTTTTACATTGAAGACAAATATTTAAGCAAAAAAATTTTAATTAACTTCGCAACACAAAATAAAATAAAGTGCAATTTTAAATTTTACTAACTCCGTTTCTTAACGCACTGTCGATTAATAAATTGCATAATTATGTATGTATTGTGCAGCTTTTACTTCTTTAGGAACTCAATTGGAATGCATATTTCACCAAAATCATATACTGTCGCTATTTCTTCATTTAAATCCAGCACTCTTGCGTCATCTTTATATTTACCACTGGGAATGAGTGGAGGAATGTGAATTTCATGGACAACAAAATTGCAGGCGTGACACATAACATCCTGAAAGTTGAAAACTGTAGTTACATTTATGACCAGAAATTATTTGCAAAACTTTTCCAAAAGAAAAACTTAGAACGTTACCACAATTCTTTATTGCTCCTGCACTCGTTGTTCAAGAATTTAAGAGCTTGTACGACTATAACTAAAAATTTATGTTTGATTATAAAGTTATCTTTTGTTCAAATTAAGCTCAGAAGGAGCTTAATTTGCGGTGCGATAATGGTTTATAATCGCACGATACAACACAAGGGCTAGGACAATACTCAAAGATTCAGCGAGTACAGGTTTTAGCAAGGAGATTGCACGAGCGAAGCGCAGCGGAGCGAATGTCGATCTTCTTGCTAAAACCTGTACTCGCTGAATCTTTGAGTATTGTCCCGAACCCGCGTTGCTGTTGCGGTGATAATTCCGTGAAGAAACGCCACAACTTAAAAGCACAACATCACATACGAAAATCGACATTTCAAACGCCATTTTTAATGTCGAAAATTGTGAAACAAATTGATCATATCGCATCACAATCATTGCAAAAAAAAATTAAACAAAAAATTTCGTAAGTACCGAAAAAATGGAAGCATGATCGCACTAAATTTGTAATATAAAATTCGTTACTATAAAATTCGTTAGAAGTACATTGCTAAGTGAACTCGGGTGAGAACTAATGCGTAGAACCGGTTTCCTACATCGCATCTATTGAGTGCGTTATTAGTCATACACACTACATACATTATAATATTCGAAGAGATTTTTTATTACGTATGAATTCTTTTACGCTCCACTACAAATATTCGATATTCTGGTAGGGTATTTGGAATATTTTTTATTTTCGGATATTATTCGACTGTGCATGCGTCGTACCCATTTAACTACAATGTAAAATAACGCACGCTGATTGGTCGAAACGACAAAATTTGACCCTGAATAGAATTATCGATAAGATGTGTCTATTTTACAGCGTAACAAGCCTGACCCACAGATTTGGAAAACCGCCGACGCGACGTGGTGGTTATCCATAAGCCAGGTTAAGATATAAACAGCATCGAAAGTTATCGCTTCATCAGTTTTCTAACATCCCTAAGTTAACTATCCTTACCCGCTTCAAGGAAGTCATTTTCGATAACCATGTTCTCTATGACCAACAGTTCGGCTCAGAGATGGCCATAGCACCGTTCAGAAATCCCTCCGTCTCGTCGAAAACATCATCCTCGGTCTTAACAAGAACGAGTTAAGCCTTAAAGTCTTCCTTTTGAAATGTTTCAAGTCAACATTTAACCGGCCCTTGTTCAACTCATCTCCTCGTACATAGGGAACCAATACCTCCTGATCAAACTCGGAGTTCCCCGAAACTTCCTTCTATCACCATCACCGTTCGACATCTTCATAAGCGAAATCCCCACCCCACTTAACCGGCTAACAAACATTTTTTTGTACACAGATAACACCACCATGTACACGTCATTCATCAACCTGGACGTCACCACGTTCCGTCTTCAAAAAGTCGCCAACGATTTAGAAAAGGTGGCTCGAAACTTGACACACTCGAGCAAAACTTTCGCAATCATTTTTAGCAATTGTTGGAAAGTCTACAAGTTCAGGGTTTGGATCTTCGACGATCAAATCCTATGGGAGCCCAAGGTCAAGCACCTATGAGTCAACATGGACCCCGCCTGACCTGGAAACCCCACGTCGCATCGCCATGGTCACCACCCGAGCCAAGGTACTTTCTGCAAGCTCTACCCGATACTCAACCGGAAGCTACAAGACCATCATCTACGCAGTCCCAATGTGGGGCTTCGCAAAGCCCAGCATCATGAACAAACTCCAGGTTGTTCAACATAAGACCGCTGCTTCGCCTTTGACGCCCCTTCTTTAATGCCAACCGGCGACTGCACACAGATTCCACCCTAAAAACCATCGAGGACCACATCCGTAAGTTTGCTACTAAACTCTACCCTTTATAGATAACCCGATAATTAAGCAATTCGAGCAGTATCAGTCGGAAGAATACCGTACGCAATTTTGTTCATTATTAGTTCACCTGAATTAGACGAATATAAGGCGAATAGAAGAAATCCGAGAAAAATAAGGGATTATGAGTGAGGTTGAACTCTCAACACGACTTTTGTAATTAAGTCCTTTATACGCCTGGTTTGGAATTATGGCTGTATTTTGGTATACGTGCTCTCAACGGAGTTACATAGATGTAAAGATCCGAAAAGTTCCCACCTGCTTGAGGAATTAAACATCACTTCTTGAGAAAAACTTCAGTTTCTTTCTTTTAGGAACTGTTTTTTCCAAACCGTCAGCCGTACGTAGAAAAGAATGGGAACGAAAATATTTATCATTATATTCTACATTAAAATTGTTACGTTGACAATTCTGCTAATCCCCATCCAATTCTCGCAAACGTTTAAGTACCTGACAATTTCGTTAAAAATAATTAAAAACCAAAGAATTTGTTGAAAAAATGGTATATGGGTCATTCCATCTCAAATCGAATCATGAATTTACTTGACCCATGCCTAATTGGATAAAATTTGGTACACACCATCTTAGTAAGAAATAAAAAATACAAATTAAAGGATTTGCCCAAAAAGGCACTCGTTTCCTTGTTTTGGTCTTTCAAAAAGTTGGTGTGTAGACTTGTAGGAAAACGACTGTAACTTCATCCACGGTGGTCTAAATTTTAAAATAAAAAATGTTCTGTAAAGGTAAACGAACATTCTGTTCAAATATTTAACCATATTTGATATTTTCAACCCCTAACTGTATTAATTTTTTAATATTAACACTATTTCAACCCCTATTTCTAAAGGGGTCTTTTTTATTGGTTAATTTTTTTACAGTTTTTTTAAAACGAATTAAATTTTTATATCGGGCCGTGTATTTTGGTCCATTTTCAAGGTTAAAATTAATTATATTATATATATATATATTTCGGGCTACTTAGTACATTAAACTTGCATTACTATACATTGAATACTGCACTATACAATTACAATTGTTTACCCGATCCCCAATCTCCACCTCTCTCTATCGGTTGCATCTTGTTCCTCCAAGTTCCTCACTGCCATAGCTTTCTTTATCCCATCGTTCCACGATCTTCTCGGTCTTCCACGCTTTCTTCTTCCTGGGGGTACCCACTTAAGTAACCTCTTTGGCCATCTGTCGTCCTCCATCCTTAGTAGATGTCCAAACCACCGCAGACCACGTTTTTCAATTCTCTGGGTTACTTCTTCATTTGCGTTCATTATCGTTCTTATATGGTCATTTCTTATGTGTTGTAAACGAGATACCCTGGCACTTCTACGCAGGTAGTCCATTTCGACCGCCTTTAGTCGTCTTTGCATGTTTGCATTTGGACACCAAACCTCACAACCATAACACAGAACCGACTCAACCATAACCATTCCGACCCTTTTTTTATTTTTTGTTGAAATATTTTTGTGTTCAGCATTCCTATGATTTTTTTGGTTTGTTGAATACGAGTTCGAATTTCCTCAGTCCCCAGACCCTCCCCATTAACAGTAGCCCCCAGATACTTAAACCGTTCCACCTGCTCAACCTGCACCCCATCATCGATTAGGATCTCAAACTTAGCGTCGGTGTTAACTGCAAGGTATTCTGTTTTTTTAAGACTAACTTGGAGTCCCCATTACATTATATTACATTAGATAAATTATTAAAAATATAAATTGCAGCGTTTTTTTTAGGAATTATCTGACAATGTCAAATGAATAACAATAATATTGTAGCTTGTCATATAATTTCCCAAAAAAGGGCTGTAAGATCGTAGATTGCCCATGAATCATGCTATCATCATGTTATCCAGAATGTATTTATAACCACCATGCAAGTATTGGACATCCTTTTTATCATTCATAGGGTTAAGACTTATATGGATGTTAATAGCTTCTTTTATTTTCCATTTCTTGTCTATTTTCTCTTTTTCTAGAATTGTAATACCTCCGTGGTTAATACAATGTGAATTAGAGGTCATGTGTTTACATAATGCCGTATAACCATCCTCATCATCTCTCAGGAAGACGCGAGCATTTTTTACATCTCGTGTATGTTCCTTTATGCGAATGCCTAGTTTTCTAGAACCTTCAACTATGTATACCGGGTCACAATCTTGACAGGGGAAACTAAATACAGACCTATACCTAACAAAGAATATCTTATAATTTAAAACGAATTAAGTTTACAAAAAAAAAATCAAATAATGTATTTTTGGTTTAACTGCATTGTCATATTATTATGCTAAACTTTTTATCAAAATTAGAGATGGTGTGGTCAACTTATATTCAGATAATAAATATTTATGATGAAAATCTATATAATTAATTGAAAATCGATTCCGACCTTTTTAAATAAATATAACGGTGGTCGCGCAACTTAACTATACTTTAAGCTGTTATTCCTATGTGAATACGAATCTGACGAAAAATATGTGTAAATATTTTTTTGTAGAGAATTTAATTAGCTTTAATTTTGTATTCAACTATTTTGTCATAAAGTTCAAAGAAACTTGAGAAATCGGCGAAAAACTAATTTTTCCCATGCTCATCCCATGATAAAATTTGGTACGCATGCTCAACACATTTGTACCAAAAAACTGTAAAAAAATTAACCAAAAAAAAGACCCCTTTAGAAATAGGGTTAAAATTAATCCAGTTAGGGGTTGAAAATATAAAATGTGCTTGAATATTTGAATAGAATGTTCATTTACCTTTACAGAACATTTTTTATTTTTAAATTTAGACCACTGTGGATGAAGTTACAGTGTTTTTCTACAAGTCTACACACCAACTTTTTGAAAGACCAAAACAAGGAAACGAATGCCTTTTTGAACAAATCCTTAAATTTGTGTTTTTTATTTCTTACTACCATGGTGTGTACCAAGTTTGGTCGGGGTCGAGTCAATTTTACCTATTTTTTTGTCGATTTGAGATGGAATGACCCATATGTTTATCTATTAACGCTTACGCTACAAAAACTAAGCGAGATAGTGCAAAATTCAAAAAGAATTTTTGGTAGAGCATAAAATTATCTAACAAAAAGTTCATAAAAGGAAAAATTGAAATAAGTAGTTTACGTGTGAGTCTTTCAAAGTCGTGGTCTCGATACACAAAGTTTGAGATGAAATCATGATTTTCGACGATTTTCGCCAATACGTCAATTTTATTTAAGGTTGATGAAAACAACGTAAACATGAAATTGAAAATCTCAAAAAATTCATGGCTTATTAGAACACCGTAATGTAATTACTTCAAATTCAAAGAATTATTTTCACCTCCAATTAAATTTTTTATTAGCAGGAAAGAACAATACTACATTTTTTGCTTCAATTGTGAATATATTTTGTTAATTTTGTTCCCTAACATTTGTTTGTAAATTCAACCATTCGTCAGTTATGGTTCAAATGTGTTCAGCCATAATGAAAAGTGGAAATCTCGGAAAATATACTAATTTTGAAAAATCCAGAGGCACATGACCTCATTTAAATTATTGATCAATTTCTAATGTCGGCGGTAAATCAGTAAAAACAAAATTTTTAAACAGCAACCACTTCTTCTTTAGAAGAGTTCATGATCCTGATTCTCCAATCGTCTCTTTTGGGCTTTTTATAAACAACTCCCAGAATTTCTACGATTAAAGATGCTTTTATTTTTTTTTAAATGTTCCATAATCACCTATTTTTAAAATATTTGAGATGCAACACTTAATTTTAATTACCTAATAAATAAAAAAATTTCTGCATAAACTAAATAAAACTTTTTTTTTTTTTAAATATGATACAATAATAACAGAGCATTCTGTAAAAATGAAATCATTTTAAACATTGGCATCAAGCAAATTAATTAAAATTACATAATACCTATGTAAAATTTTAAATCATTTACAAATTTACGTTTGTATAAAACTTACATCAAATTTTCTATACCTACTAACTGCCAAGCTTTTTTAAAAGTTTTCCTTTTCTTGAATGAAAACCTACAAGATTCAGGTGTTCATAAAATTGATTTACATTCAAAAGGATCCAGCTTCTTCACATCATTGATGAAAAAAATTAGAAAATCTGGGATAAAACCTATCTTTTATCATAACAAAATTGGGTAGGTACTACCCAATTCAGAATTGAGAAACCAAAAATATTTAATTCTGTCGTTTCTTATTGGGCAGTGATTTGTGGATCAAACAACTTCCTCAATTCTAAGGTGCTAAAAGTGTCTTAAAATTAATGGTATGAACAATTAAAATATATCAAGACCTAAACTTGCATTCTTAATATATAACAAATGAGAGTAAAGAAGTGTAGCCAAACTTTTGATTGTACTTCAAGATCGCAGAAATTTGACATTAATAGAAATGATCTTGAAATACAGCACCTATTGTTCACAATGTGCATTGAAGAAAAGTAACTTTTCTTTACATTTTTGGCTGCAGATTGTCATTACTTCTATACTTTATTTATTGCAATATTTAAAATTTAATATTTACGAATGATAACAGTCTTTCAGGTTCGCACTTCCCATTTTATAGTAAAAAAGTACAAAAAGTTTAATCTATTAACAATTCAAAATGAACAGAGCCCGTCCTGTCTGCCCGGTTATGTTTTATGTTTCTTGCCCAAGCTTTGCATTCAATGTTTATGACAATTCCACCTAAAAATAAGAAAATTATTATTTTGTTGTCGTCATCGCATTTTCAATTCCTTACTGGTGGGTCTTAGAAATTGGACTGCCACTAAAGGACTCAAATATCCTTCACCATTTTTGTATGGATAGTAATAACCTGGAAAACCTTGGATCTCTGGATAATACGCCGTAGGGCCTAAATATTCCACATCCGCTGGATTTTCACCTTCACAACTAATCCAAACAGTATTTCTCTGTAAGCCAAAACAAAATTAATTTTAAAATTAACAGAAGCAAATTAAACCTACCATGAGAACGGACGTGTTTCCTATGTGATATTGCAGTTGCAGGGGCATATCTCGAGGCAGATCCCTGGTATCATTATAATATTCGGGAACCCATCCATAAATTTTATTTAATTTCAAAAATATGCAAGGCGAGTTTCGATGATATTCGAAAAATTTGTCCTTACTGCAACTCTTCCACAATGTGACATCAATGTTGCACACTTCGTTATCTTTTGGGTATTGATCCCAGCCGCATCGTTTTGAAGACGTACTTTTTTCAAGTTTACCAGGAGTGTAATATTCTAAAAATCACAAAAGTTTCATTATTACGGTTGTAACATTTTATTAACAAAACTTACTGTCTAAAAATTCTTTCAAGTTATCCACCCATTGCAAGTAGTTCGATTGGTTGGAGGACTGGAACCATATCAAGGTGCTTTCGATGTTATCTTGTGTTGGCATTGGTCTAAAGCCTAAACCGGGGTTGGTTCCTATTATAGAACGTTCCATTTGCCATTTTGGAATACGTGGATCTAGCGTTTGGAAGAAAACCCACATACAAATGGAGACTAACGCTGCGAGCATTCCATAGAAAACCAAATAAAATAAGAGGATTTTTGCTGAAATAAAAAAAAATTGTTTATGTTCTATTTATTTCTTTCACTCCCAAGCCCAAATTACGTTATATCCACTTTTAGTTTAAAATTATTACAGGCATTTTGAAAAGTGAAGTGGAAGTTTGTTATCAAAATACCGATCGAAAATTTGAATTCAAAAAGAAAAACTTTTTTTAATTCATGATATTTTATCGTAAAAAGAATATTTTCAAAAAGGCTCATATTAAAATAATTAAATTTTCAATATCAGTAGCTACAAATTCATAATATTCTTGAGCTAAAAGCAATAATTTTAAGAAAATCCAGAATGAATGAAATATTAAGAATTCTATTGGCCTGTTAGTACTAATAAACGTTTTTCTATTGGTCAGTTAAATTTAACAGCTTCTGCCAAGTTTTATGAAACCGGGCAATAAATTGTAATGGGGGCGGGGGGTAAATAGCAAATTAACATTTAGAAAAATTTACCGTAAGGGGTCATCCATTAATTACGTAAGGGTTTTTTTGGGGGGAGGGGGGTATTGGATATCTTACGGACCCTTACGTAGGGGGGTGTCCGACGTATTCCTTACGTAAGTTTCTTAAAATATTTTTTAAAATTAAATTTTAATTTTTTCTTTTTATGTTGGTAATTGCATGTTTTTGTATTGAAATAGTGCAAAAATTCGCAAAGGAAAGTTGATTTTGAGTAGCCTGCCTTCCTTTAAGGAATCTCGATAATCCATTCATGCGCGTCCCTATGGGACGCGCATGAATGGATTATCGAGATTCCTTAAAGGAAGGCAGGCTACTCAAAATCAACTTAAAAAACAATAATGAATGCTGTCAAACTGTCAACCGATCGACAATGCAAATACGCGTGCACGTGCTTTACGTTTCTATTTGACCAATCTTAACCAAATTTGGTGTAGAAGTTATTTACAATGCTACGAAAAACATAGGCTACTTTAGTACCTTGAAGCGAGGCCGAAGGCCGAAAAACCACGGTCTACACGTATGCCTGTGATACCCTTGAGTGAGGCCGAAGGCCGAACAACCACATCCGACACGGTCTAGATGGCTAAAGGCGGCCGGTAGGCCGACTGTGCCAGCTAGTATAATATATTATTATTCATCTTTTATAAATATAAGGGGTGGAGAGGGGGGTCAAAATTAATTTTCTTTTAAATAATCCTTACGTAAGATGTGGGGGGGGGGTTTGCCACAATCTTACGTACCCTTACGTGGCGGGGGGAGGGGGTCCAAAATTACAAAAATCATCCTTACGTAATTAATGGACGGCCCCTAAAAAGAAATAACATTTCTTGGTGACGTTACCCAATCTTTCTTATTTTTTGAGATATTTGAGAAAAAACAAACAAACGAAGATCTAATATATCTCACAAATACACTTTATTAAAAGTAACATAAGGTTAATCTAAATATATAAAAGAGAAGATCTGCTTGCTTGCTTGCTTGCGTGTTTGCGTGTTTGTTCGCTATACGTTCCTAGACCCGTGGACCGATCTCGACCAAATTTTGCACAGTTATTTTGTAGCTCCAGGCGCAACTATTCTCGCATATATGGAGAAGAAATTCGAGCGGGGAAAAAAGTTATTCGCTTTTTTCGAAAATCAAATCACAAGTTTGACAAAAAATTTAATTTGTCAAATAATTAATTTGACGTACAGTCAGTGGCGGAGAAAAAAGTTATTCGCTTTTTTCTAAAATCAAATCACAAGTTTGACAAAAAATTTAATTTGTCAAATATATAAAAAACTACTAACAAAAAACCACTAACAAATTAATCTGAAAATACTGTCAACAGATGGCGGGGATGGCGGCTTTAATTCGAAAAATGCAAACCACTAACAAATTAATCTGAATGCCGCGAATAAGACCGGAGCACTTTATATAGGTCGCAGAACTCGCCGGAATTGTGCAAGAAGACGCAGATCCACTTCTTCGTGGAAGATCTACCTCTTTGCGGAAGATTTAACTTTACATGAAGATGTAACTTTACGTGAAGATTATGTATGTATGTATGTATGGATGTATGTATGTATGTATGACAGATGACAGATGGCGGATGACGGATGACAGATGACAGATTAAAGATGACAGATGACAGATGAAGGCCGAACAACTATGGCCTTCACGGATCTATTATGGTTCGGTCTGTGAGGCCGAAGGCCGAACAACTATGGCCATCACGGATCTATTATGGTCCGGTCTGTGAGGCCGAAGGCCGAACAACTTTGACCTTCACGGATCTATTATGATCCGGTCTGTGAGGCCGAAGGCCGAACAACTATGGCCTTCACGGATCTATTATGGTCCGGTCTGTGAGGCCGAAGGCCGAACAACTATGGCCTTCACGGATCTATTATGGTTCGGTCTGTGAGGCCGAAGGCCGAGCAACTATGGCCTTCACCGATCTATTATGGTTCGGTCTGTGAGGCCGAAGGCCGAACAACTATGGCCATCACGGATCTATTATGGTCCGGTCTGTGAGGCCAAAGGCCGAACAACTTTGACCTTCACGGATCTATTATGATCCGGTCTGTGAGGCCGAAGGCCGAACAACTATGGCCTTCACCGATCTATTATGGTCCGGTCTGTGAGGCCGAAGGCCGAACTACTATGGCCTTCACGGATCTATTATGGTCCGGTCTGTGAGGCCGAAGGCCGAACAACTTTGACCTTCACGGATCTATTATGGTCCGGTCTGTGAGGCCGAAGGCCGAACAACTATGGCCTTCACGGATCTATTATGATCCGGTCTGTGAGGCCGAAGGCCGAACAACTATGGCCTTCACGGATCTATTATGGTCCGGTCTGTGAGGCCGAAGGCCGAACAACTATGGCCTTCACGGATCTATTATGGTCCGGTCTGTGAGGCCGAAGGCCGAACAATTTTGACCTTCACGGATCTATTATGATCCGGTCTGTGAGGCCGAAGGCCGAACAACTATGGCCTTCACGGATCTATTATGGTCCGGTCTGTGAGGCCGAAGGCCGAACAACTATGGCCTTCACGGATCTGTTATGGTCCGGTCTGTGAGGCCGAAGGCCGAACAACTATGGCCTTCACGGATCTATTATGGTCCGGTCTGTGAGGCCGAAGGCCGAACAACTATGGCCTTCACGGATCTATTATGGTTCGCCCTGTGAGGCCGAAGGCCGAAAAACTATGGCCTTCACCGATCTATTATGGTCTTCCCCCTGTGAGGCCGAAGGCCGAACAACTATGGCCTTCGCGGATCTATCATGGTCCTCTCTCTGTGAGGCCGAAGGCCGAACAACTATGGCCTTCGCGGATCTATTATGGTCCTCCCCCTGTGAGGCCGAAGGCCGAACAACTATGGCCTACTCGGATCTATTCTGGGTCTAGATGGCTAAGGGCGGCGGATGCCGCCCGTGCCAGCTAGTTATCAATAAAGTGATAATTATCACGAAAACCTACAATCACATAGTATTAAGAATCACAAATATGCAGAACTCAGCTAAAGCCCCACTACCCCTATTTTTAGTAGAGCTACAATCCAAAGAAAACAACAAAGACATTTACAAAATAAGAAATCTTCAGCACTCGATAATAACTTTTGAGCAGCCACATACTAAAAGAGACATACCACAATGTGCAAGATGTCAGGCGTATGGACATACCAAAACTTATTGCAATAAAACTCCTAACTGTGTGAAGTGCTTACAAAAACACTTCTCTAAGGTCTGCCCAAGAAAGGAAAGAGGACCAGAGGTCAAGTGTTGTAACTGCGGTGGGGAGCACCCTGCCAACTACAAAGGTTGTATCATACGAAAGCAGCTGATACAAAAAATGTACCCTCCATTAAGAAACAAACAGTTAATAAATGGTCAACAGAGTAACACGTCAAACATTCCAATAGGAAGATCTTATGCGCAACAAGCAAGAGGCAATCCCCAACTTGGAAACTCTCAACAACAACAACCTAATAACGCCCAACAACAGGATAGAAATATTTACCCCCAACAAATACCAACATCACAAACACATCAACCTAACAATACCCTTGAAGCGATGCTGACACAACTAATGACTAAAATGGATACCATACTAAATTTACTCACAGCCCTTATCACAAAAATGCCATAATGATCCCCACACTAAAAATGGCAGTCTGGAACGCCAACGGTCTGGCTCAAAGAGTACCAGAACTTAAATCATTTCTAACTAATCTGAACATTGACATAATGATGATCTCTGAGACGCATTTCACTAAAAAGAGTCATCTAAAAATACCAGGATACGAAATATACAACACCCAGCGCCCGGACGGAGCGGCATATGGGAGCACTGCAGTAATAATTAAATCATCAATTAAACACAACGAACAAGAACAATTCAAAGAAGTATACTTGCAGGCAACCAGCGTCACCGTAGAAGACTGCATTGGTCCAATCACACTCACAGCTATCTACTGTCCACCAAAATACACCATTAAACAAGAGCAATTTACACAATTCTTCAAAACGCTTGGAAATAGATTTATTGCGGGAGGAGACTTTAACGCTAAACACCCGTGGTGGGGCTCTAGATCACAAAATCCAACACCGAAGGGTAGGCAGCTTTACCTAGCCCTGAAAAAAGACAACCTACAAACGGTGTCAACTGGAGAGCCCACCTATTGGCCTGCAGATCGAAGAAAGATCCCTGATTTGATAGATTTTTGCGTAACTAAAGGAATAAATGCAAACAACATCAAAGCCGACTCCTGCTTGGACCTATCTTCAGATCATTCCCCAATAATAGTTACAGTCAGTTCACTGTTAACAGGAAAACAAACATACCCATCATTTTATAATAAAAAAACGGACTGGAATGAATTTAGAAATATCCTAAACGAGCGAATCAACACTAATATACTATTAAAAACTGAAGAAGAACTTGAAACAGCAGTGGAAAAATTTAACATAAAATTGCAGGAAGCCGCATGGGAGGTCACTCCGAAGTACGAAGCGACTAGAAAAACACTAACTTGTTCTACATCTATTAAAGCTAAAATACTTGAAAAACGTCAATTGCGAAAAAACTGGCAAACAACAAGATCTCCACACGACAAAGCAAAGTTCAATAAAGCCATTAAAGAACTTAAAAATCTAATAAATGAAGAAAAAAATGCAGCTATTCAACGACACCTGGAAAATTTAACCTCAACGGAGGCCACCGAGTATTCTTTGTGGAGGGCGACTAGAAGAATAAAACAACCACAGACTCACATCCCACCAATCAGGGCAGAAGATGGAAAATGGACTAGAACTGATGAGGAAAAGACAAAAGTGTTCGCAAAGCATCTGGAAAAAGTTTTTCAACCCTTCCCATCTGAAATAAGCAATGAAGAGGAAAGAAAAATAACCGAATTTTTAGAAGTGCCCCACCAAATGGATTTTCCTATAAAAAAATTCAAAATAAAAGAAGTAAAGAACATTATATTGAAAGAAATTAACCACAAAAAATCACCAGGCTACGACTTAATAACTGGTAGAATTTTGCAAGAACTACCAATGAAAGCAATTAAATTCATCACTATATTATTTAATTCTTCGTTAAGATTGAGCTTCTTCCCTCTTCAATGGAAAGTAGCAGAAATAATAATGATCCCAAAACCAGGTAAAAATCCAGAGGAGGTGACGTCTTATAGACCTATAAGTCTGCTCCCAGTTATATCGAAGGTGTTTGAAAAACTACTGTCAAAACGTTTGAAGAAAATCCTTCAAACAAAACAACTCATACCCGATCACCAGTTCGGGTTCAGAGAGAAACACTCAACCATAGAGCAAGTCCATAGACTAGTCGAAAAAATCAATACGGATCTAGAAGAGAGAAAATATTGCTCGGCGGTGATATCAAGAAGCATACACAGAAATTTATCCAGTTGAAGCTGGAGTACCGCAGGGAAGCGTCCTGGGGCCGACCTTATACCTACTCTACACCTCAGATTTACCAACAATGGCACAAAACACTACGGCCACGTTTGCGGATGATACGGGCATCATGACATCACACATCAACCCCATATTTGCATCTGAGCTAACACAAATAAACCTACACAAAATAGAAAAATGGTTAAAGACTTGGAGAATAAAAGCAAACGAGACGAAGTCCGCACACGTTACGTTTACACTGCGGAAGGAGACTTGTCCTCCAGTGACCCTGAACGGAAAACAGATCCCACAGACAGAAACTGTAAAGTACCTGGGCATGCACCTGGACCGGCGCCTAACCTGGAAAACACATATATGGACGAAAAGAAAACAACTAAATATACAATTTTATAAAATGTATTGGATGATAGGTAGAGACTCCAAACTTTCCCTGGAAAACAAGTTACTAATATACAAAGCAATAATCAAACCCATCTGGACGTACGGCATACAGCTGTGGGGCACTGCATCCAACTCCAATATAGAAATACTCGAACGATTTCAATCAAAGATGCTCAGAAACCTGGTCGACGCCCCATGGTTCGTTACAAACGAGATCATAAGGAAAGATCTGGCTATACCTACGGTGAAGGAGGAAATTGTCTCCTTCAGCGATAAATATAAAAACAGACTTAGTGCACATCCAAACAAACTAGCAGTGGGCTTGATGGAAGACCAACACAGGGAAGGCAAGCGCAGACTGAGAAGACTCAAACCTCAAGACTTAAGAAGCAGGCTTAAACATTGAAGATACTCGATGGTATAACTTAGATTACCCTGTACAAAACTGAATTCATGTGAATTAATACCATAAGGGTGGAAACCACTGGGATTTCACTTAAATATGTCTCCTTAGGAAATCGTCAATACATTTACTTATTGTTAAAGACAGATTGTAAATATTCTGGGTAAATAAAAAAAAAAAAAAAAAATTATTATAAATAAAAATTATCAAACTAGGTTGTCTAACTCGATTAACAAATACTACCACAAAGGGGGCATCAAAAAATAATCTTGAACAGTAAGTTACACAATTTTAAATAGCTACAATCTAAAGAAAATTTATTAAGTCCAATTAAATTTAGTAAAAAGATTTGAATTCTAAAATCTTGAAAAATAAACTTTGCACGATAGCGGGAATACCGAAACAATACATAAGCAAGGGAAGCCCCTGATTTTCTACAATGAAATACATATTTAAAGGTACATTTCGTCTCCCCCAACATCGGTGGGATAAAATCTAGTGTCTATACATTTTTTTATTTTATTTAAAAAAAAATCATTTCTACAAAATATTTTTATTTATCATTAAGATATGGATAAAAGATTGCTAATCAATATAAAATGTACAAATATCCTTCAACTATGGTAATAAGAATTACTATACTATAATAAATTCCAGTAAAAACAAAATTATTGTATAATCTAAATAAAGAAAATTATTATTTGAAAATGGAATCAATAAACATTTATAACATATCATTAATTAGGTATAAATAATTATTTCTTACACTAAAATAATAATGTAGAAAGCTGGAAAATTACGATATTAAATGCTATGCCCTAACTTCAGACTTATTTAAAATGCAGGATTCGTACTTTTCATATTCCTCCGTTATCACAGATTTATCCAAATTTGCATTTAAAACTAAAACAGGCGCAGGACAAGTAAACAAGGTCTTATTGATCAACCAATCTTCGTGCATTTGGTGCAAATCTCGCAGGTATTGTAAAGGAACCAATTTTTCCTCGTGCCTGTTACGATCCAACATGCGTTGATAAACAACTTCGGGTGAGGTTTTCAAGTAGACTATTAAATCGACATTAATAAACGATTTCTCGATAATCCACTTGAACCATTCGTTTATAACCGAAGCAGATTGAGCAGGTAGTAAATCATCACGTAACATTTTTTCCACAAAACAATACCTTGCACTGTAAATCGACCGCTCCATTAACTTAATTGGGTGTGGGGTTGGCTTCGTGTGGTTCTGCAACATTGTTAATTGAACGTAGGACTGAAATGTGAAGCTCCAACGCGCCGGATCTTCGTACATGTATTGCAGCAAGTTGTGACCCCCACAATTGCGCCATACATCCACAGGTTCCGATAAAATGCACACATTATCGTATTTATTGAAATGATTTAGGAACGTCGTTTTACCACTGCCAATGTTGCCTTCAATGGTAACAGTAAAGGGTCTTTTAATGTTGTTCAACGCCATTTTTAGCATAACTAATTACTCATTCTAAACGCACCCAATGTAACAACGGATATTTACGGTTCACCGGCGACACATCGGCGGGAAATAATATTAGGTTAAACCTTTTGATTTTGGGCGCGTAAAACTTCCGAGTTTACTGCCGAGCGAATGAACTACTTGTTGACCAATATTAGGCAATTTCAGTTTTGTATTGCAGTTGCAATAAAATAATACACTGCATTTATATTGCTTACTATCGAATCACAGTCTTCTTGGAATTTAATCTTAATCGTTATAATTTTTATCTATGTTCACAAGTAGTAATTTCTAAATTAATTCCGCGACAAAAAGTGAGGTTACGATTACTTTGTTTAATTGGTATAAGGTGGCCACACACGTCAAACTTGAACTGCACGAATGTAATTTAAAATTTTGCGCAGTTACGATTAAACAAGGTGGAACTCGCTTTAGCGGCAGTTCTTAGGCTTCTATACAGCTACCTTTCTGGTGTGGAAAGTTGTTATTATCTGGTTATTTTTGGTCGCCATATAATGTAACATCACATAATCAGATAATCTGCACTAATTATTTATTATTTTATTTTAACCACAGCAGTGGCTTGATGTGGATAGTGAAGTTAAGTTGTAAATAAAAGAGAAGGAAGAGGATGGATCCACCTCAAAAAATGGACCGGAAATTACGCGAATTTCGAAAGCGAAAGCAAATTGCCAATATGACGTCAGAACAAATTATTCAACATCGCGAAAGAAATCAAATTGCCAACATGACGTCAGAACAAATTGAACAAAATCGCAAACGAAAGCAAATTGCCAACATGACCCCTTCGCAAATATTACATCGTTCACGTAGTCATGCAATTCGCCGACAAAATCCACGAAGTAAAAACGCAGCTGTTCTTGAAGTAGGTAACGTTGTAGAACCAAATGTCGACGTTCATAACGGTAGTTTTACACTACCAGAAAAGTACACTACCACAACTACCAGAAAAGTAGTTGTATTTTATTTTACTTTGATGTGAAAAAATATTTTTTTAATGATGTGGTTAGTGAAGTTAAGTTGTAAATAAAAGAGAAAGGAGAGGATTGGTCCACCTCAAAAAAAGGACCAAACATTACAGAGAAGTCAAGTTTCGAATAGAATGGAAAAGTTTGATTGTTATTAATTATATAGTAAATGATAATTACCAACCGCAAAAAATTTAATTGGTGCAGATTATCTGATTATGTGATGTTACATTATATGGCGATCAAAACTAACCAGATAATAACAACTTTCCACACCAGAAAGGTAGCTGTATAGAAGCCTAAGAACTGCCGCTATTTTAAATCTGTGGTAATTCTGATAATCTGAATTTTTAATACCTACCAAGCTAAAAAATATTCTAGTATAGTGTAAGTAAAATTTAGTGACAATAAGAGATTTCGATTATCATCAGATTAGTATCTTTATTATCGAATAAAAAATTATTTTTTCACATAAAAGCAAAAGAATAGCATTTTAAGTTCAAATATAAATCTCAGAATATTTCATTTCTTAAATCTGTGGTAATTCTAATAATATGAATCTTTAGTAGCAACCTAACAAATCTATTTATATTCGTTCATCCGTCGCTACCAGGCCCGATACATTGCACAGACAACCTCAAACCCACCACAAGGGATTATTTTAAGAACGTATATGTTATTAAATTTTGAAGTGATCAAATATAACACCATGCGCAACTCTTGAGGGGAAACAAAATCTTAAAAATAATAGGGTATCAACGTCTTAAGGTATCAACGTCTTAACGGCTCAAAGGATCAACGGATCAAAGGATCAACGAATCAAAGGATCAACGTATCAACAGATCAGCGTATCAACAGATCCACATATCAACGGATCAACGTATCAACGGATCAACGTATCAACGTATTTAAATTTCCTATATAGGTAAAAAATTATGTAAATAAAATATAACTTATATTTCGTCTGTATTGAAAAAACTTAGTAAATTTCTTTCGAACATTTGTGTATTTATAAATTGCATTATCGAATCGAAGCAACGGATTAACAGATTAACGCAATACTATATAGACGAAGTATTTAAAATATAACAACGTATCAGTTGATCAACGTTATGATTGGCTCTGAAACATGCGGACGGACACGAAGCCAGACCATAAGGCTTCTTTCTATACCTTGTATAGAAGCCTAAAAGTAGCGCACTGGCTACCCGGTTCTTAGACCTCTATACACACAGAGTATTTCCAACACGATTTGAAACGCTCTGTATGATTTTGAATTATGCGGACGGACAGACGGACACGGAGCCAGATCATAAGGCTTCTTGTTATACTTTGTATAGAAGCCTAAAAAAAGTACAGTTGGTACGGTTAACGAAAAGCGACCATTCAGGGTCAACAAACCGTCAGGGCCGCATTCAGGAAATTGTGATAATTGTTAAATCGAAATTTTGATTGTCATATAATATTTTGAATGTAGTAGTCTTCGCTCTTTACTCTATCCATTTCTCCAACGACTTGGTTAAACCTTTGATTATTTAGCATCCAGATTGACAAACCTTATGGAAGTTATGGAAACACCTGTTGAGGTTGAAAAGGTAATCGACGGATGGCGTTACTTAATTTGAAGTCGTAATAAATTGGTTTCTTCATTTGTATTGATGAATTCACGAGGCACATCATAAGCCATTTATTCCGTCATACAATTTAGTTTAGTTCCGCTATCTGTCGATAACCTTTTGAACTCCCCACCAGGGTGTTTATAAAACTCTCATGAGGTTTTTTTATTTGATACTACATATAATCAAAGGTTAAACGTAAAGAAATGGTAATAAATTATTAATTATTGTAATTATCAAAAACTGCTCCAGTTAATTTTTATAACCTCTTTTTTTTACAAAATTTCAAACGTTTGGGGGCATCAACTTCTTGGATCGACAAAAATTTCACGAATTTCAATTTTAACTGTTACAAAAACAATTTATGATTTGTGATCGTTGAAAAGTTTTAGCAGTCGACGAAAATGAGTGATTTTTCCGGATTTTTCGTTATTTTATTTTACCAGTATTCATCCAATGAGATCTTTTTTTTTTTAAATTAGTCGAGTTAATGTAAAAAATGTTTTTTCTTCACAGCAAGTTTAGAGTTACTTGGTTTTTCGATTGCACGTGGAAGGCGTTTGAATTTTATTTATTTTCTTGTTAATTTTTCAGTTGATACTAAAGCTGCATGCGGTCCTGTCCATTTATTGTAGAAACCACAAAATTGTTTAAATTACATTATAGTGATAATAAATGAACTAATCAATTAATTGTCCATTGTGGTTTATGATTCATGGAGTAAAACTTGATAAAAACCATATCAATTTACTACTAATCTACTCGTATTCCGAAAACCAGAAGTTTATCTAAAACCTTCTTAAGAATTAAATTATTTATTTCAATAGCAATTTCCTCCCTCTTATCTTACAGTAATATCTTTGATTATAATATGGTATCAGATAGGCAAACCTTATGGGAGTTCTGAAAACACTTGCTTGAGTTCAAAACGTTATCAACAGATGGCACTATTAAATTGGAAGGCGTTAAAATAATAAAGCCTTTTATTACGTTTCTAAAGCCTGTAGTACACTCTATGACCAACTGTCAAATATTTGACTTATTTTGCCAAACTAACAGCTACACCAAATAAATTTGGCTAAAAAACGGCAGGTAAATATTTACCACAACAATTATTTACCCGTTTGCCAAACAGTGAACTATGTCGTGTGTCAAACATGCCAAATAAATTTAACCATATTTGCCAAATGTTTCGTTTGGCACTAATAGATTTCCTATATAACCAAACACTGTCAAATATTTTCAAATGTCAAAATGGCAAATCAAGATATTTCCGAAAATTTAGACGTGGCTTCATCTTCGAATACTTCGTTAAAAACGAAAATAAATAGAAATAAGGAGTCAGTTGAATGAAAGGATGAATCGATAGCAAAATTAATTTCTGCTGTTGAAGTGCGGGAATTATTGTGGAATGCTGAACATGCAAACTATAAAAGTCGGAATTTATGAAACGCAGAATGGCAAGAAAATATTGTTAACAATGAATATGATGCCACTCAATTGAGTGCGAAATGGACTAAGCTTCGTACTCAATTTAAATAGAGAAAGAAAACAAAGATTTTCTAATGTGCGTGTCCTTCTTCGCCATAAGTGGAGTCACTAAATTTAACAAGAAATTGAAATCATCACTCGTCATACGAACAAAATTTCGATATACCGGTACCGTGATTGAAAAACTGAACGAATTTAAATTCAATTTTCACCAATAAGAGTTATTTTTTTAAACAAAATTCAAAGTATTCCATAGAGCACGCGATATGAACTTATCGATGTCAATTTTGTTTTTCTCTAATGTCAGTTACAAACATGGTGTTAACTAAAGAGCAACAAATCATAATTTTTAAGCTTTTAAAACAACAATGTAGTTTTGCTATGATACAAAAAAGGTGTAAAGACCAAAATTTTTGTGTTTCGAAAGGTACACTCTCTAACTACAAAAAAAATGGAATCCCAGAACTTAAATCCAAAATCCGGAAGAAAGGCAGCGGAAAGAAGCCAACTCTGACAAATCGACAATTATCGAATTTAAAGAAAATGGCATTAAAAACGAATCCTCCGACACTACAACATATGGCTAATCATTTCAAAACATCTGAATATATCATTCGGTATAATCTAAATAAAAAATTAAACCTGAAATTAATGAAGAAACCAAGGAGACATCATATTTCTGAAGAAACAATTATTAAACGGCACCAGCGCTCACTAGGATTGTATCACTTACTAAATTGTGATAAATGGCAAAAATACATCACTGTCGATGAAGCATGGTTCCATCTAACAAATGCTGATGACCAACGAAAAGTTCAGTACTTGAGATGTGAGCAATCGGCAAAAGAATTGGACGTATTCACAAAACAGTCCCATCCGAAGGGAGTTATGGTGTTCATGGGAATATCGAATTATGGAACCACAACGCCAATATTTGTTGAGCCTGGTGCTAAAATTAACTCGGAATATTACATTAAGAATTGTTTGAAGCCACTTTTGACTGACTCAAAAAGATTATATCCTGCTGGTGATTGGATATTTCACCAAGACTCGGCACCACCTCACGCTTCTAAGAAGACTTTAAATTTTCTTGAACAGAACGGCGTATCTTTTATTCATCCGGATATATGGACGCCATCATCACCGGACCTTTCACCCTGTGATTATTTTTTGTGGGGCTATTTAAAATCTCAGTTAAATAAGTCAAAAGTTACAACCCTTAAACAGCTAAAAAAACTAATAAAACGTGAGATAGAAAACATTCCTCTTGAAATGATACAACGATCGCTAAAATCGTGGCCAAAACGTTGTCTTCAAGTGTACAGGAATCAAGGACAACATATTAAATAAAATTATTGAAAGAAAATAAAAATAACTGTGACTTATTAAATTTCAAAATCGTTCAATTTTTCATTCACGGTAGCTGTAATCTTGGCTCATTGCTTTGCAATTCATCGAGCAGCTTTACGTAGCAACTTTCAGTCTTCCTTTTTTTTACCCAATCCTTCACCCACACACTACAAAGATGAGATCTTTTCTTCTTTTGGTTTTGGTCGTCTTCCGGTAATATACATATATGAAGCACCCAAAACAGCAGCAATTGAATAATATGAGGACATAATATTTTCAAGATTTTGTTAATCTATATCACTTCTACCGAGTGGCTCAAAAATTGATGTTTGCTTAAATAAACTATTTGGATTGATTAGCCAAACAGTTAAGGTGACCAGATTTTTTAAACGCGAAAGCAGTATATTTTTCATTTGAATGCATTTTTTTAAATAATGTATCATTTTCTTTTAAAACATTACAAAATTCTTGATAGTACATACTATCTCAAAGAAGTACTGTACTGCTATAAGCAGTACGTCTGGTCACGTTAATTAATAAAGGAAATATTCTACTGAGCTGCGTAAAGTTTGTCGAACTTATTGTTCACTATTAATATTAATAAAATTACTTGAGATCTTGAGAACGTAATCTGTTGGGATTCCCCGTTGTCTGCTTGTCCTGCTCACACGAGACCGCATCTAATTCGCTTCAACACATTAATTCCACCATCCGTCCAACTTTGTCATACGAACTAACCAATTGCTTGGCGAAAGCCGTCGAGACAATACGAACTTCGGAGAAAACAAGGGTACCCGTACAAGTTTTATTAACAGTGATTCAGCATTCGCTTTGAAAATGCATAAAATCACAGTTATAATATTATTTATTTTTACAATATTATGCAAAGTAGTACAAGCAAGTACATCTTATAAGAAAGGCAGTACAAATGCAGTACCTAAAAATTGGACAGTACAGACTATCTCAAAGAAGTACTGTACTGCCGAAAGCAGTACGTCTGGTCACGTTAAAATAGTGTACTGCCCTGTCAAATATGTCAAATAACTTGTTTGTATAATTTAGGTAAATAATTTGTGGCCAAATATTGACCAAATTTCATAAGCCAAATATTTGACCGTTGGTCAAAGAGTGCACCCCGTTCTTTCTGTTTCCGATGTTTTTAGGTTGGTAGTTCTGATGTCTATTATAGAGGTTTTGTTCTTTATTCGTATTTTGATCATATTTTCCCTATGTTCATCGTTTATTTTATTTTGTAATTCCATGTCTATATTTTATTTCTTGTAACATTATTTTTATAAAACAACACAATACAATAATTGTTATCAATTAAAAACGATTTATCAGATTAGAATATAGAAAACAATTATTGTTAGCAATTAAAAAACCCCGATTATCAGATAAAATATACTTGTATATAATTATTTTAAATTTTTAATTATATTGGTGACTAAAACAGCCATACAATTTCAATACATTTTTCTCCAACCCAATTAAAATTTTTAGTAAAATCGACGTTCAACGTTTCCAGAAATTATTATTCAAGACCAGGAACAAGGTGACTAGATTATGAATTTGGCAAAACAGGACAAACAAATGAATAGGCTTTTTTTAGACACATTACACAGATATACGTATAAACACGAGAGCTCGAGTACGACTCGACCCAGTTTTTCTGCAATAACTCGAAAACGGTGAAAGATATCAAAAAATGTTTAAAACAAAAAATGATCGTATTTTTATACTGAACACTTTCGGACTCTTCCGAGATTTTTCATATCTTTCATCCTTTTCCAGATATTACAAAGAAAGTGGGTCGAGTCACACTCGAGCTCCAGTGGTTATGGCATTATATTTAAATGGAGGAACGCAATTGTTTTCTTGGGGTGTAAAAGCCGTTCTCAAATTTATTACATCCTCATTTTCCGACGATAATAATTGTTCTCGGATAATATCTCGAGAATTCTGGGACGTTTGGTCACTCTGACCAGGAAGATTAAAGTGATCTTCAACAATTCAAAACTTGATTTCAACATATTTTCAAAACTATGATAACCGAGATTCACGATGAAGGTCAAAAAATAGTCACATGTAACCAGGCCCGGTTCAGGAGTATTTTTGACTATGGGGCAAGGGTAAATATTGCGCCCTCCACGACTGACGAAAGAAGTCACAACCAGAGTATATTCCAACAACGCAACAACGACATACACGTTTCAATCTTATTAGATCTCATCAGTGGCGTATAGAAGGAATGCTCAGGTTGTTTCTCCAGGTTGTTGCTCAGATTAAATTGCATTGGTCCAACCCTGTGTGGGGTTATGAGTGAGGTTCAACCCTCAACGAGAGACTATCGTAATGAAGTCCTTTATACGCGCCTGAATTGGAATTAGGACTTCCATTGTACAGCAATGTATTTTTAGTTTATATTAATTTATGGTAGTACCATCATAGAAATACTTTAACTGTGAAAAATTTATGGGAAAATGTATTATTTTTCAATTATATGTAGCTCTATATTGTTACGAACTTTTTGTAGGACATTTTTTCGAATTTATAACTCGTCAGGTTAGTTCCATTTCTTCATATTTCGCACAAAATTTTTTGTGTATCCATATCCTATTCCAATAATGTAAACAACTGGAAGATAATAAAAATTCGGTATAAAAATTCTTTAAATCAACGAAGTTAAGAGCATAATACTGATGTCTTTAGCCAAAACGTCCTAACTGACAAATTGGTTTTCGGGAAATAAATTATTTTATGTAGATGTGATAACACTGTTTTCATTTCATATGTATCGTATTACAGATATTCAATGGTTATAATTTTTTATTTGATATGACCATTGTATTGCAGAAGGTACTATAAATATTGCAGTATAATGAAGACATAGTTATACGAGGGCAGTCTGAAAATTTCTCGGCCTGACACATAGATGGCTTTATATACACATGAAATTTTATTTTGATCTAGCAACTCCATCAAGTAGTAGCCACTGTTTAATATTAAAGGGTTATTGACTTTTCAAAAATGAAAAAAATTGAATATCGTGCAGTGATTAAATTCTTTGTTTTGGATGGTTTAACACCAAGAGAAATTCATCCAAAATTGTTAAAAGTCTATACGGATACATCACCTTCCACTGTAAAAAATGGACAGCTCTTTTTTAATCTGGTCGTATTTGGAATAAATGTATTGAAGTTTCAGGAGATCATATTGAAAAATTAAACATACAGGGGGTCCCCGTGACCGTGGAGAACCTTTGAGGTGGTGATAAAGGACACTTTTCTAAGACAAATTTTCAAATAAAATTTTTTGAATTTCTGATTTCAAACGCCCATAGCTCCGATATTATTGATTTTTTAAGGATAATGGATTAGAACTTTTTTAAAGATAATTCGCTTGTCTACAAATTAGGTTATAACCCCTTATCGTCTAGAATCAATGGATTTCGAGTTATAAATTAAATTAAGGAAAAAATGTTTAAAAAATTCAGGTTTTTTTTTTTTAATTTTCTTGCGAACCCCGTATCTCTTAAACGAAACGTCTAAGAGAAAAACTAATGGCCCAAACCGGATAGGGAATTTAACGGGCTACAACTTTCGTCAAATAAATTTTTTTGGGCAATCAACCGTTTTCACAGAAACTCTGAAAATAATGAACAAGGTGTAGGTAAAAAAAATAAATTCACAAAATTAATTTAATAAATGCTCAAAATGGCCTCCCTCATTTTCAGCACACAGGCGTGCTCTTTTCAAAAGGTGTTGCACGGTATTATTTAATACGTTTTAACAATGTTTTAACATTAAAACAAATGCTATCAATCAAATTGAGATTTTTAGTAATTATGTGAATTTATATTTTTTACCTACACCTTGTTCATTATTTTCAGAGTTTCTGTGAAAACGGTTGGTTGCCTAAAAAAATTTATTTGACGAAAGTTGTAGCCCGTTAAATTCCCTATCCGGTTTGGGCCGTTAGTTTTTCTCTTATATAGACGTTTCGTTTAAGAGATACGGGGTTCGCAAGAAAATTAAAAAAAGAAAAACCTGACTTTTTTAAACATTTTTTCCCTTAATTTAATTTATAACTCGAAATCCGTTGATTCTAGTCGATAAGGGGTTATAACCTAATTTGTAGACAAGCGAATGATCTTTAAAAAAGTTCTAATCCATTAACCTTAAAAAATCAATAATATCGGAGCTATGGCCGTTTGAAATCAGAAATTCAAAAAATTGCTTTAAAGGGTTTGGACTTGGGCAAAAATTTTATTTGAAAATTTGTCTTAGAAAAGTGTCCTTTATCACCACCTCAAAGGTTCTCCACGGTCACGGGGACACCCTGTATATTTCACCCCAAAAAAAAGTTTCTATCGTGTCAGGCCGAGAACTTTTCAGACTGCCCTCGTAACATCTAGTACATAAAGTCAGTTTTCTTCTAAATATGAAATTGTTAGTTGGGACGTTTTAGCTAAGAAGGACAGCAGAATATATCAAATGAGCTGTGTCGTATCACTGCCTCAACATGCTCAGATGCAGATCATTCTATAACCGGCCGTTTATGTTATTTAAAAATGTAACAAAAGAGAATTTTTGATTCCACGAATTTAACCGGAAGTGTTTCAGTATTCTGGTTCACACAAGATTCACCCACTTCTACTGTTTGTGCCCCTTGAAGTATCTTCGTTAGTTTTTGGCGCCCCCTGAAATAACTGGGCTCTGCCCACCCTACTTATCACTTTAATAATTTTTTATTAAACTGCGGATGTTGTACATTTGAATTGACGAAATTTAGTATATTATAAATAATTTGCCAATTTTTTTAGAAATTTAAATCGGGGTGTAGGGGTTAATTTTCAAACATTTTTCACCAATGAGTAATTTAAAGTAATTAAGAGTTTTAATAGCTTTTGAAAGTTCAGTTCTTTACGTCTACTTTAACACAAAATAAGTTTAATTTTGTAAACATCTACTACACGTAATTTAAAAAAAAAGTTTTTGCGCAATTTATTATTCTTTCAAAAATGATTTAAGTAAATATTTTCAAAATTTGGCGATTACCGGTTACATTTTATGAATAACAAACTTGGACGGTTCATTACTGACCACTCCTGCTTTTGTAATGAATCACGCTTACTCACTATTTTAATAATAAATTATAAGTATACTATTTCAAATGATTAGTGCAAATTTGAAGAAAAAAACAATTGAATTTTAGAAAATAACCATTGTGAATAAGCCATTACAGGTGAAACAAATTTCACCTGTATCCTGTGCCCCACCTCGATGCTGTTACCTTTAATATACAAATTTTAAGCTTACCCCAACTTTTACCATCTCGACCGCCAAATCCAGTTTTTGGGTCATAAAATCTGTCGATGTACTGCGAAAATCCCTTTTCGGGATACTTTCGTTTAGTCACAGTCATTTTCGATAAAAATCACTAAACAATAACAAATAACACCTCACCATTAAAGTTCACCAGGTGGGCGAGGCTACGGGCTACACAACAAAAACGAGTCTTTGACTACGTTGTCGTGCAGGTTAACATTGCTTCGGAAATGGACACGAACATCATGGTACCCATACCATTTGAGTGCAAGGGTCAAAAAGTAAACAGTATTAAATAATTAAAATCCACGACGTTAAAATTGAGTCATAATCAGAACTTAAGTCCAACTACTTGCAAGGTGCAATGGCCTCTGTTAACCAGGAAAATAATCAATTTTCCCTTATAACGCAAATCGATAAATTTCGTCTGGTCCAAATTTTAGTAACAAAAATTAAAATTAATGCAAAGAAAATTAAATCTGCAACTAAAATGAACGAGTTTAAGTAAAATTAATTAATAAATAATAATCCTTGGTACATTTTTGAAATTGCTAAAACCTAAAATTTAGGTTGACAATTTCCTGATTCTGGTTCATTCACAAATCCTTTGATTTTGCGTTTTTAAGATTTTAGGCATTTTCGTGAAACGTAGAATCAGAAAAATTTATTACAAAAGAAAATTTGGGTACGGCTGCCTAAGGGTGTCCGCTCCAAATAAATTGAAAATTTCCTATTGCAAAGAGGAAGGTTTATATAGTTTACTGATATAATTTAAACCTGCGAAAGTATTATCAAAATTTTGAGTAAATCGAATTTGAAGTTTGCAAATTTACATGTAAAATTAACGAGATTCCCGCGCGTCGCTTATTCTGTTGACGGTACGTGCAATATGAATGACCCTAACACTTAGAGTATTTCGCACCGGCCCCAGGTCCCGATGGCATCACCAACACCGCCCTCAAAGAACTCCCCCAAAAATCCAAAGTTGCCATCACCGGCGTAATTAACGCATGTTTTCGACTCAACTACTACCCACAAATTTGGAAAACCGCTGACGTAGTGGTAATCCCCAAACCCGGTCAAAATCTCAAATGTCCGAAAAGCTATAGACCAATCAGCCTGCTCCCTTCCATCGGAAAAGTAGTTGAAAAAGTCATTCTCACCCGTCTCCAAGAAGCCATGTTCGATAACAGTATTATTCAAAACGAACAATTCGGCTTCCGTGCTGGACACAGCACGACCCACCAAGCCCTCCGATTAGTTGAGCACGTCACGCAGGCACTCAACAAAAAAGAATTCACCGGCCTAGTGCTACTCGACGTATCGAAAGCTTTCGATAAGGTCTGGCACGAAGCCCTCCTGTTCAAAATGCTTCATGCTAAAATTCAACTCCCACTAGTCCGACTTAACGCCTCCTACCTCCAGGACAGAAAACTTCAAGTCAAACTCATGAACACTAGATCCACAGAGCGCCCCATTACCTCTGGGGTCCCACAAGGCTCAATTCTTGCAGCTTCACTGTTTAACATCTTCATGAGCGACATTCCAACCCCTTCAGATCCCGCAACAAAAATTTCATTATACGCAGATGACACTGCTATATACACGTCCTCAATCCACCCGGACATTGCCACTACCCGCCTCCAGGAGGCGATCAGCGATCTCGCTAGATGGTACGAAACTTGGCGCATCGAGGTTAACTCGAGCAAAAGTTCCGCGATCATGTTCCGAAATCGCTGCAAGCCTCACAACTCCAGTGTCTGGATGTTTGAGGAGCAAATCCTCTGGAAAACCAAGGTCAAGTACCTTGGAATTACCATGGACCGACGCCTAAACTGGAACGCCCACATTTCCACCGCTACCGGTAAAGCCAAAGCCCTCTTCAACAAATTGTTCGTCCTCATGAACAAAGACAGCATCATGTCCCCCGCTAACAAACTAAGAATTTACAAAGCCATAATCCGCCCAACAATGACATACGCCTCCCCAGTCTGGGGCTACGCACGCCCCAGGGCCATAAATAAACTTCAAGTCATCCAAAACAAAAATCTTAGAGCCATTTTCAGCGCCCCTTACTACGTCACTAACAGACGACTCCATGCGGATGCCAAACTTGATCTCATTAACACCCTAAACCGCAAACATGCCACCAGTCTTTATAACAAATCCAAATTTTCAGAAAACCCACTAGTAAATCAACTAGGTCAATACAATACTGACGACTTCTTCATTCCCCGTCCCAAATCACTACTGACCACGGACAACACCTGACCAAAACCCACCCCCCGCACAGACTAATGTATATTCACAGGTCTAAATCACACAAATTCTCTTCGAAAGTGAATTTATTCACTAGATTTGTGTAATTTTTTGATCAATTTTCACAAGCTCCGATAAATCACCCCCCCATAGTATCACTACAATCCCACTAGTCGCCAATTCTGACTAGTTCCAAGTAGAAGCCACTCACTTCGAGGTCATCAATAGAAATTAATTCATAATTTCTTTCTTCGAATTAGGGACTCTACTATATCGGCAAACGTAAAAATCTTTCTTATTCTTCACATATTTCATATTCACAGTCACAGCCCAGGTTTTTACCAGCCAGTCTGCCAAGCGCCAATTCCCAGAGACCCGCCGGTCTCTAATCTCTAAAACTTCCAATGTCATTAATGTATTCTTTCAGATGAAGGAGAAGGCCGGCCATGCCGGGATGCTCCATCAAATACATATCAGGTAAAGGTAAAGGTTCGCACCGGCAGATGCAGCTCGTCTCTCGTACATGTAACATCGATTATTTTTTGTTTTTACGCGATTTTTTGGGGGTGAAACGTAATAGTTTATCGCCCCATACCGCAACTATACTTTTTAATGCTATTTCAAGGGTCTCTAAGCTCCCGGTTTCATTTATCCCGGTTTTTTTTTATGGGAGGCGCCTTCTCGTATGTTTAGCATAGTAACCAGAGTCAAAACCGCCCTGGAGGGGTGCAGAGCGGAGCGGGGCGCAGCGGCGCCCCGAAAGGGTAGGTTTTGACGATGGATTACCCTCCTTATCAAATGCACACCCCAAAAATCGAAGAAAAATGCGCTACATTTACGTACTTTCAAATTGATTTTTCTCGAAATTTTGATAATACTTTCGCAAGTGAAATTTTTACAGTATACTCTATAAACCTTCCTCTTTGCTATAGGAAATTTTCAATTTATTTGGAATGGACACCCTTAGGCGTCCGTCCCCGAAAATTTTATTACGTCCTCATCCTCAAACATTAAGAATGTATAAATCCGCTCTGATGGTCATGATGGTATTTTGGAGAAAATAATCAGAGAGAATTTGCTATTAAACTAGAAACATTTTAATTTATTACATTTGGAACAATTATAATTAAAATAATAGTACGATAAATTGAAAATTAAAAATAGTCTATTTCTCCAAATTCTTTATTATGAAACGAGACGCGTTTCGAGAATCATAATATATTCTTTTGATATATTCAGTTGATATACTAACATAAATTTTTGACACCTCTTACGTTTTTCGTTTCATAATAAAGAATTTGGAGAAATAGACTATTTTTAATTTTTAATTTATTATAAAACTCCAAAAATATTAGGAAAAATAAAATGATTTTTGATATAAAATAATAGTAATCAAATTTTTTAATTCCAACAAGGAACATAATCAATTCAAATTTAATCAAGTGCTGTGTAATAGAATAATGACAATAATATAAAAATTAACTTACACCATCCGACTGCATTACGTCCAAAAAAACTTTTTTCTTTAGGATCCCAAAAAAATCTTCTTACTTTGTCCTTTTGAGTTAATTTCATATCTTCCGGCTTAACAAAATAAGAATTTTGGGCTGATAGGAGTTCATCTTGCTTGTTTATGGCCACCGAAAACTTTCGCGTACTATTTGTTACCGGCATTTTCAAAAATTTTCAAAATTTTAATACATTTAATTATCTTATCATAATAAGTTCTTATCTGTGGAAGTTGGAACCACAACTAAGCCAAAGATGATGATGTCGACAGTAGGAGGGCCCGGATATTAACAATTTTGTACATGACTACATCCTTTCAGTAGTTCTAAATATTTGCAGCACACAACAGGATTTTTTTAATTGTTCCAGTTCTAAGCAAACATTAAATTTATTAATTCAATTTCAGTTCATTTAAAAATAATGATTTAAACGGATTACGAAGCTAAGCTGAGTTATTGGCAAGTCTTTTGCTGCGATAGGATGCCTTTTTAGAATGACATTTCAATAATTTTTGTAGGAAAATTCTGTTGTTAAAGTTTAACATGGAGATTCCTAAATTCGAAATTTTGGCCAGAATGAAGTTCATACTTCATTCACAGTAACTTGTGATTATATTTTCTTATAAGTTCCTTAAATCCTAATAAACCTTATTAACTTTATAGTTTTCCTTTACTATTATCCTTATTTTTTATCCATAATCTTCTATGTCTAAGAGTCTTCACACGCTGACTCATCAACACATTAGGATTGATTTAGACTGATAAAATCAAGGAACCTCAAATGTCGCCGAGTACGAAGGGCGCGACGCCGAACGTGGAGTACACGAGAGATGGCAGGCAAGATGGCAGTCGTGCCCCAGTGGTACGATACGTGGACAAGAAAACTTATATTCAACATCCAAAAATTGGTCTCAAGAACACACGGTGAGATAGATTTCCATCTTACACAGGCACTCACCGGCTACGGCTGCTTCACGTCTATATGTGCAAAAAAAACCAGAAGAGACACGCCCACATGCATTGTAACAATATTTGCCACTCCAAGGAACGACAAAAACTGCCCCGACGATCTTTGTTGATAATTCAGGGGATCGCCGGACAAAGATAGAAAATGCCACGAAGTGCTAGCTCAATCACGGACCATGAAGAAAACGGAACCCCCCCTACCCTCGGATGATGTTACACAATTATACGGGATGACGCTAAGAATACATAAATGTAGCGAAAAAAAGGTGTTAATCTGGGCGCCATGTAATTGTTTTCACCCCGTACAAAGAGAGAACTTAGAAACACAAAAATTACAATTTGTGCTTCCGAAAATAGATAACCAAAGGTCGGAGGATGCCCCTGTGACCGGAAAAATATATAACGACTCGTCGCACGACATCACCTCATCTGTGTTAAAATAGCAAGATCGACCGCTACCAGAAAACACAACACCAACCACCAACAATCGATTTGAACTCCCGTTAGAAGCGAGCATGGAATGCGACGTCAAACGTGATTTGCTAAGAGCAAATATAAAATCCACAATAATCACACTCATGCAAACCCCTAGATGGTAATCGCATTTAAATACACACCATATTAATAAAGCTAAATAAGAAAATACAATGCATAAATATTTAAAATTAATTAAAATATTTAACATGGGAAAGTAATCGAATTGTCAATGTGAACGACAACGTTGTTATCTGGCAGGCCAAACGGTCGTATCTTTTGCTATCAGCGTTCCCATTCAAATAAATTCGCCTTAATCAAAAATTGCAGTACTAAAACTACACAAAAAAATGGCTCTAAACAAACCTTTTAGATCAAAAAACATACAGAATGAGGCAACAATTACTACACAGAACAAAATTGTATTTACGCACACAAGGAAAAATAATTCTAGGTACCAAGGAGTAAAAAAATAACAATTACGTACAAATTGCGTAATTGCGGGGGCAATACAAGAAAGAAAAAGCCATATGCCCAAATTTGGTCAAGACACGACAAACCAGAACAGAAATCAATGGCAATAGCAAAAATATCGCACTCACCTACGCGAACTAAAAAATCCTCCAACGATAATTGCGTAAGCCAAAAAACGAATCCTCGCTACAGCCATTTGAACCACATCCATGGCTATCGCTCCATCACAAATAGGAATTGAACAGCTCTCCCAAAACTCAACCTTCCTTGGCACTTCACAAAACTATTCCCTCTTTGAGTCGCTATCGCGACCCCGTTATCCAAAACACAGCAATTCCGCCAACCTTACAATTAATGCATGAATCCACCATACAGGGCGTTGCTGAAGTTGTTAAATGCAAAGTAGAAAAAGTAACGATTCAAAAAATCGTTACAGCATACGAGTACACTGCGAAGCGGAATACGACGCGGAGCATCTTCCACTGCAGGAGATGGGAGAGAGAATGCGAGACCGTCTCCCTTGCAATCGTGGAAATTCTCACACCCGACAACTTAACTGCCATCATGATCGAGGACGAATACGGCTGGAAAACCATACAAACGCTGGTCAAGAAAAACATCATTCTTCCTGGTCATTTTTCCTTGTTCATACAAGGAAAAAACCGAAAGGCGTCAACAAGCCCAAGGTGATCAAGGAAGCGTAAATTTGGAAGACACAACAATAAACGATGCAGGACCTCTAAACGAATCGGAAGTCCAGAGCAATTCACATCATCGAACGGAAGTAATGCCTTGAGACGGATCCCCGTTCAGTGGGGGGGGGGTGAGGTTTCAGTGGGTAAAGTCCCACACTACCGGCTTAGATTAGGCCGGTGTCTCGTGAGAGATTTCCTCATTCCTGCTCAGTTTAAAAAATAATAAAAATAAAATCCCCTGGATGACGCCAGAGGTTCAACAACTACGACCTAAGCAAACAATAATTATTAGGAGTGTTTGGAATGATATTTACACCGAATGTGCAATCAAATGGCTGCTGACATGAGTATGTTGTCCTTCTCAGTCCTTTTACCCTAATGTGGGTTTGATGACCCATCTCTTTCTATGCATGTGATGTGCGTTCAAATTGTTTTCACAGGAAAATGTGAAAGAAGATCCAAATTTACCGATTCGTTGTCGGTCCACTACGTGGAAAATTTTGCGCACCGATCTTGATCTACACCCGTATAAGATTCAGCTGGTGCAGGAATTAAAGCCACGAGATCATCATGAGCGTCGTTCTTTCGCCGATTGGGCTCTAGAACAGCCGTTGTTTTATCCCAAAATTGTGTTCAGCGATGAGGTTCAATTTTGGCTGAATGGGTTTGTTAATAAGCAAAATTGCCACATTTGGAGTGAGACCAATCCACAAGAGACCCTACAGACTCCATTACACCTAGAAAAATGCACCGTTTGGTGTGGTTTATACGCTGCGCTGGTGGCATCATCGGACCTTATTTCTTCAAAAATGAGGCCACAGCTCGCATTACGATCAATGGAGATCGTTACCGCACCATGATCAATGATTTTTTGTTTGAAAATATGGATGACATTGATCCGGACGAGATGTAGGACCGCAACCATCGACTTATTGAAATAAAAATTTGGCTATAAGTTGATTTCGAGAAATGGACCTGTCAATTATTGGCCTCCAATGTCGTGCGATTTGGCACCTCTCGATTATTTCCTGTGGGGCTACGTGAAGTCTACCGGTTTATGCTGACAAATCAGCAACAATTTTACGCCTTGGAGGCCAACATTGTACGTGCTATTCGTGACTACGGCCAACAATGCTCGATAAAATGGCCCAAAATTGGACGATGTTAATGCCATGTATTATCATAAAATTATTTTGATTAAAATTTAATTTTTGGTATTATTTTTTACAATTTCAAGTTCTTTGGGCATATATCCAGGAAAAACGGAACCATGAAAAAAGTAAAAGTGTGGCCCAAAATCGAAAAGAAACAACCTAGAAGAAGATCGCCAAAAAGGTGGATCGACCAAACCAAAGAGCTAATAAAACGTGGGCACGCGTGGAGAAATACTGTAAATGACATCATCATAATATGACTGTTTCACATACTTTATCAAACCCCCATTAGGGTAAAAAAATACCGAAGAGGGAGAAGGATTCTCCGGATCCAAATCTAACAATTTTCAACGTTTGGGGCATTTTGGAGAGCAAGAAGGTTAGCTGTAAACAGTAGACCACTTTAGATGAACTGAATCCATCGCTTAACAGAAGATCATATGAGATAAAATACCACAAATTTCATTTGAGTGGCAGAGTTCGATGATTTTATAGGCACACATTTATTTTGGGCTGTTGAAAAATATGAGTTTTAAAAGTTGAGTGCCATTCAGCCACTTTTGGTTATCGTGACCACGATGATACATTTTATTATATTTTTATGAAGAAAGGAATTACATCTTGAACGGAGAGTTTCATCATGAAAAAACTTTTGGGTAGTAAATGACAGTGTTTCAAGAAAAATGGGAGTTTTTCAAAGTCACGAAGAAAATTAAATTTTTCTTTGCTATATTATCTAACTTTTTGATAAATTTTAAGTACTGCTGGTCATAAGTGCATAATGTCTAGAGTAATAGAATATAGCGTCACCTTGACGCATAACTGGACCAACGGAAGCAGTTTGAGCTTGAAATGAAGATAATTGAAGGTGCAATTGATAACCCCCTCCAAAATTTAATTAACAAATTTGATAAAGAAATAAAAATAAATCAAAACAGAAAAGGTTCTCTTAACAAAGTCTTCGATGATTTTGAAAATTAAAGACTTTATGACTTCCATCGTTTCAAACTATTCCACATACACGAGACAAAATTTGATTACATAATTTGGATGTCTCAAAAGTAAGAGATGAGTAGTAAAGTGAATACAGACTTATATAAGAAAGGAAGTGTTAAATTAGAGATAATCATAGAATTAAGACACATTTGAATCGTTAAACTTTAAGAGGTTTGAATATTTAATGTTAATACTCAATAAGTAAGAAATTGGAGTTATTTAATTTTAATTAATTAATTATTAGCGTGAGTTAGCTTTTTGTTTCTAATCTAAATGTAGGTCGGAGTGTATACTGGTCAGCTGCAGATGGAGAAACTCTCACCTCCACATTTTTTAAAACAAAATATAAAATTAAGTTTTCAGTTAGAAACCGGAAGAATACCTAGTGAATTTATTTTGAGCTTAATTGTTTCTTATTTGCATATTTGCTATTACTTGGGACCACATCGCATCGGTTACTTTACAATTTTTGAGATTATCAATTTTATAAGAAAACTTCCAATTATATCATTGGAAGAAATCTTAGGCTACGACTTACCATGGGGTTCAGGGTATATATTTTTTTAAGAATTTCAGTAAACGACGAACATTTGGGTCCAATCACACCATGAGAATAGTGTTTGGTGTTGCTAGCCACATTGCTTCGATTTATACATGCTCTTAATTTAAGCCCTCCAGAGAGCATCTTATATGATATATGATAATATGCAGAAGATTACAACACTCTCAATATACGAAGACCTAAAAACTGTAGCTCCACTTCTTCTTCTTCTAGTGCCCTATCCACTGTGGACGTTGGCGATCATCATAGCCCATTTTACTTTATCAGCCGTTGCTCTAAACAACGCTGAAGACGTCATTCCGGTCCATTGCCTTAAGTTTCGTAGCCAGGAAATTCTTCGTCGTCCGGGTCCTCTTCTACCTTCAAACTTTCCTTGCAGAATCAGTTGGAGTATGCGGTACTTTTCATTTCTCATCACGTGACCAAAGTATCGGAGTTTTCTTTCTCTCACTGTTTTTATTATTTCCTTGCCCTTATCCATACGTTGCAGCACAGTATCGTTGGTAACCATATGTGTCCATGATATTCGGAGCATACGCCTGTAACACCAGAACTCAAATGCTTCCAGACGTTTAGCTGAGTCCTCTGTCAGGGTCCATGCCTCCGCGCCGTATAGGAGTACAGAGAATATATAGGATCGTAGCACTCTTACCCTGAGATGTAAATTTAGGGTCATATTGTTAAGTACCTTCTTCATCTTCATAAATGTGCTTCTTGCTCTCTCTATTCTGATCCTAATCTCTTGGGCATGATCCCAGTTTGCGTTAAGCGAGCTGCCCAGGTATGTAAAAGATGTAACATTCTGCAATGGTTCTCCATACGCATAGCATTGTGCATCAAGATTCGACGTTTTGCTGATTATCATGACCTTTGTCTTTTTTATGTTCAATCGCATACCGTATTTCTCACTCGTCGCGATGACTCTGTCTATCAAGCTTTGTAGTCCCTCGGGGCTGTCCGACAGAAGGACTGTATCATCTGCATATCTTAAGTTGTTTATTATTTCACCATTTACTATTATGCCCTCTGTGGTCTCTTCTAGGGCTTCTCTGAAAATATATTCTGCATATATGTTAAAGAGTATAGGTGACAGTACACAGCCCTGTCGGACTCCCCTCTGAACTCGAAAATCCTCCGAAATATCATCTTCCACGCGAACATTTCCCGTCTGTCTCCAGTAGAGATTAACAATAATGCGTTTGTCCTTTTCATCTATGGTTGTTTTGTTCAGGCACTCAATTAGGTGTTCGTGCTGAACCATATCAAAAGCCTTCTCAAAATCAATAAAGCAAGCGTACACGTCACAGTCGACATCTCTAGCCCTTTGAACCAATACCTGCATACAGAACAGAGCTTCTCTCGTGCCCATTCCATTCCTGAAGCCAAACTGAGTCTCACTTAGATGTTCTTCAATTTTTCGAAAGATTCTCTCATGTATCACGTTTAGAAAGATCTTAAGTATGTGGCTCATGAGACTAATGGTTCTATGCTCCTCGCATCTCTTCGCATTAGGTTTCTTCTGTATGGGTACAAATACTGAAGTTAGCCAATCGTGAGGAATATCTCCCGTGTCATATATTTTATTAAAAAACCTTATTAGGAAGTCAGTTTGACCCTCTTCTAGTAGTTTTAAGAGTTCTCCATGTACTTCATCTGGGCCTGTTGCCTAGTTGTCTTTCAGTCTTTTCACTGCTTTCAGTACTTCAGTCTTTGTAATGGGTAACCCCTCTACGTCGTCAATGATGGGTCTTTCACCCCTCTTACTATCCCCAAGTAACTCCCTCATGTACTGTACCCATCTCTCTTTCCTTTGGTCATGGTCCACAAGTATCTCTCCTTCCCTGGTCGTGAGTATACACATACTTCTAGGTTTCCACATACCTGCCGCCTCTTTCACTCTTTTATGTAGGTTGAAGGTGTCGTGTTTGCTTTCTAATAGTTCGATCTCCTCGCACAGCTCCACACCATATATTAAAATATAGACGAGCCCCACTGGACCATTTCCTCAGCAGTAGGCCGGTGGCTAAAGGAATGGCATAACTTCGATCCCAGAGGAACTACTACACAAATCGATCCGACAGAAAAGCTTCCAATTTTGACCTACTGGACCAAACTAAACAGAATCCTACGAACAGGACGTCGCGTATCGTTTCTAAATGTCCTGTCCACTCATAAAATGGGAACCTCGAGGACATAAACACCCTAAAAGTCACGATACAAAATAAAGTTATTAGAATTAACTCGATATTTTATTTTCTTTGTATTTAATAAATTGTTATTGTAAGATCTCATACGAAATTACTGAATTTTCAAAAATTAAATTACAAACTTTTCCACCCAGACTGGAGGTCTGTCGTCTAGATTGCAGAATAAAGATAGAAATGCCGTCGTTGTTTAAACGAAAGGCGTTATTGATGATTACGTACGTGCCAATTAAAATAAATTTTCAATCCAATTAAAATTTTTGAAATCTTAATTTGGGATTATAAGAACCGTATCAGTATAAAAAGTGATCAGTAATTATTAAGCGAGTCTAATAATTAAGCGTAACGAGAAGTTTAAAAATAAATTATTAGTAATAAATATAAGTACTGTGGTTTAGATTTATTATCGAAGAGATGGCGTCAATTGTTTAAAATGTGGAGTTTGCGTTGCAGTAACATTTAGCGATCGAAGTCGGTGTTAAAGGTGCGCAGGACGGGTGCTTGCAACCCCAGGGAGAGCCCGTCTATATTCCTTTCGGCTAAAAAGATAGCAGTGAATAAGATATACAATGGCCGAAAAGAAAACCGAACAGTTTTATACGCGACCGCCAAAATTAGGAACTTGGGAAAGTTTCAAAATATTTCTATGGAATTCCGAAACCCACCAATTTATGGGAAGGACGGGGTCGAGCTGGGGTAAGAATTTTTATTACTATTTCAATTTAAAATCATTTTTCGTTCATTGTTCGTGAACAATTATTTCATATTATTATTTAATTATTATTAAAATAATTTTAAGAGCGAAGGGGTTGATTATCGATGACGTCTTTTGTCTTTTGAAAATCGATTTTTGGAATAATTTTTGTCATGTTGTAAAATTCAAAATTAACGCAAGGTTTAAAAATTAAAAAAGCAATTTTTTGTTGGAAAAAGTTAAAAAAAAGAAATATTAATTATTCGGTTACTTAATAATGGCGCGGCATCGAGACGCTCACAATGGTGGACGACGCCCGACAGTTCGATCGCTTTCTATTCTTTATTTTTATGTTACTTACGGATTTATGATTTTAAAACGTTGATCTCGACAAAATTCGTAGTATTAAAATGATAAAGATTAGAGAGTAACAAACTGTTTTGTTGTTTTTCTAAAGATAACTCGATAACGAGACATTTTTAAATGACCTTTCAACACCCTGATGTAGCCCAATTAAAATAATAATTTCATTTTTTTTTTATAACAGACAGGTATCAATCGGTCGTTACTTTAAAGATTTTAAAAATTTCAAAAAATAATATCGTCGTCTGAAATTTCTGCATGGAATCGAAATCAAAGAAGCGGAAATAATTTGTTATCGACTTGCGGTTCCTTTATTATATTATGAACAGTACCAACCATCGATTATATTAATAAGTTATTTTACTCTAATTAAATGTACTTCTTCGTCCATTTAACTTTCTCGTGTTACTTAATCAATACGCGTGTCGTAAAGCCGACAATTTGTTTCGATTTTTTGGCCCAAAGTGCATAAGATATTTTAAAAAATTGCAGGTTTTGTTTAATCGTAAGGATAACGCAAAGATAATTTAGGTTTCGTTCGCTTAGGTACCAGAAACTTAATATGACCTTCACGAAATAAAAATCAGGGTTGATTACAATAATCGATTTTGGCCTTTAATTTTCAAAATTTGTTTTATGTAAGGTCAATAACGAAAAGGATAAAATTACAATGTCACAAAGGAAGTACTAATATAAGAAATTTGATAAGGACAAACATGGAAGAAAGATGTGACGTCAATTTTTGAAAAATGTTACGCAACCGTCTTTTCACTATACAATAAATCCATATCTTCTGTTTTCTAATTTATTGTATAATTTCGTTTTCTATTTTTAAAAGTTATTGATTTGTCTGCATGCAAGTTGAAGCAACTCCGCGATAGAAAAGAACCATTAGACAGTATAGTACATATGAAAACTTTTTTTTTTAATATTTTAATACCTAATTAGAAAATCTGGATTCATAATTTTATTAAAACGGTCATTCCTTTTTGTGGCGATTGTAGTGATTATGGTTACCAAATAATTTTAACTTTTCAGTGTATTTTCTAATTATTTTATAACGAAAGGAGCAGGACCCTCGTAGGGAAGGACCTTTATTACGTTGCATGGTCCAAGTGAACATGGAAAATCTAAACTCTTCGACCCGAACGAGACTTTTTCCAATCCCGTCAGGTTAATATTGAATGTCCTGGTTTAGTAAGGCCTAACAGATCCCGTTTTATGCATATTCCTCGTTATGAGTGAATCCTAAGAGGAATGGCCCAAAAAGTGCTGCCTTATTGGATGTATTAGATTAGAAGTCTCCCGATTTAGATCTTCCTGTTGTCTAATTGATGCGACTACCCTGACCTAGGTCAAGTCAATAGAAAAGTTAAAAAAAAAGAAACAAAGAAATGGGAGTACGAGGAAACGCATGCTCAGCTCTTTTGTCTACAACACTCCATTCAAAACTTTATATATAACATAATAAGACATATAATTGAAGTCTAGCAACTGCGAATAGCAAGGAGACAAACAGTTAAAACTTTAATATTTACATTAGCTATTGCACAAATTTCAATTTTATTTCAAGGTTTCATTTCAAATTTTGCACTGGAATCTCCTAACTGATTATTACTTTTTATTACGACTTTATTATCAATTTATTGAACTGCTGGAACTTTGCACAGATCAGAATTTTGCTATTTTTCATAATATCAATTATTTACCTAGAAAAGAAATGTTTCGCATGTTTAAGATAAATAGTGTAACGTGGAATTCCAACAGTGCAAGGGATACTTATTAAAAAAATTTCCCTGCGGAATTTTTTAAATTGGTTTAGGGTGTTTCTGAAATTGGTACTTGACCCAACTTTGCTGACGTATTTACTGACAAAGAAGGAACAAAGATCCTGTTAATATGTGACTTCGTTTGCAGGCTATGAACTTTTAAAAGTAACAAAAATTTTTAATATTCTCATAGTAGACTAAGCCAAAGCCAAATATAATATACAAAATAGTAGAGGAGAAGATGGTAATATGAACCCTGTTTTTAATATGGGATCCTACTTGGAAAACTGAAGGGTAGTGCGCGCTACGTCATTGCAATAACTATTATGCGAGTTTTGATTGATTATTCGGTAAGCTACTGTAGGAAAGTTTTAACAGTGTGTTTAAAGGCGTTCTTTGAAGATCATTCCGGAATAAAGGAGAGTTAAATGACAATTTTGTACAACTCTTGGTGGTTTTGTTCTAGAGCTGCTGATGCATGAATTATGGAACCCCATAGGTGTTCCATATTACATTCACTATATATTTTTTGTTTTTAAATTGTTTTAGTCATGTCACATAGCACTCTCTTGCTGAAATAAAAACCCAAGAGGAAGCAACAGAACAGAATTTCTACGGCGAAAGCAGTTAAAGCTTTGATTAAGCTCACGTACCGAAACATTGATCTCGTGAGCTATCGGTTTTTGTTTTAATTATTCAATTCAATTTTTAAATGCATTATTTTTCATTTGCTCTGGATTATATTTATCCTTTGGTTTCGGTTAATTACCAGGGATTTACCACTAAAGAGAAATATGAACACCAACACTGCAAAATTTGCACAATATTTGCAAGCAACCCTAAAATTAGGGTCACTCTAACCACAGGACTAAATGGGCTATAGCCCCGGAGCGCAAGCGTTTTGGGGGCGGAAATTTTGCAATTTTCATACAATTTTGAGAAGCCATCCCGTGTATTTTTTTATGAAGAGGGGCTTTTTTATCTTAGGACGGCTTTGCGTAAAATGTGTCGGAAATTGCAGGAATTATAGACAAATATTATTGCAGACATTTGTACCAAATTACTGCCGTCATTAGTTAAAACGTCTTAACGAACAAATTGGTTTTCAGGAAAAAAAAGAAGAGTTTATATGGATGTTATTAAGCCATTTTCATATCATTTAACAGAAATTTGATATAATTATATATTACAGAAGGCATTAAATATAATTTTATAATTAAGACAGCTTTATAACATTTAAATAAAGTCAGCTGTGCTCCTGAAAACCAACTCGTTAGTTAGGACGTTTTAACTAAGCACGACAGATTAAGTATGCAAAAATTACACAGTGGTAATCCCCCTCCAGATAATTACGCATTTAAACTAACAGTTTTTCGTTCTTTCATATTATCAGCCTAGATAGAAAAGTATATAAAATATCTTATTTTGAACAAATTCATAGTTCATAAAAGTATCCATTCTTTTTCACTTGTATTTCAAATATTCTTAGTTGATTAGTTTAAAAAAATCTAAAAACATGATTTGAAAAAGTGGACGTGTTTAGTTTTGATTCTGTAACATGAAAACAAACAGGGGTTCCATATTTACCACCTTCTCCTCTATGTTCGAATTCATTATTACCATAGCAACATATAAGGGTGTTCCCGTGACCGATGCAACCCGCTTAGGTTGTTGGAGAAGACTTTTCTAAGTAAGACAAATTTAGGACTAAAAGATTTTAAAGCAATTTGTTTCATTTCTACCTTCGAATGACCATAGCACCGAAAATATTGATTTTGTAGTTTATTGATTTAATGGTTTAGTGCTCTTTCAAAGGGCGTGAAATTATCTAAAAACTAGATTATAACACTTTATTCACGAAAATCAACAGCTTTTGAGTTATTTATTTATAGTTTGACTGTTAGATACATCAATAAATCAGAAATACAAAGCATTAATATTTATGTGATAAATTCGAACCGAAGGCAAGGGTCCAAGTTTTCTGGGCAAAAGCTGAAAAATTAGAGCGCAGAAAATTTAATTTTGCAGTAAAATACACTACACAAAATGAACAAATCCAATACAAGTAAGTCAAAAGATAATTTTTAGATTAAAACACATCAACGAAAGGAGTGGAATAAATTCGGAATTTATTGAATGAGCAGTGCGATTTCAATTTTTCTGTGAAATAAAGTTGTTTTTCCGAAAATTTTAGCACACTGAAGTTAGAAAAAAGGCGTCAACTATTTATTAAAACGTTTCGTTTAAAAAAAATTTCGAATTATTTAACATTTCTTCATTTAATTTAATGTACAACTCGAAAGTCGTCGATTTTAGACAAAAAAGGGTTATATTCTAGTTTGTAGATAATTTCACGTTCTTTAGAAAAGCACTGAACTGTTAACACTATAAAATCAATAGTTTCGCAGCTATGACCATTTGAAGGAAGAAACTAAAAAAAATTCTTTCAAGAGGGCCGCCTCTAAAGGGTTTGGATTTCGACAAAACAATTTGAATCGGTTGCCAGGACACTTTGTAGTCGTGATCTTGAAACCTGGGACTTACGTCATTAGTGCATAAAACTGATCGTGTAATTGCAACAATTCACTGTTACTATAATTCTAAAATGTCTATTCATGGATCCATGAAGGATTTTGAGAAACAGGAAGATTTTTTATAATAGTTATTTAAAGTACTTTTTGTCACGAAAGTTGGATTAAATATTTCAGAAACAGCCCGTATATAACGTACAAAAATTTAATTGAAGATCGGGAGCATAAATTTCTGCAGCAAAGCAATTTATTAAAAAATGACTCCAAAACCGAAAAATTATAAAAACTGGATGTAGGAATTTAAATTTATTATAATTTTTGTTGAGCTTACCTAAAACAGCGTGTTTGTTCGGAATAGCTTAAAAGTTTAATTTAGGTTACCCAAAAATGTAAATACAGTTTTGTATTAAAATTTGTACGATTTTCAAAATAGCTGCGAAATTGGTTATTTAATTAACAAAATTATCAAATCGAACAATTCTGCAGCACTTAACACATTAATTGATCAATCAAAAAATTGAACAAAGCATGGTATGTACTCAAATCAATTAACCTCCGACTGTGCAATGTAACAATTAATGTAACTTGGACGATCTATAAACAATTCAATGCTCGCGTGAGTTTAATAAATAAAGGGAAAAAATTTCATTGTAGGTTAACGTCATTACAGTCTAAAAATAAACTTTTTAATAAAACTTCATCGTTAATTTTTTTTTTATTTATAATTTTATTAGTCCATCTTTTTCAACCGCGACGACTTGCGTCGTAAAAAATCTCCTAAGGCCTAAGGCCTTAGTGTAGGTTCTTCATTTCATATTGCGTTCCAGATTTACAATTCGTTCTTGCATACTTGCTTATGATTTATTTATTTTTCAATGCCAAAAAAATTATTTACGACTAAACATTCAGAATATTAGGCATGTCACGATAAAAGAGGGTTGAATCGAAACCTTGTAGTTTTATTGACTAAAAGAAGTAATCGATATCAGAATTTTTCAATTTCGTGGTTGTTTTGCTTCTAATTTATATAAAACTAAATGTTGAACGTGTCAAATTTGTTCTTTATTTTTATATAAGACGTTCCTTCTCACAAAGACAAGGAATTGACGACTACTTATTCGTCGACCCTCCACCAAGGAATAATTTAAATTTACATAAATTAATGTATAACTTTAAGATATAAATATTTCAATAGCGTCTCTTTGTCCAACACTCCGTCTCCTAAAATAATTTCCAAAAAAAAACATTTTGGCACTGTTCTTTTCAAAAATGGTTGCACCGCAATAACTCAACTATAATATTAGTTATTTGTACCAAAAATATTAAACTTAAGGTCACGTAATCGTAAGTAGGTCATATTAACTAGCTTTTGGATAAATATACTATGAGATACGAAGTGAGGAGGTCACGATCAATATTCTCCATCCCCAACGTTACACTCGGAATGGAAATGTTATAAATGAGGCTTCATAACTCAAACTCTTATTTTGTTAATTTGTTCAACGATTTTTTAAATAAATTAGCCACCATAATAATAATTAATGTTAAATTGTAATTTATTATTTTTATATTAAAAAAAAAAATTTAAATACTTTTCGCATCTTTCATCACGCCTGTGAAATATGTAAGCGGTACAAAAGTATTGATAAAGCAATTTTCGGCGTTTTTCAACCTGTAAACTTAACCTTCCTTATTAAATTAAGATCAGATTGGGAACATAAAGAAAATACAATTTACAATATACAAAAAACAAAATTTACGTTTTGTATCTTTGTAAAAGAATAAATATTTCTTTTGTGTCGGTCCAGACGTTTTATAATTTAATTTTGTTGTTTCAGGAAAAATTATTCTCTTCTATCTAATTTTCTATGCAGTCTTAATTGGATTTTTCGCAGCAATGTTAACGATATTTTATCAAACGCTAGATGTTAAAAAACCAAAATGGCAATTAGATGAATCACTTATTGGAAGTAATCCAGGTTGGATTTGATTATTTTTCCCATGCAATTTCTTAAGTAATTGTTTTTAGGTCTTGGTTTCCGGCCAATGCCTCCAGAAAGTAACGTCGAGAGCACCTTAGTTTGGTATAAAGCTAGTGATCCAAATAATATCGAATATTGGAAAGGCGAAGTAGACCAATTTTTACGACGTAAGCAGACGGCCCCGTTTTAGTTTTTCAAAAATTAATTCTTCCCTTTTAGCTTATACCAATCAAAAGCAAGATACGGATCCAGTTTTCCACAAATGCAGTCCAGGAGTTCCACCCATTCACGGTTCCGATCAAGTCTGTCGAGTTAAAATTGACTCCTGGTTGCCCTGTGTTGAGAGAGCCGGTTACAATTTCAATTCTTCCGAAGGTGGTCCTTGCATTTTCCTTAAGTTAAACAAGGTTTGATGGTTTAAATTAAGGTTTGTAATATTTTAACATTTTTAATTCTTAGATATTTGGATGGAAGCCCGACTTCTACAACACTACAACCATTCCAAATCGAATGCCCGATAATTTACAGAAAACTATTAGAGAAATTGAAAGCGATCAAGGACCTGATTCAAACGACGTGAGTCTGTTTTTCTTTTTTAGTTGTGAAAATTTTAAATTTATGAGACCGTCGCGTCGTACAATAACAGCTTTGTTCACCGAATACTTGGGCTTTTGCCTAAACATCGATATTTTGCTACGATAACAGTGGCCAGACAACTTTTAATTCGACTATACTATAAAAATAGTAAAAAGCTTTTTGGTGTTTTCCCAAGTTTCCTTAATTAATAATTTCTTTATTTCTTCATCTGCATTTTATCGTTTATGGAAATTTTTATCACAAACTTTTTGATTTACCATATTATAGGATGATGACATGATTCATTATACTAATTGGTAGATATAATATAAGCAGTGTATTATTATTTCAACTGCAAGAATTTCCACTTTAATGGAAAATATTTCCTGTTGTTCCTCTCATTATAGTCTATAACCTGTTTTTTTTAACTAATTTAATCAATTAGTTCTTTAGGCTTGGTGGCTTGCTAGGATTGCCTTTGATGTGCCTATATACGCTTCTGTTTAATTGTTATGATGGAAAATCATTAACAGGGGGGACCGACGGCTTTATACTTGCCCCCCGAAGTACGGAGACGGTCAAGAAATTTTAGAATATACCCGGAGTCAAACCAGGAAGCCTTGCATTCTTAATTAAATATGAAAAACATTTAATTCATCAAACGACCTTTGCTGGGCTTCGACTCATCCATCCATCAACACATTTGCTATGGAATTTTAACTTCTGTTTGTTTTTTAATTCAATTCAAATAATTATGCATTTTCTACATCAGTAAATTTATCTACTAAATATCTTCTCTATCTTTCCACTTCGTTTTAATTTTCAATTTCCACTTCAATTTAGTATCTATCGAATTTTCTTCATCAAAATAATATGTTTTCATTATTATGTAATACATAAAGGGGCCGTTCATTAATTACGTAAGGATGATTTTTGTAATTTTGGACCCCCTCCCCCCGCCACGTAAGGGTACGTAAGATTGTGGCAACCCCCCCCCCGATCTTACGTAAGGATTATTTAAAAGAAAATTAATTTTGACCCCCCTCTCCACCCCTTATATTTATAAAATATGAATAATAATATATTATATTAGCTGGCACAGTCGGCCTACCGGCCGCCTTTAGCCATATCTAGACCACGTCGGATGTAGTTCTTCGGCCTCACTCCAAGGTACTAAAGTACCCTATGTTTTTTCGTAGCATTGTAAATAACTTCTACACCAAATTTGGTTAAGATTGGTCAAATAGAAACGTAAAGCACGTGCACGCATATTTGCATTGTCGATCGGTTGACAGTTTGACAGCATTCATTATTGTTTTTTAAGTTGATTTTGAGTAGCCTGCCTTCCTTTAAGGAATCTCGATAATCCATTCATGCGCGTCCCTATGGGACGCGCATGAATGGATTATCGAGATTCCTTAAAGGAAGGCAGGCTACTCAAAATCAACTTTCCTTTGCGAATTTTTGCACTATTTCAATACAAAAACATGCGCAGGGACCTACATAATAACTGTTCCAAATTTGGTTCCGATCGGTCAAACGGTTTAGGAGTCTATAGGGAACATACATACACACATACATCCATTTTTATATATGTAGATAGATAATAATATTAAATTTTTATTTACGTATGTAGATGAAAAACCGTTCGTAAAGATCGCCAAAGTTTGATGCCATTTTCTATAATTCACACTATTTATGCCACTATGTTTAATGATTTTTAAGTACTATATATTTCAATATATATGGTATTTCCATTATACCTGGATATAATTACCAACACAAAAAGAAAAAGTTATATTGGATTTTTAAATTTAATTAAAAAAAATATTTTAAGAAACTTACGTAAGGAATACGTCGGACCCCTCCCCCCCTAAGTAAGGGTCCGTAAGATATCCATAAAAACCCTCCCCCCCCAAAAAACCCTTACGTAATTAATGGATGACCCCAAAGGTAAATCTTTGAATAACCTCAGAAGGGCTCAAAATCCCACTGTGAAATCAATGTGCCAATAGAAATATAAAATCTCCCAACAATAATTTTTAAATTTTGGTAAATTTGATGAAAAAACACGACCAATATTTTCTTTCCATAATTTCATACAGCATGGGCCCTGACTTTTTTCAAAATGTAACAGTTTCGTTTTCTTTAAAATGACATTATTTCAGCTTAAAATTGTGTGGGTGAGCTGTGAAGGTGAAAATCCCGCAGACGTAGAAAATATCGGACCCATCAACTACCATCCCAAATTTGGATTCGATGGAAAATACTTTCCATTCTTAAACGTCGACAACTACCTCAGCCCACTAGTAGCAGTTCATTTTGAAAATCCAGCTCGTAAGTAACTTTATACACTTTTGGCGTCTTTTTTTTAAAAGAAATAATTTCAGGTGGGGTGTTAATCAACATAGAGTGTAAGGCTTGGGCAAGAAATATAGTTCACGATCGACAAGATAGACGTGGATCTGTGCATTTTGAACTTATGGTTGATTATTAAAAAAAAAGTCTTCTCTTCGTCATCTCCATAATCCTTAAGAAAAATATGATTTGTTAGATTCGAATCAAGTGAAAGTTTAAAAATTTAAGGACAAACATTGAATTTTTCAAAAATTGGTGATGAAGTCAAGTTAGCTCAACTTATTTAAATTATTAAAGTAAAAATTCGTAATCGATCGTTGTTTGCAATTAAAGGTGCGCTACTTAAACATTTTTTAGAAGTACTTAAGCATAACACTACAAGATGACTAAATTAATTTAATTAACAATATAATTACATGAAATAATTAAAAAGAAAAATTTTATTTTGGATGCAAAACGACCTATTGTAAGAGGTGCCTTTTATAACGTGTTACACCAAGTCGGTTCTTGTTTCATTGTATATTTGGGTAATAATTTTTATTTTAGTCATCTTGTACATCAAACTGTCGTATTGTATTAACCTAATCGGTGGGGGATTTACCTAGACTTTCGACGGATGGTTCCCAACCCATCGGGTACAATCTTGGGCGTTTGGGTAAATCAGTTACTGAAAATTATAAAATTTGTTGCTCATCATAATTTGCATAATACTCATCACACTTACCAATAACTTGTTGTTAACTGTATGAATTGATAAACGCGTATGAAAATTGTTTTAAACTTATATTCGTGTTGTGATAAGGGGAATATGTGACAAAATAAATTTATTATTTATTTGTAAGTTATGTACATAGATTTTGTTGAGTATTAAGAGAGTTACTTAATTGTCAAGCTTTATTTACTTTTACATTAGTTTTTAAGGTGAAGTTATTTTGGCGAGCAGATATCACACAATAAGCGAGATAAATAAGAGAAAAGAAGGGAAAATTTCTGTTAGTTATCGAAATCGACAAGAAAAGTTAAGATAACTTCACGTTAAAGACAATGAAATTAGGATACTTAATTTCCGTATATTTATACCTAGGGCCATTACGATGACATGTTGCACACTGTTAAAATTACCAAACGTTTTTAAGCTTAAATAGAAGTATGTAAAACAATGAAATTGTTAAAAGTTAGGTCATACTTAATGTTAATTGTCTTTGATATAGTTTAGATTACTCTTTTAAAAATATTTAAATTTGTGAATGAATATTGAAATAAGTAGGATTTTTGAGTGCAATATGCATATCCACAGCTGAAGCAGTCAAAATAGAAACTAAAATGGTTAACTACCTACCGTTCTTTTTGTTTGGCTTATACTAATAAATAGTTAAAAATTAAATTGTCCAGTATAAATATAACATAATTTAATGTTGGGCACAGTTAATTAAACACTATTACTGTCTTAAATAAGTAATTCATTACTTGATAGCTGTGCGCTGTTAGAAAGGGCACTTTTAAATTATTTCTTCGTATTATATGCTGTAATTTTTTAACATTAAATAAAACGACAATAGTGATTCTATTATTTCTTGTATTCGTTTATTTTATAAATTATAACTGCTTTTTACAATAAATTAAATTTTGTATTTACTTTTGCTTATAAAATAAAATTTTGTTAAAGATTTGTCTCTCATAATCTACGTAAGTCTCCGATGCTCTACAAATATTATAATACCTTTTATTTTCTATTCAAAATGGAAAATATTATATATTGAGCGGTACTAAATACAATTTTTCAGCGTATTTCCTCGCTAAAATGGTGACCCCGCAAGAACATCGAGCACCTTCTGTCCTAAATTCTAATTTAGCTAATGCATGCCCAGTATTTGTTCGTACAAATCAGGCACGGTTCAAGAATATTTTTTACAATGGGCTAATAATGGTAAGCATTATTTCGGGATACTATTTAGTACATTAAATTTGTATAACATTACACCTAAATAATTCACCATACAATTATTAGAAATTGTTTACCCGCGATCCCCAATCTCCACCTCTCTTTATTGGCCGCATCTTTTTCCTTTAAGTTCCTCACTGCCATAGCTAGAGAGTGTAACCGCCAACCGTCCTTTGGAACTACTTTTCCTAGGAACGGCTGAAGTTATTTAACAAAATAAACAAATCTGCTGATCGAACAAAAAAAATCCCACTTAGGCACTTATCAATCTACTGAGAATATTTATAGATTATGCTGCCACCACCGTTCAACCGATTATGCCCACCGTAGAATTCTGTTCTCAAAAAAAACTACCCTATCAATTTGGTAAGCGACTTCCTGGTAATGAGCCCCAGACACTCCCCGTTTTGAAGTTACGTCCCCCGGCTAAATGTTGAAGTTGAAACTTCGGTGCGGGCAAAACGACACTAAGCTATACACTAAAAAAAAAACGTTCTTTTCCTCAACAGGAAAAACGAAAACACTGAATTTTAAAAAAACAATATTTATTACTACAATGGATAAATTTAAAACAAATACATATACACTTTAAATCTCCCTTACAATTTAGGGTGGCCCTTTTACACACATAGGTATACAATCTAAAATAACTATCAGAAAAAAAATACCATCCTTCTGTTAGTAAATAATTCAAAATTGTACTTACATAGGTGATATATTTTTCCTTCTACCTTGGATCTCCAGACAATCCAATGCGACCAAGACAATGCCTTGTCTATTGCCCAAAACAACGATAAATTCGTCACAAATGTCTCACACCAGAGAATACACAATCTATTTACGGGTTCAATAAACAAACTATTTGACCTTTTAAAGCACTTTAATATACACAAGCAAGACAACTCGGCAAGACACTCCCTTGTCTTATTTGCCCAAAACCAAAATCAAAACTGATAATCCGTCAAACCGCACGCGAAAATCTACAATAGTCACCGACGGGCTCACTGGAAGGACTTCTTTATTAACATTAATCTCGAAAGCCCATGGCCCCCGGCCGCAGCTCAACGGGCGCACCCCCGACTTCTGACTCTCGACTAATTAATTCAACCATATTTATATCTTTCAGAAATCACGAAGATTGACCTTCCATAGCGTGAGAATTTGCACCACTGACAAATTACACCTATAGATAGATACATCCCTATCGCTTTTTTAACGAGAAGCAAATGTCTACTGATTGCTTCAATGCAATCAAATCTTGATTGCTTCATCAATTGAAACTAAATCTTTCCTTACTGCTCTAATGAGAAGCAGTTTGGAGAAGATAAAGTCCACGCAGAAGGTAAGAACCTTCTACTTTTAAATGCGTGGAGCCCTGATCTTAGGTCAACTAGCTCTTTGATGGAAACGTCGGTATGCGAGGGCCATGGGTCGTGTAAAAACGCCTCGGAGAAACTCAAGGAAGCAGTTTTGCAAACACACACAAAATAAACTTAACAATAAAATAAACATAAAAATAAACAATACGATGTTCATTGCTTAAAAGGCTTCAGGATAAAATCGATGTTTTTGGTGTTATTATGGCGCCAGTGGAACGTAACACAGTAGCCCACTACAGTAGCCGACCAGAACGGCACAGTAGCGACCGCACTGACACCCAGAATCACCACCCAAACAATCAATCGACGGAACACTCGAATGGTCATATAACAATCCCATCAAGGTAACCACATCGAGCTTCCGACGACAAAACCAAGCGGCAGCGAACCCGGTGCAATGCCGCACCCTGTATATTTGTAGGTCACACATCGTAGCCTTTATAAAAATAATTTTAAGTAAAATAAAACACAAAATAATGTCGAACATAAAATTTCAAGTCGAGGCTTGAACGCAGAACGATCATCCTGGACTCCGATCGCCGATGCATTATACTAACGCCGCTTGATGTTGTAACGTGGAAATAAAACCCAGTCGAAGTACACATTATAAAACAATTTTTAAATCAAATAATTATTATTTCAAAATAATTACATCAAACTAATATTCAACTTCAAGCTACCTCCACGTTTGCGAACGTCAAAGAGATTAGATACGCCAATCACTACAATGCAGGAATACAAAAATGCACCGCAATCATAATCTCGTATAACATTCTTTAATAAAAAAATGAACGACGAACAGAAAAACCAGAATGCTACACATAAATAAAAGAAATAAAACACATAAAAAAGGCCAAGGGAAAAATACGTCATCGAGCTTCTGGTGTTCAAATATTGGCCAATCGATTAACCGGTGGCTGTGAAGTAACGGCAAATAATTAAGTAACTCACCATTTCAAAGGATAAAAATCCTTCCCCGAAATTATGGGACAGGGTGGTCCGACAATGACACATGGCACGGCAAAAAGAACCCATCATCCTCCAATCACGAATCAAACCCCCTACTGGGATGGAAAACAACATGTTCTATATAATATTCGGACTGTCGGAATGGAATTCCCAATAACGCAACCATATCCACTAAATCGAAAGCAACCCTAAATCAAACACTTCACAGCACCAAAAACGTGACCTTCTCTTCCGACATTTTTCCCTAGACCCCTGATGCAGCGCGCAGGTCGATTTGCGTTCCGGAAAAGCTGATAAAAATGGAAGTGCTTAATAAATTTGAATGTAAATTGGTAGTGACCAACAAATTATTGTATAAGGTTGATCATAACGGATGTAAAGTCCAAAATCCGTTATACAATGAAATCGCGTTGACTGCATTGAAAATATCCGGTCAAATTAGCGATACTCCATTGTTGTCTGAAATTAAACAGTTCACCCGAACAAAGAACAGTGTAAAAAGTCATCTTTAGACGCAGGAAGTTCGCATGCAGACGAAAATTGATAAAATACATTATCAATTCTCGTTCGCGTTATAAAACTTATCTCTTCCGCTGTTGATAAATATGGTTGATTAACAATCATCAGTTATTATCGCAATAATAATTTATAAGTAGTATATCTCAATTCAAAATATTAAAATTAATTTTTATGAATTAAAATCCCGTTTTGTTACAAGAGCATAAGATGGCATAAAGAGTTATGCCATCGTTTTAGGATCTTCGAGGTCTTCTACGCTCCCTTCTTCCACTTAAGCAACCTCTTTGAACATCCGTTGTCCTCCATCCTCTTAGCATATATGTTCAAACCATTCCTTTCATTCTTTGCTTTCATTTGAGTTCTGATCTATTCATTTTTTACGTGTTGTAATCTGGCTACTCCAGCACTTCTTCGCAGGTAGTCCATTTCGACTGCCATTAGCCTTCTTTGCATGTTCGCATTTAGGCTCGAAACTTCAAATCCATAACGAAGAACCGATTCGGCCATAACCATTCCGACTCTTTTTTTATATTTACCTGAAATATGTTTGTCCCACCACAAGGAATTCAGTCATGATCTTTCTACTTTGTTGAATTCGATTTCGAACTTCTTCTGTTCCCAGTCCCTTCTTATTGATAGTGGTTCCCAGATATTTAAACTCCTCCACCTGATTAATTTGTACCTCGTCATCGATTAAGATCTCAAATTTTTCTTCTGTGTTACCTGCAAGATATTCTGTCTTTTTAAGACTTATTTGTAGTTTCCAGTGCATTAATTGTTTTTTTAATGCAAAGTTTTCATGCTAAAGGCTGCAAGTATTTCAGGTCACCGATTTTGCCTATTTAGTTTTTATCTGCGACTTTGTTTTTTCTGATTTTGCCAGTGTCATCTTTATTAGGTTGATCAATTTGAGGTGTAGGTATATTGAATTATTCTAATATCTGATATAATTTATCTCTCCTTATGCTGTCATACGCCTGCTTAAAGTCTATCAATGCTAAGTGTGTGGGCAACTGTAGTTTGTGACTTATTTCTTTTAACTGTTTATTTGTAAATACCTGGTCCATCACTGATCTCCAACTTCTAATCCGCTCTGATACTCTCCGATTGGTCCTTCAGAGTGTTTATCAAGTTTTCCTTTAATCCATGAATCCTGTATGTCATATTTAATAGTACTACCGTCGATAGTTTGCACACTCCTTCTTGTTTAATTTTTTGTATATTGGGCAAATCAGCGCTACACTCCAGGTTTGAGGCTCTTTTTCTTCATTAAGAGCTTGCAATATCAGCTTATATATTTTATTGTAGGTATAGTTCTTCCGTTAGACCGTCCGAAGACGGTCATGGTCTGAACGTTAGCGCAATCAACTGCTAACGCAAGGCGCCCCGGTTCGACTCCGGGTATTGATTAAAAATTTCTTGGCCGTCTTCCGTGTTTCGGAGGACACGTTAAGCAGGCGGTCCCCCTGTGTTAATGATTTGCCATCATAACAGTAAAAAACAGGGTGCAGGCACATCGAAAGGCAAGCCTAGCAAGCTACCTGAGATGTAAAAACCAAAACTGCTCACAGAACCAACAGTGCCTCTGACAGAGTCATATAGTTGGGAAGTACAGGACGTAGTCCTAGCGTAAGAAGAAGAAGAAGTATAGTTCTTCTTCTCCAAACTTGACCATCTCCTCTGTTATGCCGTCTTCACCAGCAATTTTGTTATGCTTCAGTTTTGTGATAATATCGCTTATTTCTTGTATCTTTGGGGTTTCCACTTCTATATTTTCAGCATTATCTCCGTTTTATCATCATTTTCCTGCCTTGATTCTTATTGAGTAGTTCTTCAAAGTGTTGTGCGCATCTCCCCATGATTTCACTTTCATTTCTCATCAAATTTCCATCTCTATCTTTGTAAATCATTGCATTCGGCATTCGCCCGAAATTCATTTTTAACTCTATTTACTACAATATGATCATATCAACAACAAAAACAAATCGTGATCAATGATGATCAGTCTATCGAACAAGTAGGGAACTTCAAATATCGTGGCTGCACAATTTCCCTAAATGAAGAAAAAGATATACAAACCAAAAATAGAAAACTTCAATTACATAAACGGAACCATCAAAAGAACGTTCAAAAATAGAGAAAGCCAGGACACAGCGATGAAGTTTTACAAAACAATATCGATACATGGACGATAAGTAAAGGAAATGAGAAACGCTTACAGAGAGCGGAAATGAGGTTCCTTAGGGAAATTGCAGACTATAAAAGAATTGATAGAAAGCGAAGCACCGATATCCGAAATGAATTGAAGATGTTTAGTCTAAATAATAATAAAATCAAAGAATACCGAAATACCTGGAAGGAACATCTGCAAAGAATGAGCATGGAACGCATACAGACCCAGAGGCAAAAGAAATGTGGGTCGACCAAGAAGAAGATGGGAAGACCAAGAGTAACGCAACAGACAAAGCTGTTAAGCGTGAAGATGATGATGATGACTCTTTTCACCCCTTAATAAAAGTTTCTAATCTCTTTGCTTCCAAACTTGTCCCCTATTTCTTCAAGCATGTCGATTTAATATTTTCTCTTTTATTCTCTGCACATTTTTTACCCTTTCATCTTTGTTCTTCATATCTTTTTTTATGTTCTACTGTTTTCTTTTGTTTCATCTCTCCTAACTGTTTTTCCGTTTCCAATGTTATCTCCTGCAGGTTTCTTGCTTTTTGTTCTATATCGTGGTAAAAATTACCAATATAAAATCGTCAGTTGGTCATAATAGCTTTTTAAAAGTTTGATAATACCCGGCGTAAGCTACACAAAAGAGTCCATTTCCTCTGTTGAACGACGTGGTTGCAGGGATATGATGCAGAGGTCCTAAAATTAGTAACAAATAATAGCAGATCCGCTCAACATAAAATCAATCGTCTTGGTAGTGTAATCAGTAGTGTACCAGGGTTGAAATCAAGATCAATGATGGTACACATTTTTCAGCATAATATTATTTAGTTAAACTTGACAAACTATTTAATATAAGCCTAGACAACTATACTTTTGTATATTGCAAAACCAAATCTACCGATGCGATGGAAGCGATGTACGAGTATAGTATGGGCAGGTTAAACTCTCTTCTCTTTTAACTGTGCGAAATCCACATTGTGCTTCTGATAGAGTGAAGGTTCTCCGGCTGAGGATTCTAGAGTAGATTTTATAGCTCGCATTCAAGAAACTGATGCCGATGTAATTGGAGCAGTCACGTGTGACCCTTTCTTATAAAATTGTACTATTTTGACTACCTTTCACACTTCGGGGATATGACTACTACTCCAATAAACATTAACGTAGTCCAAAAACTGTATTATAAAATATGGAGAAGCGTATTTGAATAATTCTGTGGAAAATCTATCCGCGCCAGGAGAATTTTTATTTTTCATTTTTCTCTTTGTTAATAGAAGTTCATTTAGTGTTATGTGGTTTACATGTGGGTTTTCATCTGCAAACACTCCTACAGCCTGATCGTCGAACCAGAGTTCTTGATTAGGAAAATTTTTATCCTTTTCATTATCTAACTTATCAGAGAGAATTAAACAAAAAATATTGTTCCAGCTTTTATAGATTTCAAGGAAGAAACTTCCAAGGCACCTCGTTTTTGGTCCAAAATAATATAGATTTCAGATTTTTATGTAGACTTTATTCCCTGTTCATCTGACGTAAAAGTGCTCCCCAAGAGAGTGAGACTAGACTAAATTCTCCGCATGGAATAACTTTCTAGCGCTAACAGGACTCTAGAGACCAGCTTTCAAAATCAATCATTTTTTCCTTTTTTTGGAAGATGTTTTACAAGGTCTTAGTTTTTGAAATTTATTTGTTTTTTGATGCAGGTCAAGAAAGTACGAGAAAACTGTAGGTGTTACGATTTTTACGAATTGTGTGACGAAGGTGTGACGAAAATTAATAAAATCCCGCTTAGAATTAAATTAGATAGTTTTGAAGATACGCCCGGTAGAAAAAAACAATTTTTTTAGTCAAATAGTATAATTTGTAAAGAATTATTAGTCCAGGCAACGAAACCGAAAAAATGGCTCAAACTTGCAAGAAAATCCGGCAAGCTGTATTTTTGAATGTCCTAAGGAACCCTGAAAGATTTCTCTAAAATCTCCTGTTGATTTCTTTCTTAATTTAGGATTTTTGCACCTCGCAACTCGCTTAATTTCAATTTGACAAAAATTTTCATCAGATCAAAATTGAAAAGCATAAAATTCTCTACAAAATAGAATTTTTCAAAAGTTGCCTCATGAAAATCTATTAAAAATTTTTTTATGAAATCAGAAGAAAGTTTTTAATAATTAAGTGAATTATGAAATATATTATGTTGCTATGTATCGTGGTTAAATTTAATTTATCCAATTCCAATAATTTTCAGTCTTTTCATTAAATCATCCACTTTCAATTAAACAATTTTCCAATAATCATTCATCACCCACAATTTACAAATTAAACGCTCTTGTACATTTTACTAATTAAATTTAATTTAAATTTTTGTATTTATTATTATCTATCTATATATAAAAATGGATGTATGTATGTATGTATGTTCCCTATAGACTCCTAAACCGTTTGACCGATCGGAACCAAATATGGAAGAGTTATTATGTAGGTCCCTGCGCATGTTTTTGTATTGAAATAGTGCAAAAATTCGCAAAGGAAAGGAAAGTTGATTTTGAGTAGCCTGCCTTCCTTTAAGGAATCTTTAAGGAAGGCAGGCTACTCAAAATCAACTTAAAAAACAATAATGAATGCTGTCAAACTGTCAACCGAACGACAATGCAAATACGCGTGCACGTGCTTTACGTTTCTATTTGACCAATCTTAACCAAATTTGGTGTAGAAGTTATTTACAATACTACGAAAAACATAGGCTACTTTAGTACTTTGGAGCGAGGCCGAAGGCCGAAAAACCACGGTCTACACGTATGCCTGTGATACCCTTGAGTGAGGCCGAAGGCCGAACAACCACATCCGACACGGTCTAGATTCTAGATGGCTAAAGGCGGCCGGTAGGCCGACTGTGCCAGCTAGTATAATATATTATTATTCATCTTTTATAAATATAAGGGGCGGAGAGGGGGGTCAAAATTAATTTTCTTTTAAATAATCCTTACGTAAGATGTGGGGGGGGGGGGGGGGTTGCCACAATCTTACGTACCCTTACGTGGCGGGGGGAGGGGGTCCAAAATTACAAAAATCATCCTTACGTAATTAATGGACGGCCCCTTAACATTACAAATTTTCTCACAAAAATTATATTTTATTTTTCTGACCCATGTCCATTAAATTTAATGGCTCTTGCGTGGGTCCTTTCCTCCTATCTTTTTTTAAATGCGAATTATTACAAGTTAAATCCACATCTTGTTATGCCTAATCATATTAACTAATTACTCATCAAAATCATTCATCACACCCAATTTACAACTTATCTAAATGTTACTTTTTTTACAACAAAAATTTTAAATATTTTATTAATTTTATAAAACAAAACAGAAAAATCAAAAAATATCATGGTATAATATCGGGGGGTGAATCACTGGGTTTGAAAATGTACACTATACTGCTATAAATACTGCCTAAGGCTGCATGCAGATTGATAAAGCAAAAGTTTTAAGACAATCCTTTTGTTGCATTAAAAAGCTTTTTGTTTTATCATGAAACGTATTGCTGATCAAAGCAAAAAAGTTGTTTTCAGATCAAGCAAAACGTTTTAAGACAAAATAAAACACTGTAAGACAAAACAAAACATTTGTTTTTAGATAAAACAAAATGTTTTGTCTTAAAACGTTTTGCTTTATCAGTCCGCATGCAGCTTTATACTGGCGATACTGCCTGTACTGCTACTTAAGTGTACACTATACTGCCACAGTGATTCACCCCCCGTATAATATATTTTGTAGAGAATTTTGTACTCTTCAATTTTGATCTGATGACAATTTTCCGTAAAAATGAAATTAAGCTAGTTATAGACAAAAAACCTTTCTTTGCTGTTTCTTTCTTGATTTCGTGGCTGGACTAAAATAAATCAAAATTTTACAATTTTCAGTTAAAATTCAGTGAAAATTAAGGTCCTTTGGAAAATCGTATCTTCAAAACTTAACAAGTTACAGCATTTTTATTTTTTTAGTTTTACGTAAAATTTTATTCTCTAAATGTTCAATTTACACTAACTTTTCGTCCACTGAAAGTGATCTATGCGCAAAAATGTAAAAAGGATAAAAAGATTTTAAAATTATCAGCTTTGAAAGCTTACAATTTATAAGAAAATTGATTCTTGATTTACTTATCTGGAAACCTGTTTTGGATCAGATGAACTGAAAATATTCATCAAAACCTGAAAACTATGTAATTTTGGCCAAAAATTGAAAGAAAGAAGAACTTTCTTTCGATTGTGCTTTGGCTCAGAATTTTATTTAGTTTAAAAATAAAAATAAAATTTTGCCGGAAAGATGAACAGAAAACGGTAAATCACAATGCTATGACTTGTAATGACCGAAATGGAACTTTTAATTAAATTATTATTGATCTCAAAAAGATATAGTATTTTTGAAATAAAACCAATCCTAAATATCTTTCAGAACTGACGGAACCACGGCAAAGATGTCACTACCAGTTACCACATTCAATATTATTTTCTCGCGAAACAAACGTGATGGTATGGTATCTACCACACCTAAAATTGCTAGAGGGCGGTAGTGGTTTTTACAGAAATCTCTTGTAGATAATTCTTTCTGCTCTCTTTTCAGACAAATTAGTTTCTTTATGGTCGTGTTAGAATGTGAAGTTGGTGTGTGGTGGTTTTTAATTTATAAGTGATGTAAATAGGTTGAAATTGTGTCTTAAATTAAAGTTTGTTTGTTTATTATTGTTATTAAGTTCGGTGTGTAAAATGTGGGAGTAAATGAGCGCGTCGTCGTTATCGAAAATGTGGATATTCTTTGTTTTATTTGTGTTGTTTATGTGCGGTGGCAGCAAAGAATTCGAGCATGGCACGACTCGAGTCTCGGATAGAGATGAACTCGTACCTCGTTACGATAAGTGTCAACAAATTACTGTGCCTTTTTGCATGGATATCCAATACAACACCACCATAATGCCCAATATTCTGAATCACCAAAAGCAAGAAGACGCTGGCCTCGAAGTGCACCAATATTTTCCATTAGTAAAGGTTAAATGTAGTCCCGATTTACAATTCTTTTTATGTTCGGTTTATGTTCCGGTATGTACTATTTTGGAACGCGCCATACCCCCGTGTAGGTCTTTATGTTTTTCCGCTAAAAATGGTTGCGAGTCGATTATGAAACGGTTTGGTTTCGAGTGGCCCGACCATTTGGATTGTGCACAATATCCGGAAGGGCAGGACATCGACGGGGTCCTGTGTGTAGGAGAAAATAAAACTTCCGCTCCCACTACGCCCTCTTCTTTTGGAGGTTACCATTTGGGCACCAAAAGTTCTCATCCGGAAACTCCGTTTCGCGATGTTCATCCGGGAAGAGATATAGGATTTAAATGTCCCGTGCAATTTAAAGTTCCTGCCATGCTGGACTACTCTTTAAAAGTGGGAGACGGCGTAGAAAAAGATTGTGGGGCTCCTTGTACTATGATGTTTTTCAGTGATAACGAACGTCAATTTTCCAAAATTTGGATCGGAACTTGGGCGGTTTTGTGTTCAGTAAGTTGTCTGTTTACAGTTTTGACCTTCGCAATTGATACCAACAGATTTAAATATCCGGAGAGACCCATCATTTTCTTATCCTTGTGTTATTTAATGGTAGCACTGGCTTACGTCGTCGGGTTTATCGCGGACGATTCAATCGCGTGTCGCGAACCGTTTCCTGGTTATCAGACGGTTAGTACCATAACTCAAGGTACAAAATACGAATTATGTACCATCTTATTTATGGTGTTGTATTTTTATACCATGGCGTCCGGCATATGGTGGGTGGTTCTGACTTTGACTTGGTTTTTGGCTGCTGGACTTAAATGGGGCCACGAAGCCATCGAAGCCAACTCGCAATATTTTCATCTAGCTGCATGGGCCGTTCCTGCCATTCAAACCATCACAATTTTGGCCATGGGAAAAGTTGACGGTGAGTAACCTTTATTTTTAATGGGTTTTAATGGGCGCACCGCGAGTTTCGGAGAACCTAAACGAACTAATATAAACTTTCTTTTGTTCGCGAAATAAAAATGTTCTCCAACTTGATGAAAACAGTGTATTGCCCGCGGGGGTTTCACTGTAAACGGTGAACAGTAGTACAAGTTAATTGCCAAGAATATTAAATATTATTTAAAAATTAAGCGCTTAAGAAATGTAATTACAAAAGAGGCAAACGGGCATTTTTTTGTATTTTTTCGAGGAGTTATGGTTAGCGAGGTTGGCTATAAAAGCAAATTATTTAAAAACTAACGATTCAGCTTATTAAAACAGTTCAAGTCAATTTTCAATCACATTTAGGGCCAGTTGTATAACAGAAGATTATTCTAGAGTGAGAGTTAACCCAGGGATTTTTGGTGTATCGACCAATCAAACAGCAGATATCTCTGGGTTAACTTTAACTCGAGAACGATCTTCTGTTTTATACAGGGTGTCCCCGTGACCGTGGAGAACCTTTGAGGTGGTGATAAATAGAGATGAGATTTTTAGGTCGTATAAATGTTATACCAGAGAGCGTTAAAGGGTTAATTGATACACGGCCCCGTTCGAAAGTTATGCTGTATGAAAAAGAAAGAAGAAACGGGGCCGTGTATCGATCCAAGTCCAAACCCTTGAGGGGTACCTCCCTTTAAAGCAATTTTTTGAATTTCTGATTTCAAACGGCCATAGCTCCGATATTATTGATTTTTTAAGGTTAATGGATTAGAAGTTTTTTAAAGATCATTCGCTTGTCTACAAATTATGTTATAACCCCTTATCATTTAGAATCAACGGATTTCGAGTTATAAATTAAATTAATGGAAAAAATGTTTAAAAAATTCAGGTTTGTTTATTTTAAATTTTCTTGCGAACCCCGTATCTCTTAAACGAAACGTCTAAGAGAAAAACCGAAGAAAAACTAACGGCCCAAACCGGATAGGGAATTTAACGGGCTACAACTTTCGTCAAATAAATTTTTTTGGGCAACCAACCGTTTTCACAGAAACTCTGAAAATAATGAACAAGGTGTAGGTAAAAAAAATAAATTCAAAAAATTAATTTAATAAATGCTCAAAATGGCCTCCCTCATTTTCAGCACACAGGCGTGCTCTTTTCAAAAGGTGTTGCACGGTATTATTTAATACGTTATAACAATGTTTTAACATTAAAACAAATGCTATAAAGCAAATTGAGATTTTTAGTAATTATGTGAATTTATATTTTTTACCTACACCTTGTTCATTATTTTCAGAGTTTCTGTGAAAACGGTTGGTTGCCCAAAAAAATTTATTTTACGAAAGTTGTAGCCCGTTAAATTCCCTATCCGGTTTGGGCCGTTAGTTTTTCTCTTAGACGTTTCGTTTAAGAGATACGGGGTTTGCAAGAAAATTTAAAATAAAAAACCTGAATTTTTTAAGCATATTTCTTCCCTTAATTTAATTTATAACTCGAAATCCGTTGATTCTAGACGATAAGGGGTTATAACCTAATTTGTAGACAAGCGAATGATCTTTAAATAAGTTCTAATCCGTTAACCTTAAAAAATCAATAATATCGGAGCTATGGCCGTTTGAAATCAGAAATTCAAAAAATTGCTTTAAAGGGTTTGGACTTGAGCAAAAATTTTATTTGAAAATTTGTCTTAGAAAAGTGTCCTTTATCACCACCTCAAAGGTTCTCCACGGTCACGGGGACACCCTGTATAACTGGCTCTTATCAGGGAAAATTCTGGGTACTAATCGCGGACTTCACAAGGAATTTTTAAGCGCAGCTTTACAATGAATCGACACCTTGTGGATTTAAGTTGTAAAATAAAAGAGAGAATTGATCCACCTCGGAACCACTTGACTGAGAACCTAAGTACGCTAGGGCCTCGATTTGGTTTGGGGATACGTTCTTGCATTTTGGTTACGCTTACTTCTCTCTCTCTCTCTCAGATTCCTTCGTCCTACGTAAGGACATAGTGGCATCACGCTTACGTATTAGTGTATAAATCTTGATAACAGTTCATAGTTTCATTAATAATTACATAATATTTTACTTGCAGATCAAAATATTAAATTACAGTTAGAATTTTACGTATGACACTAAATATGGGATTTATTTTACTTGAAAGGATGCACAAATTGAATCATACGACGCTTATCAAATTTTCGAACCTATATTTTTTTTGATGGGACTCCAATCTAAACGACGCAAATCGAGGCTACATTAGCCATATTCGCCTCACCGAAAAAGAACACCTAGTATATTCGCCATTATCATGCGATTCTCAAACATTCATTAACTTGCAGTATATTTTATTTAGAAAACTATTTTAGTTTCAAAGTGTTTAATGCATTTTTTGGCGCCTCCAAAATTAATTGGAGCGTCGCGTCGTATAGTTTTGAAATTCTTTCAACTTAATACGTTAGTTTTAAAATTTACCGACTGGAAAAATTTTCTAATTCCAGATACACTACAAGTTTGTGTATTCAAGTTCCCCAAATAAGTTTTAAATATTCAAATGCAACAGCGGCTATAAACTTGTTTTATCGTACGCGAGGGATTGCCGGGGACAATTTCTTTAGCACCTGTCTAGAAAGGTTTAAATTATTATTATTATTCGTTCGACTTTCTCTGTCAACTGAAATAATTATTCGCTTTGGTAATAAAAATTAATAATACCGAAATAATTTGAGCTTCTCTAGAAATCGGAATTTTTTCAGTTATTTTTGGGTTATTTTAAAAATATGTATTCATCGGTAATCTTGTATTGTATTGTACATAATAATTATAACAACCAGTTAATTTAAAAATTATAAATTCAATTTAAAAAAAACTTGAAATCATTGAGGACCTACGACCACTACAATCTTTTTGTTATTGTCCAATGAAGTATATCCTATGTTTTGGAAGCTTCAGAAAAATTAAAAAAAAAGATACTTACAAAATAGGTTTAATGCTGTATTACGAGTATAGCAAGTTTTAAAATAATCGTTAAATTACCAAAAAATTATTCAACACATAAATTTAATATTTTGTATAATATCCCTTCTTTGCCTTGAAACTTGCCCACACCTTTTCGGCATAGATTCGATCAACTTTTATTATTAATCCAACTATTTTGAAGTGCTGCAAAAAGGTCTTTCAAGTTTTTATAGTTTTTCTTTCATGTACTTTCTGATCGAAAATTACCCATAGGTTTTTCTATTGGGTTTAAGTCCTGTGACTGCGACGACCAAGATAAAACTTTAATTTTTTCTTTGCTTAACCAGACTTTAACTGACTTCGAGGAGTGGTTTGGGTTGTTGTCATGCTGAAATATAAACTTTCCTGGCATTGTCTCACTGGTATAAATATGGTAATATGACAACTTTAAGAATATGTTGATAAATAAATTTATCCATTATACATCGCATATCAATACCTGAAAAGCACGCCCATGCAATCTCCGATCCTCCTCCATATTTAATGTTGGGAAAATATACTTAGGATCCAATCTTTTGCCTTGAAGGCGCATTATACGAGGTATTCCATCATTTCTGAATAGATTAAATTTTGATTTGTCACTAAATGCAACTCTTTCATGGATCAGGTGTCCGGAACTTATTTTATATTATTATTAAATTTTATATTATATATACTATTAGTGTTACAGGCCTAGCAGGCCCACGGCTCATTTTGTCACTATAGTCCATTGTTTTCTGTCTCTAGGTTCTTCTTCCCACTTCTCCAACCCAATCTCATCCATATCCTCCTGCACTTCATTTTTCCATCGATTTATTGGTCGACCTCAGCTTCTCTTTGTATCACCAAATTCCATACCGCTCTTGGGGTTCTATTCTCTCTCATCCTAACCAAATGTACCAGACATCGCATACTCTGTGTCTTTACACATCCCACTATGCTCGGTTCTCCATATAATTCTCCAAGCTCTCGATTGATTCTCATCATCCATTACTCATTTATCCATTTTCCATCGTATATTTTTTGTCTCCCTTCCTGTGTATCGGGCGTATTAGTGCCAGCTCCCAATCTTTGGGCATCTTTTCTGCACGGCAAGTTTTCTGTATCGTCTCACTAATCATCTTTTGCAGTTTCTTTGCTCCATACTTTAAAATTTTCGCTTGTACTCCGTCCTCTCCCGCACTTTTGTTATTCTTCAAATTTTAAGAATTTCCGTTGGGCCTTCTACTTCTTCATTATTATATTCATGTTCACTCGCTTCCGTGTGGTTTCCATCTTCCTTCTCGTCTTCTGACTTATTTAACAACTGAAAGTATTCCGCCCATCTTTTTCTTGTTCCTTCCTTGATCCCACCAGTGCTCCCTTCTTATCTTTACAAAACGTCGTTCTTGGTTGGAATCGTTGTCGTATTCTCTTTAATTTACATTTTGCTTCCAATTCATCTAGTTTCTTTTTATTTTTTATCTAGCCTTAATATTCTTCTTAGATAACAACGGTTTCTTTGCAGGACGACGACTAAACAACTTTCCATCTACTAATCTTCTTCGAATAGTCGTGGAGATTCCACTTAACTGATCAGTTTCATTTAAACAGGCCAAAACTTTTTGAAGACGACAAAAAAGGTGATTGTTTTGAAGCGTTTAAGGTTACTTTGTTAAGTAGTTTTTCTTTGTCTTCCTGGGTTTCTTTTATTGGTGTCACATTTTTCATCCGTCTATATGCACTGATTGAAGGCCTTTCAGCAAGAAGGATGCAGCTACACTTTTAATAGTTTTGAGATATCCAATAAAAACTGTTATAACAAAATAATTTTCTATGAATTTTTATAATGTGGCGCTGCATCCTTCTTGTACCCAATTAATTATATCAACAAAATGAAACAGCATCTCAACAACAACATACCCAAATACCATTTTGATGCTAAAAAAATAGCTAATAGTTGCTAGTAACCAACGTAACCAACTATGCGAATGTTTTTGTTGTAACAAGGCAGAAAGATCTAAAATGTTTATAACTTTGGAGTAATTAATCGAATTTAAATTCAGCTTTTAAGTACCAATAAATGCAGCATTTTTTACACATAACATATATAAGTAATAACTCTTTTTGGGCAAAATATGGAGCTGTATCCTTCTTGCAGCAGAGTAATATAATTGATTTATTCAAGTCTACATTTTTTGATGTCAATTTGGTTAACACCAGCATTGTAAAAATTAACAATTCTTTGCATTCAATCTATCAAAATTGCTTTTTCGCGATCCATCTTTACAAAAACCCTATTTTTCCAAATATTCATTCATTATTCATTAAATTCTAGTTGCTATAATAATTATGACCACGCAGTTTGCAAGCAGCAATTACATCAAGCCGATAAGATATTATTGCAGCAATTTTCAGGATTATTAATACATATCATTCGAGTACGTACAAAGTCATTTGACAAAAAAAATTCAATAATTTATAGTATATAAGAAAATTGGCATACCATGTTTGATCAGATTTACCTGCTATAATATTGGCCAATACTGTATATTGCTAATAAGTAATTAATCTTGTTTTCCAAAAAATTGAGCGATAAGCGGGCATTCCCCTACATAATAATTCAAAACAAGAAATAATCTCCAAACAATTTTTTATTGACGTACATACACATTTTCATTATTTACATGGAGGTAGTAATACCTTTCTAATAAATGTTTAACTTTTGAAATTATCAATTTTTAGCAATCGATTTACTTCCTTTTCCGTAGAAAATAAATGTTCATCATCTACGTCAGGGGCGATCTCCCTCATGGCTTGAGCCAAATTACAAATGTATTCGACATTCGTACCACTAGATCCCACTGCCCCGATAATTTGTTTCGCAATGCTAAGTTCATCGGCGAATCCTCCATAATTATCGTTGTCCATATTAGCAAGGTACACCGTGATCTCGAACGATTTGGACGGCGCTAATTTAGGAAAAAATGTCACTCTTTTCTTTTCATACCCACCCTGTTCTCTATAATCGAGTTGATTGACCACCCAGCCGACATCATCTTCCCTAAGTTTATAAGCTACACCCCACACTTGGTTTTGCTCATCTCCCGGTAATAAAGTCGCAACTCGGCCAGGATTTTCCGGAGTTCCTCTGTGATCGGTACTGTGCTGATAAAATTTTCTTTGAAATCCATTTATGTAACCGTGCAATTTTGAGTCGTAAGGAAAATCCACTTTCCAAATTAACGAACCGTAACCGAAAATCCACATTTTTAAAATTTATTTTGACATAGGAAATGAATCCAAATTTTCAAGTCGACTGCGATTTTTAAATATTACGGACGAAGTAGGGTGAAATTATTTGGCGATGACTAAATTTCCGGTTTAGTTATAATAAACATTTTAATCGACTTTTACGTAAGTTATTGGTAGCAAGGGAGAAGAGTACCCTAAATCATAATCACTTTTAATATTGTCTGGCGTCGATGTGGGGATCTTTAATGTCTCTAGCATTGATCCGAATATGTTGATTGTATAATAAAAGTAATCTGTAAATCTATTCAAGTATTATAATATGTTCCCCTTGGGGTTTAACGCTTTATTTTGGATCTTTCTTCTCACGTATTATTAATGTGATTTTTTTTCTACTATGTACTTAAGTATTATAACCTTTTGCCTGGTAAAAAATGTATTTACTATCTACTCGGATGCACTAACTCACGACGTCGATTTCGTGACATAGGGGAAAAGATTTGGTTAAATCATCTGAACATCATCTCACTCGAAAGTAATCGCTTAGCAGCGCAGAATGGGGTGAACTTTTTGGTCCTTGATAATAAAGTTATATAAGGTTGAGCCGCTTGTTTTAGGATTATAGCAAATTTTCTTTTAAAAATCCACTTTGTAACGTGGAACAGATTTGCTTACTGAATTTGTAATAATTATGTTTCTACTTAACAAGATAAATAATGTCTGCGTTTGTGTAGATTTTTCAATTTAAAAATACACTTTTTGACTAATATTTTTTTTGTACTTCCGGTATTTGAGGGAAGAGCAGACAGTCTTTTTTTTTGTAATGGAAACGGGTTATGTTTGGCATCGTTGAATGGCATTTTTTTGTGTCTTTCAGCCATATGGCTGTAATAGGTGGTAATAGCACTTTAATAGGGGTTATTTTACTATTAATAGGACAAAATGTTTTGATAAATTACCGATTTAAATTTTACGAATGTCTTGATTAAACTGATAACCTACCTATTATGCTGTAATATGTAATAATTATGTCAAAATGTAGGATTTACGTCAAAAGAATTCAAACACGCATTAGCTTCATCTATCCTAACCACTCCTAACTGAACTTGTACGCTTACAAAAATAATTAATATTATAATTAAAAATTAAATTAGATTAATCTCTGTAGCGTCTACATACCAGCATACCACTTCCTTAATTATTTATTTTGGAAACAGCAATACCTGCATTCAGGTAGATTTCTATTGTCGGATACTGATATGTTGTTCAGGTCAACGATAATTTCAAGGTTGTTCTTGTTATAATGCATAGTTTGTGTATTGTCCATAAAATATGAAGGCGAGTATTATCATCTATCAACGTTAAAAACGTTGTAATGACCCACAGTCATAATCATAATATTATACTACCGTACTTAAAAAAATTTAAAGGTTTGAATTATGGACAATTGAATAGCCAAACATGTATTTGGTCTCTCCTGAAGCGAAACACCTCGGCGTATGTGTATTCTAAATTGCTACTAAATCTTAAAAATTATCATCGAGTATAGAGAAATTAGAAGAAAATTGAATCTGTAATAAGTCTCCCGTTTCATGCGAAAGGGATAGACTAACGTTTACAATTTTCATCAAAAAATAGACTTCACAATAGTATATATTGGCGACACTTTCACCAAAGAAATGTCCTATAAAATTGTCTATTTGTAATTTTGCTCCAGCTTGCGTTGAAAATTGGAATTGTCTCGGATGATTCCTTAAAATTAACTCATTTACCCTATACGCTAGTTGCGTAGCTCAAGTGGCGCTGCCCTGGTGGCCAAATTTAGCGTAACTGGGGAGGTGAGCTCAAACGGTTTTAAATACAAGTAATAGTTTAATTACGAATTAAACATTAAGAATTAGAATTAAGAAGTAAATTTGAATTTAAATAATATTCTTATATATGCCCTATATAACTTAATAGCATTATGGTATTGGTAGTGCTGGCGGTTTTAGGTAGATTCACATAGAAAAGTTGATTTAAAAATGGGTGCAAAAAGGTATTGCTGTGTAGTTGGATGCAATAAATCAGAGAAAAAGAATCCTGATTCAACATTTTATCGCTTTCCTGGAAGACCTTACCAGATTAATAAAAAAAAATGAGTGAAACCTTTTATAATTTGTATTGTAATTATATTTACTTGCCTTTTGATAACGATTTACCACGAAAAAAGTCAATAATGTTTATATTTTGATAACCAAATTGAATAGTAACTGAGACTGAACTCATAATGTGAAAAGCGAATTATTTCAACTAAACACTTGTTTTTATACGCTAGTTGCAACTTGTAAATTTTGATAACAAAACATTTCTTTTATATAATAAAATTCATCTTGGTTATGTACAAACCTAATCTTAAAGGATCGACTACAGTTTATAATAATTATTACATAATAAAATATTTTAAATTAATAAAAATAATTAATATTTTTGCTAATATTACCATGTAAACACGAAGATTTGGGCATCCCAGTTTAGGCAAAATTTATCCTCGAGACGGCGCTTCGTACGCTTTTGGGAGGTACGCAACTAGCGTAAATAAAAAACTATTTGGGATGTGTTAATGTGGTTGATGAAACAATTTGATATTTCTGTTTGTATAAGAAACTAACACTAAATTTATTTTGGTTTCAGGTGATATTTTGAGTGGAGTCTGTTACGTTGGCTTGTGGAACGTCGACGCTTTGCAACGGTTCGTGCTATTGCCACTGTCGGGTTACCTAATATTGGGGATAGTTTTTCTAATGTTTGGTTTCGTATCGCTCTTCCGTATTCGTACAGTGATGAAACATGACGGAACAAGAACCGATAAATTAGAAAAACTGATGATAAGAATTGGAGTGTTTTCTGTTTTGTACACCGTTCCAGCCATGGTCGTGATTGGCTGTTTAATTTACGAGTATGTTAATTTTGACAGTTGGATTAACACCTGGAGGAAGGATATGTGCACAAACAAACCTCAATATACGATTCCATGTCCTAGAACTAGGAAAGACGACATGAGGCCTCTGTTTGAAGTCTTTATGATCAAATATTTGATGTACATGATTGTTGGAATTACGTCAAGTGTTTGGATTTGGTCACGAAAAACTGTACACAGTTGGAATGTGTTTTTCAACAGATTGCGTGGTCGTCACACGGCAGCTTATGTTTAACTAAAATGTGCAAGTTGCAAAACGAAATTTGGTCAATTTTTAACACCATTACGAATACATTTTCTAGTTGTACTTACCTATTGCAAGAGTGCAGAAAGGGCTTTCTAAAAATAATGGAAATTTATAAAAGGGTTTTTGGTATTACGTTTGAGAGCCTTTATATAGGGTGTGTTCTTCAAACAAATTCAGGAAGCCTTTTGATATGTTTAAAGAACAGCTTGTATAACTTTTAGATTTGAATATTAGGTTCTAACTTTGAGCCTCTAAAATTTTTAAATGATGATTGTTTATAATTTTAAGTTATAAACGTTTAAGATTATGTTGACCTTTTTTAAAACTAGGAGTTTGTCAAGAGCTACGCAAACCTGCCAAAGATATTAACACGGAGTTCGAAACCTGTATTTTGTTTGAAATTTTAAATTAAACAAGTCAATTACCTACTCAAAAACTAACGATTTCATTTTTTTAAAAGCTGCAAAACCACATCTTATTGTTATTAAAATTTTATAAAAATCAAATCGAGGGCTAAAAACTTGTTAAGCAGCTGGGAGTAGAAGACTGCGCTATGCTCCGTCTTAATGAAATGGTAAATTAATATTTGAGAAATAATAAACATCTACTCAGACCTTTTTGAATTGTATTGTTAACGTTTTAATAAATTTTGAATATTCTAAAGGCGACCCTGGCCGTTGACTGCTGTTTTAAACGGTGCTTTGTAGAAAACCATGTTTAGTTTATAGATAACTTTAAGCTATATCTATCTCGACTATAAATTTACTGTTGTAATATTTTTAAACTTTTTCAAGACTGAAATAAAACGCTTGGCAGCAATATTTCTCACACTTTTTGTTTTAAAGGAACTTCCTTAATGATTTAAATGTGACTGACTAGAGTTATTTTAAGCTTGCATTTTTATTGTGAAACTGCAATTTTTGATGCAGATATTTTTGTAATATGGATGTTTTTAACCGAGAGTTGTATATCGTAGCTTTCAAGTGCTTCTTTGTAACAAATATTTTTTTACAACTGCCATAATAATAATATAAAGTGTATTATTAAAACGAAATATTTATAAAAGTTCAATAAACTGAATTTTCAATAATAGCGGTAAGATTTCGAAGTTTTGCACAAAATATTTTAACTTTACAATTTAAACACTTTTAGTATTGAAATTCACTTTATTGGTCTTTCTGTAATGTAAATATTGTATATATGTATATCATTTTACTATATGATTCTAATGTAAATTATTGACAGTTTTTTAATGTAATTTTAATTGTCTTATTATGAATCGAAATAAATTTGAAAAGAAAAGTTTTTAGAGGAAATTATTTTATTTTATCCATTACTGCTTGGTTAAATACAGTTTATTTTATATAATATGTGGGTACAAGCTTGTACAAGTAAAATTAAACATTTATGCTTGAAAGGATTGCAAAAATTATGCTCTCTTCATTGTTAGGAATTTGTTATGAGGAGCATAAAAGAGATAGTTTTGTGAAAGAAAACTGCATAAAACTGACTAAATATTTATTTATTTATTTTGTAAGTACACAAAAGTGATGCAAAGGCTACACTTTGTGGTATAAAAAGTTTAGTTATCATACCTAGTAAAAAAGGCGGAACTAAGGCTCTGTGCGTACTGATAATACTATCGGCGCCACAATGGTGCGAATGAAGAGTCGTTGACATGCCAAAGAGACAAATATTTGCTATTGGTCATTAAGTACAATCTATGCATGCCAATAAAATTTTACTAATTAGAGTATCTACGACATTTGTTTCCATACAGCATCGGGTTGCAAGTAACAAATTCCGCACGGAGCCTGTAGTTACCTAATCTAAATGCATGCAAAATTTTAAACATTTTCAATCAAGCATTACCTAAAACATCTATTCTATAATAGTGAGTGAATTATAATTTGTTAATTAAATATTTTTGAATGAAAAAGTGTTGTTCCACTTGTTTAGTACTAAATGGTGGTCACAAACGGGTTGTACGATTGTAGCAACTACAATTAAAACATTTTATTACTACTTACTATTGCTAAACAATTACGCTATTACTAAAATCGGACCTTTCCTACTATCTGCCTGTCATTGACGAGCATAGATGGATTAATTGGAAATTAAATCTATCTAGATATAGAACAGATAGATATACAAAGAATTTTTAGAAAATCTAAATTTGTAAAGTATAAGAAAAACGAATACCAAGAAAATAATTTTTGAAAGTATTAAAATATTTAGATAATAATATTATAGTGAGTAAATTTTATTAAACCGTTCATGTGCGTCACTGTCGGCAGATAATAGGAAACGTCCCTAAATTTTGTAAAGTAAGAAAACAAATTTATAATATGTATCATATATCAAAAACACACTTTCAACATGAAAATAGGGCATGCTTTAGGAATCCATGATTTAATCTATTTTGTAACTTTTCATTCTAGTCCAGTCACTTTTTTGTGGAAATAACTTGGAAATACGATTTTTGTGTATAAACCCTTCAGTTTAGTTTCGCAAAAGAGCCCCCGAAGTACAAATTGAATATAACTTAAAGTATTGAGAATAAAATTCCAAATTCAACTAAAAACTTCGAAGGTTATAACCCCAATAATTTTAACCACTAAAGCTAGAACAATATTATTTTTAGTTATTTTAAATTTTATTTTAATCCTTTTTTGGACGTGGGATGTACCATAAATGATGAAAAATTAAAACCTGAAAGCACTCTTAAAAACTGTAAAACGTGATTAATTTTGAATGCTTACAGTTAACGGTTTATCAGGGTTAGAAAGTTTTTGCAAACATATTTTTACAGAGAATTTAATCTTTTTCCATTTATCCGTGGGCCTCTTTTGTGTCAGATGAAGAAATAAAACGATAGATAAAAATAACTACAGGGTTCATGGCCGTATGACACGATACTTATTTTCATCCTTAATTGTATCCAATTTGGCACAGTAACAAACTGAATAGCCCTTTTTGCGACGTAATGACTGGACTATTAGAAAAGTAAAACTGTTATAGTCCAGGCAAGACACATTTTTAACTTCCAACGATTCAGGCAAGCTGAAATTTTACAGATATGTGTATTTTGGTGCCCAAATGAACTCCACAAAAATCCCAGCAGGATTTCCTCCAATTTGCGATTTTAGTTCCTCCAACGTGTTTTTTCGCCTATAACTCTGTAGCAACCACGCTGTATATCTCAGACAAAATCAATTAGTTTTGTTATTATTGCTTACACTTTAACCTTAATTAGTCTAGATACGCCTCTAGGATATTTAACCACTCAAACTGTCTCAAAATATTACTTAAAAATGTTTTCTTATCTTTATGGGAATCATGCGATTCTCGCCCTAATGAATCTCAAAAGACAATCAAATAATTAAAAACATTTGAAAATCATTAATTAATATATTATTTAGAATCAATAAATTAACAAACAAAAATTAATAATTATTGTAATTGCATGAATTAACGCAAATTAAGCAAGTCAATCACAGAAATATTCAATTAAAATAGACCAAATTATGTCTTCAAGTGAATGCATTAGGACGAGCGATGATGTTAATTTTAGTGCATAAATTGGTTTTCTTACTTAAAAATGGAATTAAGATGATAAACAAATCTGAGTTCGGGTCAAATTTATGACCCCAGTACCTCTTTTCACACGAAATTATCCCACACTCCGGGGTGGAAATCTCATAAATACCGCCTCAGATTTGGTCCAAAAGCCAGTCTTTTCTCAATTTTCGCTCAGCTATATTGTTACGGTCAGTCAGATTTTTGGTTCAACCTAATATTTACTAAGTGTTAACTTCAAAATAATTTACTTCATAATTAATAACGTCGCGACTCCGACAATTAAAAACAAATTGTGTCCGAAATTTTCATCACTAGGTAAGAAAATTGATATCATTTAAATTTTGTATTGTTTAATTAAGTTTCATCAACCATAATATATTATTGTCCGAATTAATTTAAATCTTTATTTTGTGTTTATGTATTTCCCTCTTTTTTTTTGTGTGTGTTCAGTAATAAATAAACTCCATTAAATTTATTCTTGTGTTTAATTTGGTAATAGAGTTTATTCCCCTACGTCCCCGACTATTCGATCCACGTCTACCGAGTTTTGATTGTTTCTCATATTAAATAAAAAATAATCTGGTGGCAGCGATATCAACCCCGATAATTATCCGCGGGATTCTACAGTAGTGCCAGCGGCGGGTTTCTACAATAGAGCCAGCGGCGGCTCACTACAACTCACTTAATTTCATTTTTAGGGAAAATCGTCATCAGGCTAAAATTGAAGATTATGAAATTCTCTACAAAATAGATTTTTAATATGATGTAATTATTTCAATTATTTTTTTGCATTTTTAAAATAAAATGCATTTCGCCCTTCAGGAACTGATTTTTATTTCAGGAATCGTAGGTAAATTTTGAAAATCTGTATTTTGTAGAGAATTTTACGCTCTTTAATTTTGATGTGACGAGAATTTTATTTAAAATTGAAATTTAGCAAGTTATAGCAGGCGAAAAACCATGGTATAAGAGATAAAATCCCCAATTATTTGAAATACATTTTCTGGAGTTCACTCGGACACTTAAATACTTAAATTACAGCTTGGCCGAAGTTTTAGCAAACTTGAACCATATTTTCGGTTTCCTTGTCGGAACTAATTTTGTACTCTTTAATTTTGGTCTAATGAGAATTTTCCGTAGTTATAAAATTAAGGGGGTTATTAAGAGTAAAACCATGTTGAAGGAACTAAAATCTCCAATTGGGGAAGAAGCCGACAGGGGACTTTTATTGGGACATTCACCCAGACAACACTCAATAACTAATGGATATCTAGTGGATATCCACTAGATTTTGGATGTCCACCGGATATTCACTAGATGTCAGTGTTGTCTGGGAAAATACTACTTTCCCAGCTTTTTTGCAAGTTCCAGCCATTTTTCCGGCTTCGATGTCTGAACTATTATTTTTTATTCAAAATTAATTTAAACAAGGAATTTTAAATATTTTTGAATATATAGGTACTTATAATAAAAATTACAAAGGGGCGGGGGATATTGTTAATTTAAACGGTCTTGATAAATTAAATTAAGCATCTACTCACAACACCAAAATAAATTTTTTAAATTTACCTTTCTAGTAGTCTTCTTTTTAAATCTGGAGGATAAGTCACATAAATGTACTCATTATCTTTATCAGTTTGGTTGTAATAATCTTCTCCATAGGAATGATGTCCATCCCCACTCTGTGACATCTCTCCACGTAAAATGTGCGCTGGAGATGGTGTCGAACGATCTGTTATACTTGTACTTGTGACACTAACATCGTCCGTACTACAATTATACAAAAATTTACTTGGGCGACTTGTATGGGTACCAATAACTTAATAGCATGAATTTTGGGGAACACCGAAAGTGGACTCGCATACTTCTAGAACTCGCCTAATGGCTCGTCATTAAAAAGTCGACTCGTCATGAAAAGACTTGCTTTCAGTACTTGTTAGGTATACTACTGTTACCAACTGGTGACACGTAAAACCTAGACACATCGCGGTATTTTGTAGGTAATACGTCAAGTCTGGAGGTATAAATTATTTACTGAATATACAACAGTTGGAATATTTTCTTCCATTTTTGTGGCAATGAAGAATATTTATGAATTTAAGGTTGGTGAATTGCTCATATAATAAGTAAATAAAGATATCACCTAGGGCCAATTTAACGATCTTCAGTTAAATTTAACTGTCAGTTAGCTAAGTTGGACGTCTTTTCATTGAACTAAAAGTTGTCACAGGGTAAATTTATCTGCTGGGTAAGTTTAACCGGGGAATGATAAACTAGTTCCTAGTCTAATACAAATTTATGATACATAATGAAAATACTCACTCAAATAGAACCCATATTATGTAATAACATATACATATTCCTAAAGATAAAACCATAACCACTACGCAAACTAAACCCCAAGGAAAATGCCGAAAATCGCTTTGCGAATCTTCCCAATATCTATCGCACGTTAAATACCAACAAACGGCTCTGTTTAGTTCATCTGAAAGAATTTTAATATAATTTATAGCAAAAAGAGTATAGGTAATACTTGCCTTCAATTTCTTTAAAGTCTTTAATAGAAAGTTGTATTAACAATCCAGCTATACAGTCTCGAACTAAAATTTCGCACTTGGTTTTCAAAGATTGCAACTCTTCGGGCTTACAATTGGCCTTCAATTTTTGCAATTCTGCTATTCTCTGCTGTTTATTATCGTTTGATGGCAAAGCAGAGTCGACCAAGTCGTTTTGACACATATTGTTGGAACTAACGTTTTGAGATTTGTCGTCTTCACTAGTATCTCCATCTGAAATTAAAAGTTACAAAAAAATAAGTACAAAAAATCCTCATCGACCATTATTTGTGGCGGTCCCGTCCGGACCTTCATATTTTTCGCAGTGCTCAATTTTTTTCGGATTATTTATAATTTTTCTAGTGGTGAAAAGAACGTCATCGTTTTTCTTATATTTTACTAAATCTTTCGAACCCGAAACTACCAATTCCGTTCGATAAGCCGAAGCTTCACGCCAAATTTCTATGTCGGTGTTTACAACATCTGGCTGAATAATTTTTTCTTCTAGAGTCTTGAGTACATCACATCGTATAATATCGCAATAATCGGCCAAACACACTGCATCTTCTGCCTGTAAATATTCGAATATATGTACGGACTTTTGTCTAGTTATATTTGGGTACACCATTAGGGTGAAGGGAGTGTACAAAAATTTGGTGCAATGCTGCGGCATTTTAACGAAATTTTTGCGCCTTCACAACAAGAAAATAGATACAAAAGGTAATTTACCATATTAATGTGTCCCTTATGACGATTATCAAAATGTAAATCTAAATATTTTTCCTCAAAAAAGGATTTGCCACACAATCCACACGTCCATTGCGATAGTCGGTGCTGCTGTTTGGCCATCTCTTGTGGACCAAAAATGTCTCTTAAAGGATGAAACGGACATTCCAATGGGATGTTAACTTTATATTTTTCTAACACGGGAATCCATTTGTTTTGTATAATTTTTCTCACGATCCTTGCATTATCTTTTGGGCACGATATTTTGAATATGGTTGGTCCAGGCCATGGTATTAATGATAGCACGTAAAGTACTATAATCTAAAAATTTATAATTCATCAAAGTCGTAAAACTAAAAAATATTTTAAGTATTGATCTCGTAAACATACGAAGAACCGACTTGTTTATTTATCGTGACGTGAGTCGTTATATTTCAAAATATTATTACCTTTATGTTAAAACTCTTCATTCACATTTTTTATATTGAAGCCGTTATTAAAAAAGTTAAACGATTTTTCATTTTTATTCTAGGGTCTTATTATTAAGCTGTATTGGTGACGACGCGTACCGACGGTGGCGTCGTGGAAATGCGTGGCGGTTGTTCGACAAGGCTGCGCACGTAACGCGATTTTCTCAAATATTAATTAATTATTAAGGAATTACAACATTTTTTAAATCCTTATCACTTGGTATATTTAAAATCTACGTACGTGAAATCTAAAAATCGATTTTAATTAATACGTAATGGTATATTATTTTTAAATATAGATAGGATCAGTGGCGGCTCGTTATAATGAGCCCAGGAGCCATGGCACTAGTATAACAAACCGGCCTTAACTATTTTTTTTAATTTTCAAAAAATATTTAATTTTGTTTAAAAAATGTTTAATCTTAAATATTTTTCTCATTTTAAAGCTTAAACAAAGTAAACAAAGTATACAAAATATGTAATTTTTATTTCATAAATGTACATCATGTTACAATATGATAAATTATTAACAGCGAGTCACTTCAATGCCGGCTCCTGAATAGAACGAATAGAACTGGAATTGCAGCGAGATACCACGGGTTTGTGATAGCCTTCTACCTACGAACCAAGCCCGCGTTTAAGATTGTAATGTGGCTACCTCCTACCTCCACAATAAATCTGATTTCATGCAGTGTAATTATTCATACTGCGTTATGTGGTATAAAAAAGAATTCTTCTAATAATTTATTAATAGTGAAGTAAATAAACTCGTCAATAGTAATTAAATAATGAATAAAAAAATAACTTTTTATGCAAATCTTTTTGCACATGTTCGGCGAAAGAAAAGAATGAAATTAAAAAAATGAGTAGACCCTTGCCTGATTTGATTATTTCAAAACCTAAGTACTACAATATTTGTCAATAGCTTAAAGTAAGAACGACATAATTCAATCGTAGTATTTATTTAAAAAATGAGTGGATTTACGGGTGTGATAAAAAAAATTGTCGATGGACAATTTTCACGCCTGATTATAAAAGTATCACTTTTACCTCGTGTTGCATAAAAAGCTATTATCAAATCGTCAGTCTTTAAAGAGACCTCTAATACAGCACAGAATGAATTGGTTACCATGTATGCTTAACGTTTATCATGAAGAAGTACCTAAAGCAGCTAACCACAGACGTATCTAACGAATTTCAGCTTGTTATCATTTTCCGTTACATTCTTGGTGGTAAACCAATTCAAAAGATTCAAAAAAACCGAAAGAATAATTTTTCTTTAGCCAACTATGTATGCTCATTGTTAAGTTCATCAAATTAGCCTGATCATGAACGGTGCAGCGTCAATAAATCGATTGGTTAGAATATTTTTTGCATACTTATCTGGAATTTGTTCTTTTTTTAATTTGCTCTCAATTAACGAGAGCACTGAACAAAATTGTACAGGGACAATGTCGATTATGTTGGAATTACAGTACGAAATAATTATAAATTGCAAATTAAGTCCCGGAAATGTATAAAATAATGTATACACTATTATACAGTTCTTTGGATTCGGAAGAAATCTTTTTCGGCCCGAACTTGAATTTACAAACTTATCAAAAAAAAATCTGGCACCACCACTATACAACCTCACGAGCCGCCACTGGATAGGATATTGTATTTTCATTATGATTGTTGTACTTCTTATACAAGTTATAATGCAATTAACAATGTTTAAATGATAACCCTCAATTTTCATATTGCTAAAAATAAGTTAAGTTATTTTTTAAGTAAAAAGAAAAACATACAAATAAATAAGAATAATAACCAGGGTAGAACTAATTGTATGTTTTTAGAGATGGTCATAGCTTTGGCAGTTAAGTGCGTCTACTGCTAATGCGAAACGCTCGGATCGAATCCGAGCAGGGTAAGAACTTTATTCTGGCTGTCTCTCCTCGGAAGGCAGCGGCAAACCACCGAGGTAATTTGCCAAGAGCGCCCATCTCAACATGAAGTGTATTACACTTCCCGTGGTTCGGAGCCCACGTTAAACAAGTAGGTCCTCTATGTATGTGAAAACACTTAGAACGCACATCACATGCATAGAAAGAGATGGGTCACGACGTTCGGAAACGGACAACACGACTAAGAAGAAGAACTAATTAATTTAGCAATTAAAACTAATTCAATTCTAATAAAATTGTTATGTCTCCCAGGACTTTAGAAAAATATCGCAAATCGCCGGCTTCATTGATCTCTGTTTTTATAAATCTTCCGTCCAAAACTTTTAGGTTTTGTACCAAAAAATAATATTGTAAATTTAAAAATTGGCTTAAATATGTTCCCAAGACCTTGCTGAGCTGCTGAAAAACAAACTAAAACTTATAAAGGTATTGGGAGTTTTAGCATGTAAAGGAAACGTGTGGTGTTCAGGGATGCAGATTGCAGGTCTAAGGCAACGGTGGGCAACCTCCGGCCCGCGGGCCAACTCCGGTCCGCGTAAAGTTCTAATCCGGCCCGCGAGATCTTTAGAAGAAATAATAAATAAATATTTTCAAAAACAAAAATTTTAAAGAAAAGGATTAGGTTAGTACCTAACATAAGGAAAAAGGAGAGATCTACAGTTTAATTTTCGATATAATTCGTCTTATTTAAATTAAATTAAAAAGTATTGTAAAAAGTAAATTGAAAAGTACACTAGACCCTCCATGTACGCGAGTTCGATGTACGCGAATTCAGAATAACGCGAATTAGATTTTGATACCTGAATTTTTTATACGCGAAGCAAAATTCCCTTTAACGCGAATTAAGTTTTCGCGTATTATTAAAATAACTAGGTGGCACAGTCGGCCTACCGGCCGCCTTTAGCCATCTAGACCGTGTCGAATGTGGTTGTTCGGCCTTCGGCCTCACTACAAGGTTCTAAAGTAGACTATGTTTTTCGTAGCGTTGTAAATATCGTAACTTCTACACCAAATTTGGTTAAGATTGGTCAAATAGAAACGTAAAGCACGTGCACGCGTATTTGCATTGTCGATCGGTTGACAGCTTGACAGCATTCATTATTGTTTTTTAAGTTGATTTTGAGTAGCCTGCCTTCCTTTAAGGAATCTCGATAATCCATTCATGCGCGTCCCATAGGGACGCGCATGAATGGATTATCGAGATTCCTTAAAGGAAGGCAGGCTACTCAAAATCAACTTTCCTTTCCTTTGCGAATTTTTGCACTATTTCAATACAAAAACATGCGCAGGGACCTACATAATAAGTGTGCCAAATTTGGTTCCGATCGGTTAAACGGTTTAGGAGTCTATAGGGAACATATTTTCAGAAAAAAATACAAGTAACAAAAATGTGTCCATTATCTATACTAAGGCCCGCGGTCGAAACGTAAATATTATTCTGACCCCTGTTATACAAAAGGTTGCCCACCCCTGGTCTAAAGTATAGTTTTCACATAAGAACAGCTGTTCCAACCATCACCAGTTGCTGCGAGAAAATTCAGAAAAAAGTTAAGAAAATGAAGTTTTTTCATATGACCAGGTAATTCCTTATGACCAGAGTAGGTATCCTTAAGAGCTCCGAGATGTTTTTTTCTTTGATGCCCGTTCATCTAGAAGCAATATCTCAATCTAATTTCAGTTTGCTAGTGGTCACCACTTCACTTTTTTTGAATTTATAGGGCGCGGCGACATGAAATAAATTGATACGGAAATATAATGGAGGTTATGAGCTGTAATTCCTATCTCAACTACACCATTAACCAGCCATCGATGGATATCGGATATCTACATAGTCAAGACGAATTATCACAAAGGACTATTCTAGTTATCAAAGAGAGTACGGAGTCAAAGTTGATAAAACGGTTATTTTATCCTTTGTAATATGAATAAAATTGAATACAGATAACTTTTTCTGCTTATTTTTATTTCATCTCGCTACTATTAAATGCTAATTTGAACTAGACATTGAATTTTAACCGTATTTCAAGTCACCCATAGAAGGATGACTTGGAATATGACCTTTGATTTTTTTTGAAAGAATTTGTAGTGGTATAGGTCTAAAGAATTTCTGAAAACTTTTTTCTTTAATTATAAGTTTGTAAAAAGATTGTTATTCAGTAAGTATCTAAAGCTTCCAAATACCTATTGCTGTGTTATCTCTATCGAAATTTGCACACCCCGGGTTTGTTTTGAGCGCCAGCTTTTTGAATAAAAGCAAATTTATAAAATTGAAAAATGAAGTTTCCAGGGGTGCAATTTCTCAAGAAATTCACGATCCTTGTCCCTTTTATCTAGCTCAATCGTGGAGATTCACTCAAGGTGTGGTGGATTCAGGTCAAACTCAATTAAGGGATGCTGATTGAAGTTGAATAAATATTTGTAGATTGAAAATTTTGTTGATGTTATTATTCGAAGATAAACTAATTCGCTTTTGTAATTGATGATCTTTATAAATTGAAATGCTTACTGTCTTTGAGTTGAAACGATGAATAAAAGATTGCATTAAATCGAAAATGGTTTTATATTTATCAAAATAACTAAATCGCATGCGAACACAATGTTCAGATAAATTTTTATCTGAAAAAAATGACAATATTTAATACCAAATAAATCAAAAGTGAGTACATTCAAAATTTCTTCCTTCTCTTCTTGTCGGTTTGAATTAATTCAAAACCTCTGCTGTCCAGTAGCAGTTTAAATTGTTCGTAATTAAAATGTTATCGTAAAATTAAATAATTGCAAAAATGTTTATTGAAATTCGTGAATGAGGATAGTGCTACAAAATTAGTCACGTCCTGTTATAAAATGCTTATTTTGTACCCTAAGCATTTTTAATTTTTGTCGGTCACCCATCCGAGTGCTTTCCCGAACTAGTGTTGCTTTGCATGTCAATATCGCACGTCTTACTTAGCAACCATTTAACCACCTTTTTGGTTATGTTCTCTGTGATAACAATTCACAGTAAATTTACCATTTTAGACTTAAATAATCTTTTTTATCAAATTTTGAGGTGGCAATAACCTTCATGAATCTATTCTACAGCTTTATTTATCATTTATCAATGCTTAAAGATCTTTGTGTGCTCATAATATAGAGAAATTGCGAAATTGGTTTATCTTTCTTATCTGTAGTGTTTTAATGAGGTCAAATTTTATGTGAAATTTAAATATGAGTTAGAAATTCAATAATTTGCACCGGCCTGGTAGCTTGAGACACAGCACTATGTAGAAAACCGTGCTACGTGGCTAATAAATTATTTCACCGCTAAGCCTCCAATGTAGGAAAACCGAGGTGGCGGTTTATTAGAAATCCAACCTGGCTTCTGTTCTTTTACAACAATCCTTCGACGGAACTTATGTTAGTTGGATCCTTCGGAAATCGATGATTCGACTACCGAAGGGGCTGCCACCACAAGCTTTCTTTTAACTTTATTAGCCTACCCGTCCGGTAGTTTTGGGAGAGATCAGCTCGACAGAACTCCCTAAATTTGCGTAAGTTTGGTAGCGGAGCGTCGAGGGGTCGTTGAGAGTCGTAGGGTAAAGGGTTAACAACACTAATCACTTGCGTATTGACAAGCAGTAAAAGATTGAAGTACTTTTAAGCATGAAGTCTTATTATTACTTTTAATTAGTACACGTATGTAACGACAAATGATTACACAAACGGTGATCAGAGAGCATTATCTAATAAAATGGCACAATAATACAATAATATAAATTGGTAAAATTTACAATCACAAAATGGCAATTTACTGGTAAACACTTTCGCATGGGCACGATACCTTATTATTGTTGGTTGCGGTCTAGGTCACTTGTACGAGTCCAGGAAGAAAGCTTTGGTTGGGGGATGCCCTCTGACACCCAACGTATTTCGACTACTGATCCTTTTTGAAGTACGCGTATTGAAATTAAACAAACTTCTCTTTTAATTCACGAACCAATTTAATCTTCTAATTTATTGACAACTTTGAAGTTAATTTAACAAGACTCTTAATCGAATATCAACTTAAACAAACGACTCGCGATCGAGTAAGAACTTTTGATCGAGTAACGACTCGAATAACACTCCAAACTTTTGATCGAGTGACGCCTCGAATAACACTGATGAATTCTGAACAAATCGCGATTTTTATAAACAATTTCCCACTTTGGATATTAATTAATACACCCTCATGCCGGGTGGAGAACCAATGACTTTAGTTCTTTATTCTGCATCTCATCAAGGGGATGGGACTTAAACTTCCGTGTTCTCAAAACTTTCTTCTCGTTTCATGTGTGCAATCTTTAGGATTGACCGTGTAATTAGGCAGCCCTTCTTATATTCAAATTCCTCGAAGTGAGGGTTTATTTAACTGTTCCCACAGATGATGGAAATGAGGAGTTAAATTAATAAATACACTTTACGATCTCTTGCTCTACTTTATGGTCAAGTTTCGTTTGGCGGTGCAAATATATTTTAACCTCCCATCTCCTCCTGCACGTGCAAGTGCAGTGTAAAATTAATTATATCGAACTGTGGTGTCATTTAATATGTTCCCACAGTTGGTGGAAGTGAAGCATTAAGTTAAAATCACTAGCGTTTGGGTTATTTATTGGTGGCCCCGTTTGTCGGTAACCTATATCTAATTTAATCTCCCACTTCCCGGTACATGCATAATATGTGTGATGTAAAATAATTATTTCGTATGCTTATTGACTTATAATAATAGATATTGGAAAAAAGTCCCTAAAATTTCGAGATTAGGCTTGGACTGGAAAGAGCAAATCTGCAGAAGAAGATTCTAGATATCATAAAATTCGAGAATTGGTCGTTTACCATTTGAAATTAAAATAATAAAATGCTATACGCAAAATCCCCAAAAAATTGTTTGAGTTCCTAACGGTTCCGATATACAATCCTGTAAAGAATCTCGTTTTTTCAGATTTCTTCTCAAAATAACAGTTTTGATTTGGATGTAGGATTTTAACTTTTAACGCAAATGTGGTCCTCACATGATTATAATTTCGACTCAATTATCTGTAAATTCCCATATATAACAACCTAAAGCTGCATTCACATAGGGTATTGTATGATGGTAGAATCGGTAAAAGTTAAAACGCATTAACTCAGGTAGGAACGTTCAGCTAAGGAACGCTAAGAAAGTAGGAACGCTCCTACCGGAGTTAATGCGTTTTAACTCTTACCGATTCTACCATCCACATACAATACCCTATGTGAATGCAGCTTTATAGCCCCAATAGGTTCCAAGCACCGGCGTAGTTAGGGGAAGGCTTGGGGGTTACTATTAAAAAAATTTGCACCCTTTTGAAGCTATGCTTCTTATCGCACGGGTATTGCACGTGTATTTTGCACGGGTATCGCACGGGCAGTTAACTGAAAAAAATCGTTCGTCACACAAAATCGTCACACAAAATCGTCACGGAAATATGTAACGCAAATTCGTCACACAAATTTCGACCGCGACTTTCAAATTTCAAACTTCCCTTCAAACACCATAACTCCGGAACCGAGAGGGCTAGGACCCTGGGAATGGTGGCTATGGATAGGGGGCGGAAGTGGCAACCGCCCCCGACCCCACGCCGCCCCCGCCGCCTCCAACCGGTTTTTAGGGGAAATAGTTTTTTGACAAAACTAAAAAAATTAAAACATTTTTTTTTAAATTAAAACCCCCCCCTCCCCTTTTCGTGGGTCGGCAAAAAACGTCAAAAAAATTTTCAAAATTTTTATTTTTCAAAAATTTGGAGCTTGTTTTAGTTTTTTCACAAAATTAAAAAATTCCCGCCCCCCCCCTTTCTCCCTTTTCGTGGGTCGGAAAAAAACGTCGAAAAAATTTTCCCGTATTCTTATAAGCAAATTGGAGGCCGAAGGCCGACCCGTATTCTTAAATGCCAGTGGGAGGCCGAAGGCCGACCCGACCCGTGGTCTCTAAATCAAGTGGGAGGCCGAACGCCGAGCAGTATTCTTATAAGCACGTTGGAGGCCGACCCATATTCATAAATGCCAGTGGGAGGCCGACCCGACCCGTGTTCTCTAAAGCCAGTGGGAGGCAACCGCCCCCGACCCCACGCCGCCCCCGCCGCCTCCAACCGGTTTTAAGGGAAAATAGTTTTTGACCAAACTAAAAAAATTAAAACATTTTTTTTTAAATTAAAACCCCCCTCCCCTTTTCGTGGGTCGGCAAAAAACGTCAAAAAAATTTTCAAAATTTTTATTTTTCAAAAATTTTGAAGCTAGTTTTAGTTTTTTGATAAAACTAACAAAATTTAAAAATGCCCCCCCATTCTCCCTTTTCGTGGGTCGGCAAAAAACGTCGAAAAAATTATAAGAAATTCTTATAAGCAAGTTGGAGGCCGAGGGCCGACCCGTATTCTTAAATGCCAGTGGGAGGCCGAAGGCCGACCCGACCCGTGTTCTCTAAAGCAAGTGGGAGGCCGAAGGCCGACCCGTATTCTTATAAGCACGTTGGAGGCCGAAGGCCGGCCCGTATTCTTAAATGCCAGTGGGAGGCCGAAGGCCGACCCGTGTTCTTGAAAGGCAAGTGGGACGCCGACCCGTAGTTTTATAAGCAAGTTGGAGGCCGACCCGACCCGACCCGTGTTCTCAAAAGCAAGTGGGAGCAAGCATAACTCCGGTACCGAGAGTGCTAGGACCCTGGGAATGGTGGCTATGGATAGGGGGCGGAGTGGCAATTAATTGTCGATTATCGATGAAATAATTTTAATTACTTGATTAGGTTCAATTCGCGACGCGACACGTCTTCTCTGGCTGCTATATTAATGGTTACTTTGGTTCAATTCGCGACGCGACACGTCTTCTCTGAACGCTATACTATAATTGTCACTCCAAAAATACGTCCTATCTGGACGTTACACACTTCGGAATTCTTGTTTATTTTTTTGTCTCCTGGGTTATCTCCTCCTTTTTTTTGTTTTTATTTTAAAATCAACATTACCAAACGCGCATGTCATAGTCTCTTAAAAACATAACTACCAAACAATAAACAACAACTTAAAATTTAACAATACAATTCTATGCAACGATCTAAACAATACTACTATAACTCAACTAAAATATGGCATGTTGAAAACACATCCCGTCCGTGTCGATCGTTGTTGATCGCGGATCTTAAGATATGTTGTGGACACAACAGTATGTTGTAAAAATTAAAAACTAAAGTATATCGAGACCTAAGAAGATTATCTAACCTGAATAGTAATTGTTGTAACGGCAACAATCAGCTGTGCCAACCCTGTATATATTTCAATATTTGACATTGGCGCGTAAGTCGGTAACAGAAGGTTGGTACCAAGAAACGCATTTTATAAATAAAGTAGTCATCGTGTATATATCTTGCAAATAAGTTGTTTCATTTATTACCTAGTAGTTTACCATCTTACCAAACCATAAACTTATATCGAGTAGCGACGATATAACAGTAATAATTCAAGTCTAGATTTTGTATTTTTTTTAAAGTTAGTTTTGATTTCTTTTGAAGTTACAAAAAGGTAGAGTAATACATTTTTAACACCTCAATAAATAAGAGATAATACAAATTAATATTTATTACCAACATATTTTTAAAAACTTATTTAAAACAAACTGGGTCTCTGCCAAAAATAGATGCAAAGAAGCAAACATCTGTCAATATCTTACCGATTAAAGTACTTTATTGACAGAATCCAAACAGCCTATTTTAGCAATCATCCGGTTTACAGAACCATTTTCTTCAAAATATTTTCAGGAATGGCTGGAATATACAACAAAATGCTATTTTTTGTAGTAATAATGCTAATTTAATGGATATAAATTTATATTATCATATCCACCTCTCAATGGTTTAATAAGAAGGAATATGAAAATAACCTTCTATTTGAAATTGCATGACATGTTTTGAAAATCTCCCCCCCCCCCCGCTTAAATGAACCCACACAATGTATTTTAGCACCCTTCAATTTTTAAGTCTTGCTACGCCTATTGATCCTTGTTAGCAATTTTACATTTTTGTCAAGAGCTTCAAGTATAAAAAATAAAATTCTACATAATATTATGTATTACAATGCTGTAACCCAAATAGTTTTGGAGATATATGCCTTTCTAAAATGAAACCAAATTTTTATTCCATATTTGCCAAAAATGATCAAATTACATTTTCTGGAAAGTTTCTTTTTGTAGGAATCCTACGATTTCTACGATCCTATCTAATAAACAAACAAATAAACAGGAGTTACAGAGAACTTCATTCAGCAGGATTTACATAATTTTCGCCAAAACTCACGTTTGTTTAATTTCACTCACGCACAATCACGGTTTTTATCGTGATTCCCTATTTTAGACATTCACGTGTCACGTGAAAAGACCGTGACACGACGAAAATCACGTCACGCGCCCATCTCTACTCCAGATCATTTTAAATGTCATAAATATATAAAAAGTTATATTTAAAAAGATATTTACAATAAGACTATAAATCATCATCAGTCGCAATAGTAACAACTTGCATATCTTCTGGCGAACCCCACAATTTAATAGTGTTCATAGATGCACTCAAAATAACATTTTTTGTTGGATGAACGTCAAAGGAATGTACAGCTTTTCTTTGTGTGTGTAACAATTTCAATTGAACTTCTGCACTAACTAGATCCCAAAACCAGAGTTCTCCAGTTGCCGATCCAGATATAATGTGATCGTCACTAGTTATTATTCCACTTTCAATATTTAAATCGTTAGTTGTATGACCCGTATACCTTAAAAACATATACTTTGAAAATAAACAAATAACAATCAAATGTTGCTTACTCACTCTCCCAACATTTCGCCTGTATTTTTATCTAAAAGTCTTATAGTATTATCGGCCGAGGATACTAAGATACACTGACCATCATGTGAAAAGCTAACAGAAGTTATGGGAGCTAAAAATAATACACATTATTACATTATAAGCAACCCCTACATTAGTTTCCAACTTACCTCCAACAAAATCGACATGGCAAGAACCATTTCTTAAATCATATCTACGCACAGAACAATCAACAGATCCAACCAAAATTTCATTTTCTGTGACTTTCACCGACGTAATGCAATCTTTAGCATCTCTCATTACTTGTATGGGTTCATTTCGTCTAGATTTAACGTCCCAACACATGACTGCGTTATCTAAACTACCCGACACAGCAACAGTCGATTCTTCATTAAATTTAACACAAGTTACCTTACTTGCATGGCCACGTAACCTTCTCATAGGCTGGCCGGTCGATACATCCCAAACTATTATTGATTTGTCAGACGAGCAAGACACGATTTGGCTGCTGTCACAGGAAGCTGCCGCATCTAATACCTCGTTACCGTGTCCTCCATAAGTTTTCAATAACAAACCACGGTAGGGGTTCCATAACTTTAATTTTTTATCGGAACCACAAGTTAAGCAATAAGATCCATCGACTAAAACGAATACGTTGGAGTAAATTTTGTTACAATCGTTTATAATAAATTAGTTACCATTAAAACGTACCGCTCTCACCGCTCCTTGCTGGCAATCGATTGTGTTTAAGCACTCAAAGTTGAGTTCTGTTTTTGCCATTTAAAAAAATATATTAAATACACCCGAGGTAGTTTAATCGAATAAACGAGACTTGATATTAGTTTGTTTTGACGTTTGAATAAACATAACCATATAATTGTATAATTGATATAATCTTGAACGACAGCGGCATCTGTTGGTTTCACTGTCAAGTACAAAATGTTACTACAAAATCAACTGTCATAAACTTTCATCATTTTTATTTTAATAATATCTACAGAATTGCAATTAATTTACTTCTAATTGTTTAATACGTTGCTGCAAATTATCTACTAGATTGCTTTGGTGTGTGTTTAATTGTTGTACAACATTTGAACCTAAATTGTCGAGTGTTTGTACAAGTTGTGATTGTGCCGTTTGAATGTTAGGAATGGTACTGTATTTTATTATTTCATCTTTATTTAAAAATCTACCGTCATATATACCGGCTAAAATAAAATAAGGGATAATTAAATCAATATAATTTATGTTAAACTTGGCTTACCCAAGAAATTTATTTGTGGAAATTTTTTCGTAACCTTCAGCAACTTTTTAATCTCGGGTTCTTGACTAAAAACTATCGTATTTCTAGAAACGTACAGATCCAGAACTGCTTCATATGGTGTTCCTTTAATTGCAATTTCCAAGGTTTTTTTACCGTAACTCTTCATGTGCATGTTATTTTTCTTAAACAAAGCGAAAGCCTTAAATTGATCGTCCATGCTCATGGCATTCATGTGATAAAATGCAATTAAACGTGATTGGGTAAACCATCTAAACATTTCTCTGGCCAAAGCATTTTGATAAGGATTTTCAATATCTTTCGATTTCATCATCCGTATACTTTGTTGACATAGTTCGTGTTGAGCTTTTCCTCTCTTAAAGCTAGGATAAATGGGTTTCGTGAGTTCTAAATATTTCGCTTTATCGAAATGAGGAAGTTTAGGCTTTTGTATGTTAACTTTTCCACGAAAACGAATGGGTTGAACAAGAGGAGAAAAAGTTTCCAATAACACTAAAATGATAAAATAGGGTTATATTGGTAAAAGGTATCCCAAAATTTTAACAAAAACTTACTTTTACGAGAAAATAATGCCATTATTTTATTATAATTCGAACCAAACGAGTACAACTAATAATGTTTTGAGGTTATGTTGTGCCATATACCCGATGCGTCAAAAGTTGGAGTCAGTTATAATGTCGAGCAGAAAATCTGTGAAAAACAGTTTCGGCCAAAACATGTCGTAGATCGGTAGATAAGATGTAAAAAATAATTATGCTCACTGAACTGTACTTATTATTATGTGTACTACTTATTGGCAAGAGAAGCTGCATTTAGTCATCTAGTAGGTGACTTCCTTGGTAGTGCGGCCTTTACTAGTATACTTACTATATTATTATTGTCTATTAGGATTTTCTTCATTTTACATATAAAAAGCGAGATATACAAAACAAATGACTGTATTTAGAAAGCACAATTTTAAACCGGGGGGTTTGAGGGTATGGCATACCCCCGAGGTACACATGTGCTTATTGAACACGCACGATCACACCGATTAAATGTCAGAAAGTCCACCTTCGGGAAACATTTGCTGAAAAATAAGCACACAACGAACCAAAAGGTAAAAAAATTGGAAACCTGGAAGCAAAGGAAATTAATAAAATTAAAATATTCACTTAATCTTTTACATCTTCAATAAATAACTTACCCCGACCCCCACCCCTCTGACCAATAAAAAATGTTTTCCATTCTCTACCAATAAAATAACTTTTCACCCTCCAACCCCACCCTGAAACTAAATCTTTCAGTAATATCAAAGGTAATATTTAAACAAATTTTTTCTGTATTTGAGTTTTATCGCCTGAAGATGTCACTGCGTGACGAAAACGTTTGCGAATTATATTTTACAATGTAATTTACTTGTGCTGCCAATATCCAGAGAATCGTGGAGTCCTATGAAGATGGTCTAGGTCCATTGAACTTTGAAATCGATGTTTACCTCCAAGTAAACCTCCAATCTTGCCATTGTCCTTGACATTTGTTCTTATATTTTTTAGCATTTTCCATGCTTGATTTACTTTAGTATTTCCCTTACAGTAAATAAATTATTGTTACGATTATTAAAAAAGTAATATATAATACCATGAAAATAAGTATCAATTGGTAAACATGAAAAAATCGATAAGGCATAAAATTTTTAGGAGTAAAAAAGGCGTAGGCATAATTATTAGTTAGGCGTTCAATTTTTGGGGGTAATCGGTTTCAGGCATTAAAACCATTAGGCATACAATCCTTTAGGTGTATGGAATTAGGAATACTGACTTAGGCGTAAGTGTGTTAGGCGTAAAGACGTGGAACCCATTTCAGGACCTGACTTTCAATGTTTTAGTCTATTTATCACTCCCACTGTTTCTTTGTACGTTGGGTTTTCCGTTGTTTGATCTTCGTTATTAATTTGTTATGGTGGTAGTTTCATTTATTTGTTGTTCATTTAATAACTCCTGGAAGAATGCCACCATATGTGTTTCATCTTTTCTGTGCCGTCTTCTATTTCCCCCTGCTTATTTAACATGTTTCCTCTTGTTTTTACACCGTGTCCCTCTTTCTGTTTCTTTAGTTTCTCGTAAAAACCTTACTGTTATTGTGCCTATTACGACTTTCTATCACATTCATTATTTCCTCCAACCATGTGCTTTTCTTTCTATCTATACTTTGTAGGTTTCATTTCTTCTTTTTTTTAATTCTCCAGGCCACTTTCCTCTCCTGTGCTTAGCCTTATTCTTACTCTTGCTTTGTTTTTCAGATTTGCAGCCAGTTCACAATATTCGTCAAACCATTCCTTGCTTCTCTGTTTCCCAACACCTGCCTAGTGCTCGCTTTTATACTGTTTGTAATTGTTTCAGAATTGCTATTTATATCTCCACTGCTTTCTTTATATTCCTTCATATTTTTCATAAAGTTCATTATTTTCTTAAGTTTTATTTCTGCTACTACCAGGTAGTGGTCCGATTCGGCATTGGCTCCTCTGTAGGATCTCACATCTTGGACTATTAGCGCTTTTTGTTTTTTGTTGTCAATACATGGTCTATCTGATTAGCACTATCGCTTCCTTTATTTTATAGTAAATATAAAAAAAATACATTGTATTATATAAATGAGGAATGAGTTGCTGATTGTCTTAATTTTGATTAATTCACATGAAGGGTAATACCATATGTTTGTAAAAGAATAACTCAGTTATATAGATTTCATTTACTTTATTATTGATAATTATTAATAACATAACATAAAAAGAATTTTGACTACTTTGTAGTCAGTTATAAATAAGGTGGCACGTTTATAAGATTCATCACATTAATTTCCTTTTGTATAACAGGTTCATAACATAATATTTACAATTTACGTTGTTGTTCTTCTGGATGAGCTGCGAGCCATTCCAAAAGACGGAGAATTGCTGGTGGGGTTGGTGGAGCAACTGGGAGTACATTTCCTGAGGGAATGAAACCACGTTCATCAGCGATGTATGATATTTCGACCTTGCTGTTGTCTGGGGCGGTGTAAGTGTATGCACCTTCGGCAACATTTCCTGGTTCTTTGGAGTCTGGAACTTGTTTCAAGCTTCCTTGTTCTCTGGCGGCAATTCCATTTTCAGTTTCGAAGCTATAAAACAAAAACACTTTAGTCGAACAAATACTAAACGGTGTTAAGACGAGACACATTACCTCCATTCGTAAGATCCATCGGCATTAAGGTCTGATGCTTGTCTAACGATACCAACCACCTTTAAGTTGGATGGTGAACCTTTTTGGGCAAAGGCACAAGCCAAAACTGCTAAAAACACAACCTGAAAGATTTAATTGATGATTAATACGATTTTTAATTTGCGAGTATATCTTAAGACTTACCAAGGAGTTCATGTTGCTATTGGTAAGTCAACTGAGTGAAGACTGTGAAGAAGACTCGAAAAGATTGATATTTATAGTGAGGACGAAAGTCATGAGGTAGTTTACCATCTCTTAATTCTATCGTGGACTATCCTAGTTTTTGGATGTACAAGTTTTAATTTTTTACGTGTATACCTATCTATCTTCGTACATCAATATAATCTTCAAGGACGTTGATTTATTAATTAATGTTTAATTCAAATTGCTATCGTTGTTAATGCTACCGGTAGTTGACAAATAAAATTTATGCAATTATTGGTGGAATTTTTGAATTAGATAGGTACATCTGTATGTGCAAGTAGAAAGAGTATCAAGCGTAAATAACTTGACATTTTGTATTGAAATTATTGTTCGTTGCACCTTTGTAATACAATAACAATATAATTTATGTTCGAATGTGCAATTACACGAATCCATTCAAATTCGCGATATTTCATGTTTTAGGCTTTGGTGACTAATGGCAGATGCCAATTTATTATAAAAGGTCACTAATTATAATTAAAAAATTACTTGTTGGAGGTGTTATAATGAGGCATAATTTTTTCTTTACAATTTTTATTTATTGTTTAGCTTTTGATTTTGAAAAATTGAGACGTACCTAATTAAATTACTTACACCAATGTTACGTTAATGACGACAGTGTAATTCTAATTTAAAGAATGTTACAAGCAATTAATTAATGAACGTGGTTTAGCGACTTTTTTGACATTTAATAATTAATGCATGATCATGACTACTGACCTTAGAGAAGATTTTGCAATTTAATAAATTAATTTTAATTTGGAAATACATTTTCATCTTATATTTTTGAAGAATAACCTATTAACAACTACCTACAAACTATACCTAAATGATAATAGATATTAATTTATTTACAGTATCTCAAGGTTAGAAGTTATTACAAAATTATTAGGAAAAAAATTAACAAGAACCTTTTTAAAACATACGCAATTTTAAGGTTTAAAAAAATTAGAATAAAAAGTTATAAAATTTTTATTTTGTTTATGTACTTTTCTGATACACTTTTAAATGCGACGATTTATAAATCTATCAATTTTCCTAAGTGGGTACATAATAATTTATCATGTAGGCAATTAATTAACTTAACTAATAGTAGGTAAATCGGTACATAATTTTAAGCGCCGATTTAAAAATATTTAACCATATAAATAAATGAAATAGATTTATTATTTTTACCAACAAATTAGTTTAATTAAATAAAATTTAGTTTAACTTGTAAGAATGTAAATTTTATGCAAGTGAGCTTCAAATTATCAAAAGGTGAAAATTCTTACACAATACCCATTTTGGTACTTTTCGATCACATAATATTTTATTGATTTATAGATATCCTTAATGGTATTTGATGATAATTCATTAAAAATGTATTAATTTGAATGCCAGTTGGGAATTTTAATAAGTTTTAAAAGTTTTTCTTTCATAATTTTAATACCTAATTCGTAGAAAACGATAAAAAAATGTTTTTCTGAACTTTATTTTGCAAAATAAGTTTAAAACTGTTTTATTTCATTATTTATTCACTTATTACATAATAATTACACTTAAAGTACTAACGCTAATATGCAATTACATTAAGCTTTCTAAATGAAATAATTATTATAAAAATGCATTAAATACATGAATTATTAAAATACAAATTAACATTTCAATTGACCTTTATATTAATTTTTTGGCAGTCAAGTGAAGAGCATCAACAAATTCGATTTAATTTTGTTTAATTTTTTTTTGTGTTATACAAGGTGAATCGAAATTTTATCAACTGTTGAATTTGTAGAGGTTTAATTAATTAAGTTAATTAAATTATTGGAAATTTAGGGGTGAATAAATAAAAACCATCGAAAAATAAATAAGAAAATTAAGGTAATCTTTGCAATGATGCAATAGACGTATTTATTAACAAATATTTAAAATTTTGTAATAAATATAAAATTAATTTAAATATATTAGTTTTTTAATGTTAAATATTTAGCACGTATGTACTTATATTATTTTTAGCTTCACGTCCGGTTTTTTAAACTTTAAGGTGAAAAGGTAAAACTCCGTGTTAAAATGTATAAAATTACACAGTTTTTCTATCTTTCATTTGAATATCAATAATGGAATATTTTTATTAGTAGTAGGATTTGCTATCTATAGTATATAAAAGCTTCATAATCTTGAATTTTCATTTTAGCTTCTGTAGTATTTACTAGACGTTCTGTGGGTTCTGTACCTATCTGCTTGCTTTGATTTGTATAAGAGAAGTTCTTATTTATTAGTTGTGAGTTCAAGTGCGTTAGTTTCATAACACCGATAATTTTTTATCCACAAATTTTCTTTGATAAACTTTTGATGCGGTATACACGGACGCCGACTTTTCCAAATTTCCATAGGGGCACGGGAATGTCAAAATGTTTTTCGTTTTTTTTTTTTGATTTTCTAACCAATAAATTCGTTTTTTCTGTATTACATGGTAAATGTAATATAATAATAAAAAATATAAACATTTTGAGTAAAAACTCCATCAAGTCGATTTTTAAATTTAATAGGAAACTCTTTGAATTTGGATACTTTCTCAAGATCTCCAGTTATTGTTTTGTAGCATACCTTGACTTTTAAAATGAAAAATTACTCGTTTCTTTAATAACTATTTTTTTACACATTTGTTGCAAAACTTGCCATAAGTATATGGTATAGGGAAAGGTGCAGTAGTTAATAAACTGTGGGTCAGTCGGCTAGGGTTTTATAGTGGAAATAATTAGGGGCAAGTTGCAATAACTTTTATTACCTTTATTTGGACCTTTAAAATGACATAGTACTAATTTTGTATGATCTAGAAGCCCCGGATTTGGTCACCATATTGGAAAAACCACACCAAGAAAGACATTAATTTAATGATTATTCATAAATATCTTGGTTTTATATAAATGTCAATCGGTTGAATGTCTTAAACAAATGCATTACAAGTATTTTAGGATACGAAAAATACAAATAAACAATGGTAAATATATAACGCACGCTCGGCTTGCTGTAAGTCTGCAATCAATCAATTTACAAAAGAAAGGTTTAAGATCTTTTCTCTCAATAATTTAGTTTACTTTACTTTAAATTACTTAATATTTTGTTCCAAAGTGAACCCGAACGTATATATTTCGAATACAGTAGCCAATTCCGGAATCACTAGATCGTGCAAAATTAAAATGTCTTTTTAGAGATCCAAATAAATCATTCCAGCTTGCCCCCAATTATTTCCATAATAATTCTTTTATAACGCCTTCTAGACTGGTCTAATATTATTTTTCTGTAAGTATACTGTTCGAAAAAAAAGTAAAAGATTGGGATGATCTAGTTACGCAATTTAATACTTCAGATGATGGCTATAACAAAGTTTGAAATGAATTTTCCATCCACTATCAGTATAGAAAAATACGAACTACCTGTTAACATTTTTTTTAAATATCGCATCAGGGAAGAAGTGATGAACTACCCCCAATCTTCTTAAGCTCAAAAAAACTTTTTAAATTATTGACTGCTTTTTTAATTTCCAAAATATTTAAAAAAAAAGTTCCTTTGTTTGATTTCGATAAAATGAAACATTCTTGAGAAAATCACATCCATATTGGCTTAATGGAACTAAGCAACCTTGCCATTAATTAGCATGAAAGGTCATGAGCAAAGGTGAAAGAGAGTACTAATTGCCAGATTTCTAAAAATTTATCATATAAAACGCTGTACACCTCCTATTCTTCTAGTAATGAAGTCTAGGTGTAACGACATGGTTTTTTGTTAACTCATAAAGCTAGAAATGTTAGCATCTTTTTAAGAAGCACCACACCTTTATAATTAAGTTTAACCTCTGATTAAGTAAGGTTTTGTAATATCTCTGATCTAATCAGTTATAAAATGTTAACAAAAGTTAAATGTTTTGCTATTTATTACGTTTTTCCTAACTAAATACCCAACCAGTTTATAACTTTTTGAAAGTAAATTAATACCAAGACGCCATCGACGCCAATTTTGTATTTTTTCATCGACAATTTTGATATGCGGTGAAGATGGTGTATTCTGACAGATGTTTATGCAAATAAATACGAAATGTTTAATTAAAATTTCATTTATATAACCTTTAAGTATGTGTGTATCATTTTGTATGTATAAGCTGCGTTATCCTGGTTAGGCATACATTTCGATGACAGTAAAATATTACGTGAGAGGCAGATACAATTATTATTTATGAGGTCGATTTGTTTAATTTTGTAGAATTTTTTCAATCACGCAGAAGGAAAGCTACCAATAAACATTTTCAAAATTTATTTCTTCTATTGCACACCTTTGAAGCGTGATACGAGCTTTAGAAATGAAGAAGCAAGGTAAACAATAATGTTGCTAAAATATTTATTAATATAATAAGTTATTAGCTATAATTTAAATTATTCGACTTCAGAAATTTTCTTATAATAGTGAATTTTAAAATAGCGATGATAATAATAATAATGCATTCAGTGTAGTAAAGGTTAAGGACAACAGTAAAATCCATCAACAATGTCTAAAAATAATCGTAGTTACAGGAAAGATGATTTGGTATTTTATCTAGGGTTTCTTTTTTATAAACCACTTACGGTTTAAAAATGCAAAAATGGTTTCAATTTAAATTCTAGATGCGCCTTGTTTTTTGAACAAATGGACTAACCGAGAATTTCCATCAGACAAAGACGTTTGCTTTCGCAAAAAAACTTATAGTACTAGTGAATAATATACCCAATAATAAATTATTATTTTCAAACTAGATTGAAAATGAAGCTTGCAGTTTGTTGCTTAAAATATGCAATACCGTCACATTTAGCAATAATAATTATATTTTATGGTCGTGCAAATTCTAACCTTCACGAAATGTTAGTAAGATACTGATATTATTTTTATTCTAATTAAATTATACCATATAATAATGCTTGTGATACGAGGGGAAATCATTAAGTTCGGTAAAAACGGATAATAAGAAATCATTTTTCGACGTTGAAGCTCAAGGCACTTGGTACTTCTTTGAATTAATTTTTTTAAACCACTGTATTGTTTTCATTGTTTCGATTGTCTTGTAAAATAGCTTCAAGACAAAATTAAACTCAAAAACCAGTTCAGAAAAATTTTTCAATATTACAGATTCTCAAATTTAAAAATTCAAATAAACAAGTTGACAAAATACATCAACAAAGCCATCACTGAAATAAAAACGCACAATTGGAGCAAAACACTTTTCAATATCACATCCCAAAACCTCCGTAAAATATGGTCCATATCCAAAGCCCTGAAGAATAATTCCCCCAATTCTTCATTTCCTACCCTTCAAATTCCTCAACCTTACCTCAAACATATCCGATCCTGTTACCACCTGTCTAGTCCAGCAATCAAAATTAAAAATTCAAAACTTCCATCCTCTCACTCCTCCCGAAGACTTAACATCCCCTTCCGAAATCAAATCAAAAATTAAAAAATAGAGCTCCAGGTTCCGTTAATCTGTTTTCAACTTTAATTAAAAAATTCCCCAAAAAATATACTACATCCTAAACGCTCCCATTAAAAATCAGTACTTCCCCTCCGTTTGGAAAAATGCAATAGTCATCCCCATTCCTAAACCGGGCAGGACTCCTGTCCTGCTTGGAAAAGCCGTACCCACTTGTAAATTGATTTTAGCGAAGGCGAGAATTCCTTGTACACTTCAAGCATTTACCCATTTTTGTTAAAAATTTTATTACAGCTCAGTATCCGAGTTAAAACTGACCACTGTTAAAAATTGAACAGTTGCTTGGATTGATTTAATTTTTTAAAACTGACCTTCTATTTGATCTTGTTGCAAACCACTTTCGGGATTTTTTTATAATTCCTTTTGTTATGCCGTTTTTACCGAACTTATTGATCTCCCCAATAATAAAATGATTCTTTAAAAATTTTTATCGACTTATTAAGCTTACCTAATTGAATTAAATAAGATTCGAAATAGTACTAATTTGTACAGATGAGTAACCATTGTCAAAGTTTGGTGTATTTTTTCTATTCCGGTTAGAATGATTTAGCTGGCTATAGAAAAACACTAGTAGATAAACTTAAATTATTAGAAAAATACAAAAACTTTTATGAAAAAAAAATAATTTTTTGTTATAAATTGAAATCTATAGTACATAGTATGAATAATATGAATCTAAGTCATCATTGATATTAGTGGGTTAATGAAAAGAATTATATAGAATTATGAAGACATTTAAATAATGGCAGTTAGAATTATATATCTATTATGTAAGGTAAAATTAATTGCCTAATATTAAAAAATCCTCGAAAAAATCTAAGAGAAAAATCAAGATGAATTAAACATAAAGTCCACAGTATTGTGCGCTTTCAACTTCAAGGTGTAGAAAATGTAAGAAACACATCGAGAGATCCCACAAACAATCATATTAATTTAATCTGAATAGAAAATAATAAATTGTCAAATCTAATTTTCAACAAGTTAAAGTTGCAACTCATCAGTTACCTACTATATCAAACCGAACACTACAAAAAGTGTAGTGGATATTGTATCAATTTCTACTGCCATAATAATTGTAGCACAAAATACTACAATAATATTGTTGTTCAAATTGCTATTAATTATTTTCAGTGTACTTTTCGAAACAATATAAAAAATTTGAAAACAAGTAACAACAGTTTTTTAAGGGGGAAGTTTTTAGAAAGTATAAAAATTTAAACATTCTAAGGATGAAAATACCTTTAAAACAACGTCATAATAGAAAAAGGTACATTGAGATCAGGATTTATATTTATAAGATTAAATCGTCTATAATATCTGGAGAAATTCGAAAAAAGTATTTCCATGCATAATAAGATATCCTTTTCGGCGAGGGGGTTGAAATGTCTAGATATTATTTAATTGATGATACGTGCCATGATACCATACATATAATTAAATAATGTGCCAATTATGAAGGATTTCTAAATTTAATTGTTAATCCAAAGGGCCAAACAAATACATTCATTTTTAAACTGTACTAAGAAAATGTATAATAATATATTTTTTATTTTTGAGGCTCCCCATCAATGCCATGCATCCTTCGCGTCCTTCTTAGGTTGGCCCTGTACATTTACTTAATGGGATTTGCTTAAGAAATTTGATACCAAAAAACATAAAAACGTTTGCTAAATACATATAAATAAATTATTATGTTGTAATAATTATTAGTCGAACAGGGAAGGTTGTCCAGGTCATTCGTCTTGTAATGTAATGAAGGAAAAAATTTTTTCAAATAAATCAGTTTTTCAATTCGTGAAAAATGGGAAGTTATTTTGTACTCTACTGTTTTGAAAATTAGTTTTTTAAAGGCCGAGTTAAAATTTTAACCGGCTCTTTCACATAATATCCTTTATGTAGCAGCGCAACAGTTAATTAATAATCTAAATATTATCAGTTTGAATTAAAATATATGGTAAAATTTAAATAACACGTAGGTATGATGTGTTGCATATTAATGCCGGTAAAATTGATGGTTTACCGAATTTTATTATTATATTGATGATTTTATGATAAAGCAATTCTCAAAATTGATATAAGTAACTACATAATAATTATATGAAATTTGTATAATACTAATTCTAAATATTGTATCGTTAAGTTATTTGGAAGTACCATTACGTTATTGGTAGTATCTATTATTATTAATCACTGATGATGTGCACTCTTGTTGTATTACACATATAATATTATATACTACATACCCGTTAATACTTCAATTAAATTTTGAATCAAAAAAGGAAACTTTAAAAATGTTTAAAATTGCCAGAAATATGGACGAAATCATGGATTTAATGTATTATCCTGCAAAATTATGTGGTATAGCTCCATTTACCAAGGTTTATGATGGAAACAATAACAGACGCTATGTAGTTTCTCCACCTGGAATACATCATTTATTATACAACGGAGGTAATAATAAATTCATAATTTAACACATAAAAAAGTCGTATCAATATTATGTAGGTACCTTCAAGGTTGCTTTCATGCAAAGTTTTGATTTTTATTTCTCTCGTCCGTTCAATTGGTTGCAATTTATTAAAAAACTATCCCTGCAAAAGTGCCAAAAACCCTGCGCTGAAAATCTCTTGATATTTAACAATGGTTTTAAGTGGGAAAAATACCAAGTGTCTTATCACTTACTGGAGTTACAAGATTTTGAAAACCGAATATTTAGAAATTACAATACTTGATACACTTGATGGATTCGACTGTGTCCAATTATGTAGCGTGAACTGGATTATTAATTTATCCCATTTAAAACCAAAGTTACATTTCGTCGGCTTACTGCCAAAACAAGATAACTCCATTTTTGGACAAAATGAGTTATATACATGATTGCATTCAAAGAAGAGCAAACTACATTTTGACAGAACCTGATAACTGTAAGTCAAATATTAAAGGAGTATTAAGAAGTTTATTTTTAACTAACTCCAACTTGTTTATGACGAATCAAACTTTAAAATCAGTTTTACTCAAAACTATCATTTTGGAGTTATCTTGTTTTAGTAGTAAGCCGACGATTTCATTAAATTGATCAGATCTGGCTCGAAATTTTCAGAGATCATTAATGAACTTGGGAGCAATTGAGGATGGGAGAAGAATAAAAATAAGGATCACTGTAATGTTTAAATGTATTAATGAAAAATTTAATTTTAGGTATTTCGGTATTTATGATGTTAACTTGTGCTGTACGTATGTTAAACCAAGTATTGAATACGTACATATCCGTAATAGATTTTATTGTCGGCGCCGTTTATTTGATTTTCAACATATTTTCTGCCGTTACGGTTTTAATCTTTGTGTTTGAACAAGAAAGTTTTATTAATTGTTTGAAGATCATCGCTAAAATTGACAAATTATTCGATAAGATGAATTTGCCATACTCTTACAAATTATTCCACTTTGTAGCTTTATTTATGTGGTTTGTAATTATTCCAGTTTATTTGTTTATAGTATCGACACCGCTATGGGAAGTGGTGCACATTTTAACCGAAGAACCGTTCGGTTCTTATAACTGCATCAACATGATATTTCAATTGATTAATTTGGCACCTGCATTTATCGTTCGCCACATACCTCTTTATTTTTATACTAGTACATTATTGATTGCTTTTAAAAGACTTAATGCCTTAAGCCATTATATTAGAACATTGGAAAAGTATCGACCTGATGATTTCGAATTGGTTAACGATACGTTGTCGACCTTTATGGAGGTGCATAATTTGTGCTTTCATTTGGTTCAAGAAATAACTAGCGTTTTTTCAATTCCAATATTATGCAACGTTTCCATTACATTTTGTGAATTGATCACTTTAGTGGTTACCCTAAAATTTACCAAGATTATAACCATGCAACAAGGTGTACTTGGATTTACGATTTATGGAATGGAACTAATCGTGTTACTCACAGTATGTCAAATGTTGAAATTCCAGGTAAACCTTTTTAGTAGTTTGAATAATATTTCGGTACAGTTTTTGTGGTGGTAACTCTCGGAAAGCTCCCATGATTTTTCTATAGTCCTAAAATAATGTAAAAGTTTTATTTGTAAAATTCAATATTTGAGTTTTCTTACCTAAGGAGTTTTTTCCTAATGGTGTTGGAGGAATAAATTATTTCCAAATCTCCTTAATCTCCCATCCATTCCATAAACAGTTTTCTAACTCTTTATATTTGTTAAGATGCTTTTCAGCGATGGATTATTTATTATATTTTATTATATGTATTATTATAATATAATTATAAATATTTTTAACAAGTTAAAAAAATAAATACTTTTTATTAATTATGTATTATATAAAATATATACCTACTATACATTCTATATAATATAAATTATTAACTTGTGAAATTAATGATACACTAAAATTTCAAAATTTAACAAGCCAAGTAGATTAGCAATAAAAATAAAATATTTTGCATAGGTCAACATAATTAAAAATTATACTTTTATTATTTACTTAGCCATAGTTAATTTTTAAATATTAATTAGTATTAATGTATTAAACAATTATTAATAGATCGGTCACAGAACCCTCCAATTTGTCTTCCCAGATTACAAACACCATGAGTCGCTTTGGTTTGAGTTTCTACAAGTAGGATTTTTGCTTCGAAAAATTAACGCGAGTCAAAGAGTTATTAACAGTTTTATAAGTAAATAACGCGACGCTGTTTGTTTTTTCTCAAATATCTCTAAAACAAAGCAAGATAGGGTAATATATTATGTACTCGTTTTATAAACCATAAAATTATTTACATTCATAATTTAAACAACATTAACGATCAGATTCCTAGAAAATCAAACCGCAAAAACTTAAGTCTACTCCAAAAAGTTATATCTTTTGGTTTACAAATAGCTGCGAAATAAACAAAGAAAGGTTTAAAAATTGTCCATAAAAAGTATTCTTTGAAGTTCTCAGATGATATGTGTGTTTTTAGAATTTTATTTTAATTCTAGATGGTCAAAAAACTTACCGGCTCAAAATAAAAAAATAAACGACAAAATCGAAAATTTTCGTGATCCGAGTTCAAGAGTTTGACCACCATCTTACGGCAAATGTTGTTCCAATCATTATTGTACATAATTTCAGGATGTACAAAAAAGTGCGTACCCGCCTTGCTTAATTTTCAACGTATTTGAGGAAAAATTAATAAAATTACGTTCCTTGTTTACAAGATTTTTTGGCCTGCGTTAATTTTTTAAATACTTGTAGTAATGATACAATGGTTAACTTATCGATATTAATTGATATATTAGTGGTCAATCTGTTTTGTGCTGACTAAAACATTGAAAAATCTTTTAAATATTAAAAAAAAATCCAAATTTATTTAAATTTAGTTGAGAATGAGACCAATGAAATTTCCATAAGTCAACAAGAACTTCTACAAAGTACCATACCAATGTTAATAATTGATCAAGATGCAGTATCTATAAATAATATAATCAACTGAAAAATTGTCATATATAATACCACAAGAGACTATCAAATTGTCGGCAATAATTTTTGAAACTGGAACTGAGTGTTTGTCGCCCTTAAAATCACCATGAGTGCTTTAGCACGAATGGTGATTTTAAATGGCGACAAACACGAAGATTCCATGGTTTAAAAATTAACCGACAATTTTATAGTATCGTGTGGAATTCGTTTGACTATTGCACACATGTGTCACATGACTAACATCAACCAATGATATTTAGGGATCCGATCAATTCTAACCAATGGAGTTAGAATTACGCGATAATTGTTCAAGTTGCTTTGATAATTGCACATATGCTTCTTTTTGATAATTGTGTACGTTTACTTTATATCATGTGATACATTTTTTATATGAAATAAAAATTCGCCGTCGGCAAGATTCGAACCTCGGATATTCTCATTGCTAATCATGTACTCATGTACTATCACCATTTCGCCACAGCGGGTAACATACAAAGTAATGCTTTAAATTGTCAAATATGCTACACAATAACCATAGAAACACTACTTCAATTATATTTAACCTCCAAATTCCAATGTGTGCAATAGTCTTACCGAATTTATTACGTGCATTATATTGATTATCGTCCAATTTAACTACTTTGCTATATTCAAACCTTGTTGTCATTAGTAAATGTCCTCATGCTTCGCATTCGGACATTTACTTCACAACAAAGTTTTCATAGCAACGTAGTCAAATTGTTACCGATAATCAAAAATGCACTTAATATATTATATGTGACAATTTCGTAAATAAAATTTCAATTTTTTCTGACAACAAATAATTTATAGTATGCGTTCATGTAGTTTCCATCGTTACTATGGAAATTTGACAATACAGACCACGGTGGTCGTATTGCCGCGACAATACACCACCGTGGTTTGTATTGTCAAAGGAAGTAGATTATGATTGGTTCAAATTGATGAGATTGTAACATCCTATTGGTTGAATTATTATGAACGAAATTGTCAAGAAAATAATTAAATTCGAAAAACATATTACTGATGCTGTTTCAAGCTGAATCACGATTTTATCTATGATATTTTGCAAAGAGAACCCATAAATGTATTGATTTAAGAATTCCTCTGAGCAGTTTGTTTTGTAACAAATCTAGAAATACTACCCACGATTTTTACACAAAAAAAATTATGAAATTAAATATGAATTGTGACCAAATGGTAAAAGGAAGTATGTAAGTGGATTTTTGCCATATTTCAGTAGAGATAAGCGCTGTTAAAGTCAAGAATTTCAACAAAAATCTAGAAATATCAAGAAATTAACATTCAAAAATGTCTAGAGGCATTAGAAATTTGTGCTGATTTCATCAGTCCCTATCATAAGATGCAGGATTATAGAATTTATAGATATAATAATTATGTATATCACTTTATAATAACTAAATTTATGAATAACAAATTATGTGTTACAGATCAAACAAACCCAGAGAATCGAATCGGAGCTGACTTTACCATATTTCAACGCTGAACTTTCAGATAAGGTATAACTTCGTAATTACATTAATAGAATTTTTTTGGATCTTTTTATTTTTAAATATCTCGCCAATCTGATAAATTTGATCTCGAGTAACGAGCTTTTCTTTTTTGATCGATAAAAAATTGATTCAATTTTTTTAAACTTTTAATTTATTTATACTTATAGATTACCTACGCACGTTAAAACGCCCCTGATAGATAAATATTTCTCTCTAGATTTATAATTTATGGTTAAGGATAACTTTAAAAAAAGGAATATTATGTTAGAATATTTGAAACGCAAAAAGTGGTTAGGTACCTATAATAAATTTGGCGAGTCGGTATTTTACGTATTAAATAATAATAACCATCAAAATCAGCTTATGTTAATGTTATTGATGTTTTAAGATAAAACGTAGGTTGTTATTTTATTTAAAACTTTCTTTTTTAAACTGCAAATTTTTTGTTTACGTTATGAGCTAAGTATTTCGAAATCAATTCAAAACGGTATCATTTTAAATCAGAGTTGTACAAATTGCATACTAAAGAGTGTCTTCATCAAATTATACCAGAAATTCAAAATTTCTTCTGTTTGTTAAATGCAATAAAACTACTATTACAATTTTTTTTCCAGCGTAAATTACTTCTTCAGCAAATGCTACATGAAAAAATAGTAATTCATGCTAGCGGATGTTACCAATTAGATATGGCTGTTATTACGGTGGTAAAATTTTGTGAACTATATTTTATTAATTTTTCATTTTATACTTAATTTTTCAGCACATGGGATTGATTTCGACTGTGCTTATGTTTTTATTAAAATTGCGTCAAGATTTACTTGGACAATAATAAATTAGGCGTTTTATGTGTTATAGTTCTCGACTGTTTTTATCTGCACATATTCAGAAATACTACAATATCTAATTGATTATAAATATTAGTCGGATTTCTTAATCCGATCTTAGGCAATAATTATTGTCATTATTGGTAATATTATTCGGTTACAATAAAATTTTCTATATAAAAGAATCGTTGCAAAATTTTTTAAATTTAAATAAAGTAATAAATTTCTTTTATGTTTATTTTAAGTAGGGAATATTGATTTTAACCACTAATTAGTTTTAATTAACAAGTTTTTAAAAATCACTATTTAATAAAATTTTAAATGTTAACATACTTATTAGCAAATTAATTAAATTACGTGTTGGAATTGCACAGATGATCGTTTGATAGATAATATCCAAGAAAGGAAAATTAGTAAATTATGTACTTCACAATTTCAATGTGAAAAATTTTCATAAGAAGGTTTTTCATTTCAGTTATGACCACAGCTTGGTTTATTGTAATATTTTATATTTTGGTTATAATAATAATAATTTCTAATAAGGAAAGTTCAAACCCATTGTAAACTTAAAGTTTTTGATTTTTTGATTTATACAATAAGAATTGAATCCGAATGGATACAGACACAAACTGATAGGTCATATCGCTCATTAAATACAAGAACGTCATAACTCAAAACATTGCAATTTTTGGTTATTTATATGGTTTAAATGCACTTTGTATTAGTTCTTAACTGCTAAAACGGCATATCTGTAGCTTAAAAACTCGGCATCAGAGGGCATTTTTTCGTATTAATTCTCATGGGTTCTTATGGTAAATAGAAACTTTAAATTGCGTTTTCCCAAAAATTACGTTTTTTCAGTTATGACGTTATTGTATTTAATGAGCGATATAATATACAACACAACTATAAGGGAGGGTATATAAAAATTTATACTGTCCGACTGACGACTACATAGAGTATAATTATGTAAATATTAAAAATTAATTACAATAAATAAATAAAATAAAAATAATTAAAAACTGTTGAAGATAAAATTTAGAAAATGCGATGTCTCAGAAAATACTTAACCCTGAGAATTATTTACAAGAACCTTGTAATTTCAATATTTAGAACAAGAAATGCTAGGAAACATGAAGAAGATTTTTATACGTATATCTTGTTTAAAATTAAAAAATTTAAATTTAATGATTATTAAAAGACCATTATTGATTGGAACATCGTTATCAAAAAGCTTAATAGTTTCATAAACACTTTGGCGAATTATTAAGATATTAAACTTTTAAAACTCGATAGGACTTCTTACATTATGTCACTTTTTCATTTTTAATTAATTTTTTATTAGTAATAAATTTGGATTTACAAATATTCTGCGCTATTAACCAACGTAAAGATAAAAAAATTACTTCGTGGCGTCGTCGTCGTCGTCGTAAATATCGTCTACTTAAATTAAAATTTTATTTAATCTTTAATTGATTTTTTTTTACTGTATGTCAAGGTTCCTTTCTATTTGATCGGTTCACGATTGAAGTTCACCGATGAGAAGAATTTACGTAAAACTATGACCTTGTGCGATATGGTATTTTAATAATAACGGATCTCTCGATTAATTTCATTCAACAAACAAATAATGGGAGTCATAATTGGAAATTAAATTTTCAATTTATTACAAAAGTAAGTTTATTAGTTTTTGGTGTTGACGTTTTTACAAAATAAGTAATAGTATTTACATTGCATTGGAACGATAAATTGGATTTTACATACGTAAATTTAATATTTAGACGATTTCTGTTCCGGTTCTGGATGATCTAAGATCCATTGTAAAGCTTTCAAAATTGCTTCTGGTATTGGCGGCGGCGTTGGTAAATGAGCTCCTTGCACTTGGAAACCATTTTCATCGGCAATGTAAGAGGTTTCAATTACTTCACCATTAGGTGCAGTGTATTTATTTGTACCTTGTGCGACTTGCACTTCTTGGTCGGGTTGGCCAGCGTTTTTCAGAAAACCTCGCTCTTCAGCGCTTATACCATTCGAAGTTTCAAAACTGTAATAATATATTCAAAGTTATAATTAAATCATGATAAATGGTGGATAAAATTGAAATCGTTATAGGTCGCGATCAAAAAAACCATCAAGGAAGAAGTGAATGTTGCAACGCATATAATATTATGGACAGTATAGTACATAACAAGTTAAAATAATAAATAATTAATAATTTTTTTTGTAAAAATATTAATAACGAATTTTTTATCTGAAAAAATTACCTTCCATTTGTTTGTAAATCTAGAATTAATTTTTAAATTGAGATATAACTTCTTTATTTTACGATGTTGAATATTCTATTTGTTTAATTGGGTGTGGGTTATAAAAATTTTATTTATGATCAGCTTTCACCGATGTCAATTAAATTCAATGCGATTGTTAAATAATAATCAATATAAGGATACATTATATTATACGTATAATGCCTGTAATGTGATTTAAAGTTCATATTGAAAAGGATTCTGAAAAGCTTTAGTAATTAATATTGCTTATTCATTGACATTATAGTAACAATTTGTTTGAGTGTAAAAAATTATGTAGTGATGTTTGCTTGAAATTAACTTATTACTATATTGTCGGGTTACGAAATTTAACATTTATTTTATTCCAATTTATTAATAGTAGGTAGATATTTAATATTTTCATATTATTACTCTCCTAGACCCAGTTGTTCAGTCTCGGGTTATATTTTAAACCAGATTAACTTATGTAGAAATAATTATTTCAACAAATGTATCCATGGAAATTAACCTGGATGAATAGATAACCAGAAACTGAACAACTGGGCTTTAGAAGAAAATTTTGTTTCAGTTTGCAGGATGAAATGTGCACAGGATTAAATCGAGAGGTTTTTATTTTTCCATTTCAATAATAATAAAATTAAATAATTTACCCATATTTGTATGATCCATCTACATCTATGTCTTGTTCTTGTCTTACAATATAGAGATCTTTACCGGGGGATCCTTGTGGAGCTGCAAATGCTACAGCTAATATGGCAAAGAAGATTATCTGCAAAAAAAATAGATTTTTATCAGGGTACTATCTGATCGAACTATTAGTAAATATTTTTTCAACAATTGACCTTTATTGATGTAACAGTTGTACAATAAGAGAAAATAAATAATAATAGAACATAAGCAACGTGTCATTTTACGTCTCTTGCTTCATCTTAAATGTATATCTAATAAACACTCTAGGTTGTCCTATTGAACTTTAAATCACCATCTTTACAATAATGAAGTATATAAAACCGAAGTTAATTAAGCAAGAAATACGCCGAACCTAAAAACTAAGTTTATCCTGCTGCTTTTGCAAAAAATTAGCATTCCCTTAATAATTAACACTAAATTATTCAATAATGTAAAATTTTAAACTCATTTTTATGAGACATTTACTTTGGTTCTTTATTTATTGATAAAATTAACAGAAAAACAGTAAAACGTCGAAAAGATATTACGTACATAATATTTATGTTATTATTATAATGTAAATAAAAATTTAATAATTTTAGGTAAACGACAAATTTATTCATTCTGTTTTGTAATTTTTTATATTTACAATTTAAAAAAATTTGTCAAACCGATCAACATTATAAATCACCCAAAAATTGATATTAAATTTAATGTTAAATATTTTATAATACATATTTGATATTTAACATTTTTTTTAAATAAACAAAAAACCGCAGCTCTTACAAAATTGTTATAATTTATAATTCCGATTTTACTAATTAATTGTTTAATATAGATTAAATGATTATAAATAAAAGTCTGGGTCATTGTATTTAAGTATAAAATTTTGAATTAATTAAGAACATCGCCCACGCATTTGTTTGTTTACACCGAAAGAAAATTAAATATATCGATCGCAAAGTTACTCACCACTTTCATAATGATTATTTTATTAGACTATTTAATCCAATCACTAAAAACTGATAACTATAGAAAATATCTGAAATGACTCCAATATTTATACCATAATATTCTTCTCGATTATTCCCCACTCAAATGACCAGAAGTCAGCTAATCCTAGTGCTGGATCCTAAATTTTCAAGTATCCTCCTCCCATCGCATAATCTTTTTTTTTTAGACTAAAGCTTACCTATCTTTCCCAATATTATTTGTTCGATTACAATGGTAACGGACCAAAAATCGCGCAATTCAATTGTTCAAACTATAAAACTTATTTTAATGAAGCATATTTGCATAGTTTTTATTCAAATTAAATAAATTCTAACGTGGTTGTCAATTAAATCGATGAATAATTGATTAACACTTAATATTTCACAGTTGCATAAAGGACCACATATGATGATTTCGTATTTTCCCCCAAGGACGTTTTTTTTATTAAACCGCAGTTGGTTTTCTAAAAATTTTGAAGATTCTAGTTACGCACATTTTATGGCGTGTTTGTCAATTTAGTATAAAAACGAGAATTGATACACAAAATTAATTATGCAAACGAAGGCGATATTACCTCAGAGCTATTCTTATATAATTTACATTGTTTGAATATAATAAAAAATACAGTAGGTACCTATAAATATACCTATCATAAAAAAAATAAATTTTATTGCATTTTCGAATGACAATTTATTGTGGAAATTTAAAAGAAATTCGCAATTTAAACAAGATTATATAAATTCATTGATCAATTCTTTATTATAGATGTACTATTACGTTTGGCTTGATATTTAATAATGGTTTAAATTTAGGAATAATTAGTAAAGGTTCAATAAACACACAAAATAAATATATAAATAAAGAGGCATGGTTTATGTGTAGGAGAAAATATTAGTGGGGCATCGAAAGTAACATAAGAAGATTGATTAACGATGTCACACATACACACACATCCATACACGAAAATAATTGATTTAAATTAATTTACTAATGTATTTCGAGATGCCATAACATAATATAATATGTCAACCTTTGCTACTTAAATAATAATTATACAACTGCACACAAAATAAATTTATAATATTTATTTTATTGCATTTATTTAATTAAACGAATCAAAGGGAATTCAGATGAAGAAAACATTAAATTTAATTGCTATTACCCTGTAATAAAATATTATCGTGCAGGGTTAGGTGGAGTAAATGTGAAACGAAATATTAGACTTTCAATTTTTAAGGCACTTAAAAATAATTCAAATTTTCATTATTTTTATTATATTATGTAGTTCTACATGATCTTGTCAATTACGCACCAATTCTTGTAATTGGATATAAGCGATATTAAACAAATAAAAATTATATAATTTGTAAACGTTAAAGAAACGTGGAAAACTGTGAAGTAACTCCCATACCTTAAGTTCCATTGACATTTTCGTGGAAATAGTGGGAAAAACAGCATGCTTTCACTTTTTATACTTACGCCCAAAATAAAATATAATGCAACAAAAGGTGATGGAAATTATAACAAGGCTGAATTAAGGTTGAAAATATTTTATTTTGAATTGCTCTAGATCTCGTAGTCTAATAATATGAAAAATGAACGGATAGCACACTATCGACTGCAGTTCACAGAAAAGGATCAATTTCGGGTCAACTATAAAAAAAAAATACGTACCTAATATTTAAAACAAAACTTGAAAAATAATAAACAATGGGAAAAATAAAACAAATATGAAGTTGGTACTTTCTCAACCACATGCATTGGGTTTGGAAATAAAAATGTTCTATAAGATCTTGATTTATTTTGTTTTTCCCTTGAATAGTCCGATTTTGTGAAAAAGGCAGTTTTAAACTACAGTCTAATTCACAATTACATAATATGAAATATTAGACCGAGAGCCAGCAAGAAAAACGACGTATGATTAGCGAAACGCTGAAACTTTTTGAGAAGTTAGCCAGTGTTATAAAGAACAGGGAAACGCAAGTATGGCGGCCCGTATGTGTCGGTGTTGCGCTGCGCAATTTTTTGAATGAGTCAAAAAAAAACTATGCCCTTGGGGAATGAGCTAAAAGGTAATTCTGGTTTTATATCATATATTCGATAGCCAGAGTATGAAGGAGTCGTATGCCATACCGATGCGGCGTCTCAAACTGTCCGCCATACTAAATTAAACGTGTCATTTATTTTATGTTCTCTTGAAATACTAGCGAAAAGCTAATTTTTTATCCAACCATACAAAAAGATGTCTCATCACCGATTATGACCATGCCATACTGTTTCGGTGTCCCTAAGTACACGCCATACTGATTCAAAGATGTCGAATTTTTCACCAGTCCATGTATCATAGCTGAAAGTACGGCGGTCCGTTTTTATGACCCCCGTACTTTCACCTATGATACATGGACTGGTGAAAAATTCGACATCTTTGAATCAGTATGGCGTGTACTTAGGGACACCGAAACAGTATGGCATGGTCATAATCGGTGATGAGACATCTTTTTGATGAGACATATTATATACGGAATATTCTGAAAATAAATGATTTTTAAGAGTGGCATATTTGTGATTTATAGAATCCAAATCGTGTTAAATCGAAATCTTGCATCGATTTAATTAAATTAAAAACAAAAGTGATAATTACTTCTAAAATTATTATTAAATAAAATATTTCTCCTATTACATTACATTACAAAGACTTTAATTCCTTCAGGAATATAATCACCCTCTTCTTTGATGAATCCATTTTATGAGGTGGATTACTCTTTTTTCCTCTCCTGTTTTTTCTTTACTCTTTCTATAGTTTTTAATGTGCTTTTGCCTTCTCTACCACACTTTTCCACACCACCCAACTAAATCGGCTGTTAAATGGCTTTAAATTTTGCTGGACCCCGTCCAACCATCTTAATCTTGGACTTCCCCTCTTATTTTCCTCTAGTATTATAACTCTATTCTGTTATCACTCTTGTCAAAGAATTCTTTTCTCCTATATCGTCAAATATTTACTCACACTGGAGGTTGTTTATTAAAACAACGATTGTTTCGAAGGGATAAACCACTTCCTTTTTAAGTCTCAAAAAATTATATGAAATGTAGTATAATATGTACAAAAATATAAAAATCATTAATCCTTAGGTATATAGGAAGAACTTCATTACCGCCGCGTTAAAAATTAAGGGTATCTGGTAATTCTACAGGGGTTTCAATAAATTAGAAGGTGTAAACGAAAAGGATATTTCCAGCTCCTAAAGAATTTGGAACAGCAGTGGTGAACTGATGTCCTGAAATTTCAATTGCAAGTTGGTTAAATGTTTTCCATCTAGTGAGCCCTTCTTGATTTCAAGCCCTTCCAGTAGGGTCAGCATACTTTACATTTTCGATGCAATAAATCCGATGTTTGAGTCTAAATCATGGAATTAAAAACCTGTAGACGTTCTTTTATTGGCTATGTTCACTTTATGTTCATTGAAACGCGTATTGATGGATCTACTGCTTTGACCAATACGGGATCATAGTGTCAGTCGTAAAGGGCTTTCTGAAATCTAAGGAAAGATCCTCCAACTTCGTTAAGCTTACATCCAAAAACTTCAAGCTACCAACCTTTCCTTCTTCCATGGTAAACTGGATTTACATGTGCTAGAAATAGACGTAATTGACGAGAAAATCCTTTTTGACGAGAAAAACATAACGCCACAAAAGCTTACCCAATAACGGATAGCTCGATGCAAACAAACGATCTTCGAAATCCTTTATAAAAATTTCGGCAAATACTGTGGCGGTGGATCCTTTTGCATATAAAATTTCTCACCAAATCTAAAATAACTCAAAGTTTTACGAGACTAATAATTAATTCTATTTCAGTAAGTCCAAGCCGTTGTTGCTTATTAACGTTTTAAATTTGAAATGTTTCATTATTTTCCCTGGCGCTATTTTACATTTTCCTTAATTTATGTTTCACTTTTTCCCAAAACTTTAATATGGAGTCAAAAATCTAATCATAAAACAAAACAGGTATTATTAGTTTTCATTAATTTGTTTGTGTGCAAAATTAATTCAAAACCAAAATTTCAATTTATGCAGTTTATAATGACAGTTATACAACAAAAATTAAAATTTATTTTGCATGTTTCAGACAAAATGTGCTTGTCTTCGGTACAACTATGAAGATATATTATTATGTTTTATATATTTATATCCTTGAAAATAAACTATAAGGGAATAATATGAAATTTTATTAATAAGCTATTTTCACTTTAACTCTAATTTTTGCGTGTTTCATTAATTTCTACCCTATTCGATTCCAACAGAAAACTTTATCAACAGTTTCAGCATCTATTTCCAAAATTTCAGAAGAAGAGAAGATCGTATTTTATCGCTTCCATTTCAATTATCATTCTACAATAATTATAACCGCTATTCCGAAGGACAATGTATATGTATTTTATTACGGTTTCCATCCTCTTCACAATTGACCATCATTAAAAAAGAAGAAAAAACAGAATAACCTTCTTGAACATACAATTAATTTAACTCAGTAATTGTTTAAAATATAAAAGGACCAATATTATTTCACATAACATATAAATAATATTACATATTAAATAAAATATATGCTATTAATAATTAATTAACCTATTTGACACGACATTTTTTAATCTCTTCGAATTTCAAATTAAAATTTTGTTACCGATTATTTTTTATTAATATGTATAGTTAAACAGCAACACCTAAAGTTTTTTTTTATCCGGGTAATAAGTTTATAAAACTAAATTTTTTATTGCATTTGCATAAATAATTATGCAAAAACAGTAATATTTCAAAATTTATAAAAAGTTAATTATTATTAGTTGCTTATAGGATACGATAAAAACCACAAATTAAAATTTAAAATTGTGTCGACCTTTAGTTTTATTATTGAACTGGGTTGTAATTGTAATTTGATAATGCATACCAGATTAACTATTAAAAACATATCAAATATTGATATTTTTATTAATAAAATAATTGTAATTTAATAAAACCTGAAACATTTTTATGGTAGAGGCAGTTTAAAAATATTTTTATTTGTCGCTTATATGCCTAATGGTCTTCGTTCCTAAAGTAACCAGTCGGGATAAATTTGATTAAATCAAAAAACACGTTGATTTAGTAGATAGCGAGGGAGAAGTGTAAAAATTACTTGTGCTACATTATTTTAAAGATTTTATGAGATGGAGGTAAAAATTGAATGATGAAACTACAAATCATTTTATTTTTAAATTTTTACCTCTATCTCATAAACGGATCGATTTAATCCATTTTTTAAACGCGGTTCGATCATGGGGATTTTTCCATCTTTCAAATGATGATTCTATAATCACAAGTTAGAGAGGGTGTTGTTTATAATTTCAAAGTAGTGGTAGCTGGTGGTGAAGGGGCAAACTTCCTCCTCCCTATCTAAATCGACATGTTTTTTGTTTTAATAAAATTTGCACAAAAACAAAAGTTTTTAATACAAGTTGTTTTTTAAATGAAAACCCTGCATAGAGTAAACATATTATGACCATAAATTCTAATAATTTTGTGCAATATTTGATCAGGAATGCTACCTATACTACAAAAATTTACAGGATCATTGGAAAAGAAAATAAATCAAAAAGAATTAATTTCAGAAAATCCAAGGCAATATTCGATTTACGCTTGCACAAAAAACTAGAAATAAAAATTGATATAATACTACGACTTACATTTTAAATTACAACTTACTTAACTTAAAAAAATAAGGAAGGAACATTTATTAAACTTGTGTTGTTTTTGTAAGTACCTAATTGAAATTACTATATAATCTCCATATAAATTGCCTTAAATTTTCCTTTATTGATACGATCGCGATGATGCTATTCAAGTGGTTAAGGACCCTAAGGCTGCATGCAGACTGATAAAGCAAAAAGTATAGCCCATTAAAAAGCATTTTGATTTGTCTAAAAACACGATTAAAAAACGTTGTCAAACAAAACGCTTTAAGACAAAACAAAACATTTTGTTTGACAACGTTTTGTTTTATCTAAGTTCGAGTAGGGTAGGTCAAAAAGTGAAGTCCATATAGGGTTACAATAATGAAAAAACATTAACATTAGAGGATTAGAGCCAATAATCGCCTGAGTGCACTCTAAAATAATTAAATAAATTCGCACATATAATATATAGGTGATAATAGTTAGAAAATTATTCTTATAGCACACTAAACGTTTGAGAGTTTAAATTGCCTAAATGTCAAGGACTAACTTAAGAATAAGGACCCATAAATAAAATTATGTGAAACTGCCTATCTAACATACAATTCAAATTTTTATCATGAAAATTACGATAAATTTTGGACCCCTAAAGAAACCTCTAATAGTAATAATAGTCCACTTTTAAATTTATTTAAACAATCATAGGTATCTGTATTAAATGATAACTAAACAATGCACAAAACACTTTTAAAAAAATTTCAATTTATCGCCTTATGATGTCACAATGAAACGAAAACGTTAAGGAAAATTATACTTCTTACAGTGTAAATCTATTTGTGAAAATTTGTATTATTTAGTTCTGAAAACTGTTTTGTGAATTTTTTAGTTATCCTAAACTACAGATATGGTTAATATCAATTTTCATTATATTAACCATGAATTTATCGATTAATTTGAACAAATTGAATAACCAATATACTATTTGATGCACTAGAATTATCAGTTGAATTAATATTTTACACAAATTTTGTAATAATAATTTTAAAAAAATTTAAATGTTTATCCCACAATTAAATTTATCAATAATCTAATCATAAATGAAACAAAAATAATCAAATAGCTTGCAGCACAACTGCACTTCTTCCAAATGTAATTTGGGTTTGTGTCTTATCGATCATTGAAGTCTCCAGTATTACAACTAAGGTGTTTGCTTATTTGTGACTTTAAATATTGTTAAATTAATTTTGCAAAATACTTTTTTATTTACTTCTTAGTATTATTGAAATTTTTTTCAGGTTTCAGAAGTATATTATGTATTTAGTACCTATTAATTGTATATTATGTAAGGTTTTCATAAAAACTTAAATCTTATGTACTTGCAATTTATTAAAAAATATTTACAATAATTATAATTACACATAATTATATATACTTTGTTAAGAAGTACACAATGATTTATTAGAAAAATCTAATAAATAATCTTTTTTAATACCATATTCAATTTAATTAGTGAAACAATCATAAGTAATTAAACGGTTAAATTAAATATCGTATTAAAAAACAATATAGCACCATTCAAAAATCACAATAATAAATATAATCGATAGCCTTTATCATAGCAATGTCAGCATATTATATTAAATTAAATTTCTATAATTGACTAATTAATTAATACGTCTATGCGCATTTACAACGTTTGTACCTTTTTTTAATAATAAGTACCCTAAATCATTTGTATATACACATTTTTGCAAAACGAAAATGTTTAATTTGGTTAATTAAACATGTTGTTGTTGCATTTATATGAGATGAACATAATGGCAGTGATAAATTAAATAAATATTACTAGTAAGTTGTTATAACCTGTAACAAAAAAGTGTTATTTCGAATAATTTATTATTATAAATTCTATACTTGTACCATAACTTAGTAAGTGTATCCTGTTTGAGGATTAAATCCTGGTTTACTACCACCAGGCCGTGCACCAGGGAATCCACCATTACCTCCTGGTCGTCCGCCGCTACCTCCTGGGAATCCTCCACTACCACCTGGGAATCCTCCACTACCACCTCCGTTTGGACGTCCTCCATTGCCTCCTCCACTGGGATATCCCCCACCACCTCCACTTGGATATCCTCCATTGCCACCTCCATTGCCTCCTCCATTGCCTCCTCCACTTGGATAGCCTCCATTTCCACCGCTTGGGTATCCGCCGCTACCGCCTCCTCCACCACCGCCTCCTCCAGAGTACGAACCATCATCGATTTTACCGGCTGCTTCATCGGCTGCGTTTTGTTCTAAAGCTTTCAAGATTTCTTCAGGAATTGGTGGTGGTGTTGGAAGATGAGCTCCTTGTGGTACGAATCCATTCTCATCAGCTGTGTAAGTGATTTCAATTTGTTGTCCATCGGGTGCGGTGTACGAGAAAGATCCTTTAACAGCTTCACCGGCTTCACCATCTGGGCCTGATGGAGCACCAGGTTGTCCTTGTTCTTCGGCTTTAATTCCATTGGAAGTTTCATAACTAAAAACAAAGTCGCGTTCAGTTTTTTTAAATCAATCGTAAGGCATCAACTACGTACCTGTATTCGTAAGTTCCATCTCCTGCATTAGGTTGGTTATCATATTTAAGAATGCTTGCTCCTCCATCTTGACTGTTGCCACCGCCGTTGTATCCACCACCACCGCCGCCGCCACCGCCGCCTCCTCCACCACCATTTTGTCCATATCCACCTGGTCTGCCTGGACCACCTGGTCCGCGTGGTCCTCCAGATCCGCCTTGTCCTGGGCCGGTGGGTGGTCCGTAAGACGATCCAGGTCTGCCACCACCTTTGATAAAATAAAATATGTATTAATAGTAAATAAATAGCGATGATGGGAAAATGTAGCAATAGCAATACAATAAGAGAATGTGTGAGATCATTATTAGATACCTTGAAAATACAGTAATCGTTTTTATTGCAATCGCACCGAAATGGTTTATATTACCAACATATTACAAATATTTATGTCGAAGATGAAAGTATCGAATGATGAGATGTACTTTGACATTTATACTTGAGAATTATATTAGCAATTGGCGCTTATAAATATGTAACTAGAAAACGTAACAACTTCACAAGTACTTAAAGAAGCTTAACAACCTAATAACCTTTCACGTTTAGCCTATAATTTATATTTTACCGGCAATCGAAATAAAAAAGGTAACAAAGAAACAACTAAAACTTAAACGCCGACAGATGGTTATGTCATGATTTTCACTTAAATTAGTCAAGAGTATTTACCAAATCCACCAGGTCCTTTACCACCAGGTCCGCCAGGTCCAAAAGGTGTCGACAAACCGGGCCCACCACCGGCACCACCTGCACTGGCTGGAGGAAGGTACGTGTTATCCAAACGAGCCGCACACGAAATGCTCACGACAACTGCCAGCAGTAACTGAAAATATATAAATCGTTATTGTGTAGGTATATCTCCTACAAGATATTGTAAGGTCAAGTATAATTTGTCGAATTGGAAAGTTTCTCTTATTTGTTTACGTTATTAAAAAATAATAATTGGTAAGAAAAGTATTTTCACAATTTCTTTCTGCCATAAATGAATTTAGTAATTGGCAATGTATAATAATGCTTAATATTATAAAAACAAAAACAAAAAGGATCAGAACATTTTGAATGGTCAATGGGGGGATGTTTATCGAAAAGAATTTTTGAAATAACTGCAGATTGTTTACATTTTTTGATACTTTTCATGATTTTTAATTCATAAAAACTTGACGAGACGCTTTCAATTGAATTTCGTCATAATTATAATGAACAACTCTTATGAATGAAACTAAAATACTATCACATTCATTGCCTCGTTATAGTGAATATTTTGCTAACCGGTTTTTTAACCTTGCCCATAGGCAATGTAGTTTTTCGTAGCCAACACAACCGAAAGGAGGAAATAATAGACGATATTATTATCGAATCGAGAGGGAAAATTTAGAAAAATTTGAAGTTGGGTCAATTGATGATGTACCCACATAGTTCATTAGTGGACCATTATGTAACGCACGGTTTATACATACTTTATATAAACATAATTGACTTACTGCCTTTGTACATGCAATGTGCTCATTTATTTAGTTTATTTTAAATTAGGTACGAGGAGCATGACTTTTCCTAATTTGACTTTGCATAATTTTATTGAAAACATAACAATTTATTTACTTAGTTGTAATTACATTTCTTTAAACGCCTAAGAATGGTGCACGTTGAAAGGAAAACAGAGAGTGTAACTGATTTGTTGACATAATAATTGACAACAATTTTGCAGTAATTTTTAATAAATTATCTTCAATGCAATAAACATTAATGTGAATTAATAACAAGTAAATTACTATACAAAATTTCATATTAAAATCAAAACTTTGGTGATGATAAATTTTGAGTTTACAAAAAATTGATCGACAGTTTAAAATAATTTTTGAAATGATAAAATTTTGCAACGATATACAATTTGTCCTGAAGTTACGTAAGTGCAGTTTAACCTTAATTATTCCTTAATGGCCGGTCATCTAGGTATGCATCCGTATAAGTCTAAAAAGTGTTGCAGTTTTGCAATTGTGTTTTTAGAAAATTGCATAGCCAAAAGAGAACATCTCTCATTGTTCTTGTGTTTGCATAGTTATTTAACTAGCTCCTGGCGGTACATCAAAGAGAAAGGGTGAAAACGACTTATTTACATCTTTCACGTGCACTCAAATCGTTTATTATGTAACGAGAAGACTTTTTGAAAAATGTAAATTACCCACACGATTTGTGCTTTTTGATTTTTTGAGAAAATGTTTATTAACTCACCAACTTCATGATGTGCAGGTTTTAAAACACAAACTGTATTAATAACAAACTTAAAACTGTTGTGGATGCTGAAGAAGATTCTCTTTATATAGTATAAAATAGCAACAGAAAATACAACCCCACTCTTTGAATTAATCAGAACATTGAGCGAAAACGGGATCATCTTCTTTTGTGAAAATAAAAGTGACGCAAATGATACATCTTGCGTGCCTTATTGGCCTTTCACACATAGGTATCGTCATTGCACTAGACTTTTTTTTTACATATTTTGTGCGTTCCATCGACCGAGAGGACCAATCTTTATCATACGTCGAGATAAACGATTATATAATTTTACAAAAAATGCCCTACTTAATTATAAAACCTACATTTTTTTAAATATTGATTTGATGTTTAAAGTGTGAATTGATGATTCCATAATAATAATTTGGGCAATTATGCGAACGTGTATTGCACACTTTTAAGTGGAATCAAAATTACCGGTGGATCGTCTTCAAAAGCGTAATTTAATTTTGCTAAAACTTCATTAAGTAACTAAATGTAAGCAATTAACTAACAAAAAGTTGTAACATTCGTTATTCTTTTTCAAATTTCTTACAGTTAAAAATGTATCGATTATATATTTAATTTATTGTTTATTCATCGATGCGTTAAATTCAAATAAATTTTATACATTTCAAGTTGGAAAAACAATTAAGTAGCAAATATTCTTATTTCAGTGCGATTAAAGGATGGCATATTTTGAGGTGTGTATTATTTGATATGATATGCCCTTTTCACTATTATAATTGTATCGAGACCTTGCTTTACCCTGAAAATAACAATACGTGTAATTAACCGTTGGGCTAATTATTTTTTGTAAGTGCAATATTTTGCAATGTTTACCTTATTGGGAAAATTGAAAATTTGTGATTTATGGCGTTCTTTCGCATATACGTAGACATTACACATTATCTATCGATTTATCGTAAAAGGAAAGCAAAATTTTAATTTGTTTGGAATTTATCGGTTTGTTAAAAGATGCTTAATAAATTTTGTTGCATAAGTGATGAATACGAAATAACTGAACACACAAGAAGGTGATAACAATATCATTTGTCAGCATACAATTCAATTTGGTTGTTATATAAGGAAAACATTTTAATTGAGTACCTACATATGTATATGATTTGATTTGTAAAATTACAACACTTTTATTTTAATTTTTATTTTATTAGCCCAGCGCCGGCGGATCAATCCTGATCCTGACAATAACCGTATGTAATTTCCCGGTTAGTGAAACACGAAAAGCTCTTGTGACCACCACAGAGAGTCGCTACACGTACCAGAGGGTCTAGCTAAGAATTTCCTTGAAAATGCAAGAGATTCGAACTTGGAAAACCGAGTAAGTAATTTTTTTTAATGCATAGAAATTTCTAACAACTTTTCCAATTTTCTAAATTCCTTACTAATTTTCCTAATCGACTGTGTTCCAGTTATGCATTATTTACTACTTAGCTTAATGATGTCGATGTTTCTTGATGATTTATTAATTTAATATAAATTAAACATTAAACAATATTAAAATTATTAGCTAAACGTATAATTAAATTACACAACCAAAACATTAAAATTATTTAAATAATTTTTTATGGTTGAGAAGTTCTAGAAAAAAAAAAATAAAGAAAAGTAAAACGTTCATGTGCTGTCCTTTTACATTCCAAAGATGATCCATCGTGTTCTTGATCTACTCACGATAATTGCTCTGTTACGAATGTGTTTTAACAATAATTATAACAATAACTTTGTGTGTGTTTAGGGCATTTGTGAAATATTTCAAATTTATCATAATTAACTTTTAACGTAATCATCGTCCAGACGCAAATTTTCTTAGCTATGTCAAATCGCAGGACCTAAAGGCAATTCATGTCAAATATTTAAAAAAATTATACTTGTAGAAAGTAATAATAGCAACACCTGATGAGGTATGTGTAATATATTTTTCGTCTTAGGTATACTTTATACTTTACTATTAAGTTAACATCGACATCAGCTAAAAACGCGCTTTTAATTTATTTTTAAGTGTAGTTGAAATTGAAAGGTTGTCAACATTTTTCACGTCGCATCATCGGTAAGAATTTTCTTTTCTTTTTTGATTTTCAGCATCGTTTCTCAAAAGGTTTTATTATAAACTTATTGTGTTGTGAGAATAGATTGATAAATAGATAAAATAAATATCTATTTATTTATCTGTATATTCAAAAATATTTTGTTTCTGAAATTGATTTTATCAACAATAGTCATTTTTTTTCTGTTGCGATATGAAACATTTGAATGTAATTGCATATCTCAGAAAGCGATGACTTTTTTAGTTGAAATTTTATTACGAAATTTCAGTATACATTTTATTTGAAGGTAAAAATGTACAATAATAATTGTAATCGACAAGAATAATAAAAACTCGAGTTTTGTGTAATTTTGTAAAATTGCACCCCTTTCTGACCTCTTCATTACCAGAAGCTAAAGTAGTCAGACACGTAAATGTCGAATTTATTTGAGCAAAAATTCAATTACCTGCCCAATTAAAAATTGCGAAAAGGATGTGCAAATAAATTCTCTCAATGTTGCTCAAATAAGCAAATAGATATTTTTGTCCGTATATCAAGATTTTAATTTTTTTAGTACCTACTAAATAATTATGTATATAAATTATAGTATATTAGTTTTAATTATGTCTCACTAAAAATATAAACGGGTTTACTTTCAATTGTGTGTCAAGTTGATATCTTCTGCTGTTACTCAACCGTTAATTATTATTATGTACGTGCACTTCTTTACCACTTGGACGCTTTCTGCAATCAGAGAAATTAGATTTAATGTATGCATCAATATGCATGCATCCTAAAAATTTAAAATTCTCTATTCTCTCAACAATTCCATTTATAATTTTAAGGTGACGAAACTATGATTACATATTTTACCGTAATATCTTAAAATTATATACAATAATTACTATAGTTAAAAGTTTATAGGTATATTTTTACTATTTTATTATGTTGTAAAGTAACGTGTGATATGTGCATCAAGTAACTTACTCAATACTATTTTCACCACAATTTCGAAACGTTATTCTACCCTAAAACTTCCATTTCCATGTAATTGGGTCATTTACTTTTTCTCATTAAAACTGATATTTTTCAAGTTTTTTTATTTATCATAACTAGAACTAAATGGTGACGAGGAAGATTTTTATAACGATGCTGACCTTACAGTAGAATGTAAAATGGAATGTCTGATACAGAAATAATAATAGTTTAAAAGCATGCAAATTATTTACCTAAACACAAAAATTGGAAACATTCCAGAAATTGATGTTATTGATTAGTTATAAATAATTTCTTGATTACTTCCTCATTCTTCTCCTGCTTGGTTATCAGACATCTTTTCTTAAATTTTGCAATTTTTTCGTTTTATTTTTGTACAGTAAACCTTCTAAGGTATTTACTGTAGTTTTTAAATATTTTCTCGATTCTAATTTTATTTTGATTTCTTAGCCGTTAATTCAAATATTATTACATTTAGTATTTCTATTGAAACATGTCGAGGGTTGCCACTCATATGGAATACCTGCAAAACTCAGGGGAATTTGAAATTTCTCAAATTTGATCAGGGAATATTAAGGAATTTTGGATTTCATTGTTTCATTGTCATTGACAATTTCGACATCCTAATAGTAAATGGTTTTCCTTTTCAAAATCGGTCGAAATCTAAGTGTTTATTTGTATTGAAAACTAATAAATTTTATTAAGAACTGCATTTCACAGATTAAAAATCCTACTTTTCTCCTTTTAAAACGTGATTTGTACATTTGAAAAAATGGTTTTTCTTTTCTAAATCTAATTGTTTTTATATTGAGAACCCATTCAGGGTTCCCACTCGTATGTGGGAAACCTGGAAATGTCAGGAAATGAAATTTTCTTGAGGGACAGTCCGGAAACTTTTCATTTTTAACGCTAAGGTGAGGGAAATTAAAACTTTGGTTAATGAAATACTTTAATAATATCAATTTTACAATTTTTCCTTTTTTTTAATTTAAAATTTTCAAATTTATTTATATTGGTATTGTTCACTAACCTACCCTGGTCAGTGCAATTTTGTTTTCCGATTTACTGAAAAGGTCAGGGAAATTTTAAATTTTAGTTAAGGAAAACTTGTTTTGAAAAATTCAGTAGGAACCCTGTGTTTTTGCATTGAAGACTAATTATTTTTATTAAACATGGCATTTTACTAATTAAACCCCCACTTTATTCCTTCAAAACGGCTTTTTCATTGCAAAAAATGTTTTTTGACATTCCGGGGGTAAAGTACTCACTTTTTACCCCGATTTGCGGGTATAAAGGGGCACTTTTTTACCATGGGGGAGTAAAGTTAAAAAATAGCGGGGGAGCGGGAGAAAAAAACTTTTTTTTGCTCTAGGGCAATCTTCTTTAGGGCAGTTTTCTTCGCCGTTCTTAATGACGAAAGTGCGCCCCACGCCGGTTTTAGATTTTTGAATCGTGCATATTAGCGTGGAAGAATCAAATTCTTTCACATCTGCCACGTTCAAATTTATTTCAAACAATGAAATAAATTGATGAGTCAGTAAATAAATAAAAAGTACTTACTTTAGCTACCAAATAATTCTCACGAGGTGCCGTTTTTAAAAAAGTCGCCACGTGGTCAGATGTTATGACGCGCGATTTTTTCGGCAATTTCTAGGTTCTCGCTCACGGTACGTCTTGCTGTTTCCAAGGCACAAATGTAAATGAACTGAAATGAACCATTGGTAGAATCAGGGGTGCCAACTGCTATTTCCTAGTACTTTTTGGTAGTAGTTCGTAATATTACTAGTGCTATTTTGTGGTACCATCGAGCACGTGCATTATTAAAAAAATGCGTTAATTTTTGCTTTAAGTTTCTAAATTGGCAAAGTTCCTACTTTACCTCCCGGAATTGCAAAAAACAGTATATGCACGACGGGAGTTAATGTACGAGTACTATTTATCTGTTCAAAAGTTTGTTTTACATCTGAATAGTAAATGGTTTGCTTTTTCGAAATCGGTCGAAAGCTAAATGTTTTTGTATTGAAACTAATTAATTAAAAACTTACTTTCGTCCTTAAACGTGCTTTCTCATCGGGAAAAAATTTATTTCTTCTGTTCAAAATTGATTTTAACATTTGAAAAACGGTTTTCCTTTTCGTAATCTGTTCAAATCTAATTGTTTTTATATCGAAAACTAATTAGTTCTATTAAAAACCTACTTTTCTCCTTCAAAACGTGTTTTTCATTGAAAAAAATGTTTATTTTCTGTTCAAAATTGTTTTCTACATCCGAATAATAAATGGTTTTCCTTATCAAAATTGATGGTCGAAAACTAAGTGTTTTTGTATTGAAAACTAATTATTTTTATTAAAAACTGCATTTTACAGATTAAAAACCTACTTTTCGCCTTTTAAAACGTGATTTCTACATTGGAAAAAATTGTTTTTCTTTTCAAAATCGAATTGCTTTTGTATTGAAAATTCATTCAGGGTGTCCAATAGAGTGGGAAACTTGGAATACCTGGAAATGTCAATGCTAAAGTCAGTGTAATTAAATGGCTCAAGGAAATATTTTAATAATATCAATTTTTAATTTTTCTTTTTTTTAATTTCAAATTTTGAAATATCTTTACATTAGTATTGTGCACTAACTTACCCTGGTCAGTGCATTTTTGTTTTCCGATTTACTGAAAAGGACAGGGAAATTTTAAATTTATCCTGGAAAGGTCAGGGTATTATTTCCTTTGAAAAATTCAGTGGGAATTCTGATGTAATCTATCGTTTTGTTTTATAATTTTCATTACTTTCAGAACCTCCCTCGCTGTTTTAAAATTATATTTATATCTCTTGCTTCAACTTCAAATTTTCAATTTGTGGAATGGTTTAATAGACCATTGGATATAGCATTACAGGTAGAAGGAATTCCTGCAGACTTAATTTTTTAAGTTAATGGTAATGGACTGAAAATTCTTTATTGAAAAAATAAATAATTAAGCATCACAAAAAGATTTCCTTGGCGTGTTTGTACCTACTGCTTAGAGCAGTTGACCAATCATAGTAAGTTAAATGTTCATTTGTATGGGTACTAGATATTATATTCTTTCGATTATGATTACTTCATGGGAAAACGAGTACAAAAACCCAGCGCATTGGTTGTAAAAGTAATTCAGTACGAGGGTCAAGCTGAATTTATTGAGAATAAAATAGATCTAGTAAGTTGTTAAAAATAAAACATACGGTATTATTTAGAGAAACTCTTTACAGATACAGATAAATTTATTCAATATAATCAATATTACATGAAACGTCAAAATCAAAATTTCACAATTAAAGATAAAAGATAAAGTTCCACAGACATAACCATACAAAATGCACATATAAATATTCAATACACAAATTCAAATGTACAGCCAGCTTCAACCACCAAGTTACAAGTCACAGTCATCATTATAATAAATCAAAAAATGATCAAAAACTATTCAGCCCAACGCAACTTTAGAACTCGTGTTCTAAGTACTCCTGTATGGAGTAAAAAGCATTTTTTATTAATATGTCCCTAATCTTTTTAATAAATGCCTTTGAAGGCAAATCCTGGATGCTCTTAGGTATTACATTGTACAATTTGACACCCCAATATCTTTTTTTTTTCTTTATCTGAAGATAGACTTTATCTGTCATTTGAAGTTTAGAAGTTGAAAATACGTTCGTTATAACTCAAGTTACTAATTTTTTAAAGTGACATTGCAAGTGAAAACATGGAATTAACAAGAGAGCTTTTTCGAATCATGATTTATTATAATTTTAAAAAAGATTTAAGCGCTTACGAGTGAAAAGAGAGTTTAGATTCAACTTTTAGTGAACAAGCACCTTCCTTGGCTACAATTTACCGATGGTATAAGGAATTTGAACGCGAAAGGAATTCCGTTCAGCATCAAAAAGGAGCAGGACGTCCTTCTACCGCTGTTACCGACAAAAACATTGCTGCTGTTAAAAAAATAATTAAAGAGGACAATAAATCCACTTATGGGGTAATAGAACATCAACTCAAGATTGGATCCTCAGCTGTTAAAACAATCATACACGATCACCTGCATTTAAAAAAAGTGGTCCGTCGTTTTGTGCCGCATCACCTTTCTGATTTCCAAAAAGCAGAGCGTGAAAGAATTTGCCATGAAACTCTAAATTTGTTAAATAATGGCGGACACCAAATTTATTCCAAAATCGTGACAGGTGACGAAACTTATATTTCCTTTTTCGACATACCTACTCGTCAAGAGGGTCGTGTATGGATTCACGAAGATGAGGAAACTCCAACAATGATCAAGAAATAGCGAGCTATGAAAAAAGTTATGTATGCGGTATTCTTCAAAAGTACGGGCCTAGTAAATGCCATTAAGCTAGATGGACAAAAGACAGTTACAGCTAAATGGTACACTGAAAAATGTTTACCTGATGTGTTCAGTAGAGTTCCAGCCAAGGGAATTATGCTCCACCATGATAATGCATCATCCCATTCGGCAGCTATAACTCGCCAGTTTTGGCTGAAAAAATTATAAAAGTCATAGAACATCCGCCGTACTCGCCTGATTTAGCAATGTGCGACTTTTGGCTATTTTCTGGGCTTAAAAAAAATTTGCGGTGCAGAAGGTTTTCGTCTGAAGAAGAGATTGATACCGCAGTTCATACTTATTTTGAAGGTGTTCCGAAAGAAGATTGGTTGGGAGCTTTTAAGCAGTGGAAAGAAAGAATGGTCAAGTGTATCATTGTTGGAGGGAATTACTTGGAGCATATTTAAAATAAAATCCTAGAAAATATTAACCGTGTTTTTTATTCTCAATAAATTCAGCTTGACCCTCGTATTACTGCTGAAGTAGGTGATGTATTAGTTTGTGTTTATAGTCTCAAAATCATATCTGGATGCAATTTCAGCTAGTATGATTATTTTTTCAAATAGGTCGATAATTCCAGAAAGTCTGGTTTTTACTTCTCTAACCATTGCAAGAAGCTGTGGGAGATTAAAACTTTCGTCGAGGTGTTTAATTTAATAGGATTTTGGTTTGTTTTGTGTTCGGGTTCTGAAGCGGGGATTTTGGACGGGAGTAGGAGTTGATTTTTCGCAGGAATCGGTACGTTTCTAGATTGAGGTTGTAATGGGTGACTTGTATTTGTGGATTTTTTTGATAATCGTGTGAAGGTTTGAACATATTGTGATGGTGTAATTTTACTAGACTAAAGTTGTAGCGCATTAAATTTGCTATCCGGATTGGCCTATCAGTTTTTTTGTAAAACGTTTTGTTAAACGATGCAGGGTTTGCAAGAAAAACAATAAAATGAAATTTATAATTTTTTCTCTTAATTTAATTCGTAACTCGAAATCTGTTAATTTTAGACTATAAAAGGATATGATCTAGTTTGTAGATAATCGGATGCTCTCAAAGCACTAAACGATTAATACTAAAATTTTAATAGTTTCGGTGCTATGACCATTAGAAGGCAGGGGGATATCTTGATGTATGTAGGAATTTTAGACTTACAGTAAATTAAATTATTATTACAAATACATAATATAATATTTAGATATCATATAAATTTTTTAATTTTGAATTCTTTCTGCAATATAATATTTCGTTTCATAGAGTAGGGGAGGGGAATAAAATTTTACCCAGTGTTAGGATAAGGAGCATACCTAACCAAAAATTGATTCTTTTAATTTGTTAAGTCCTTATAATATTATAGTCCATAATACCTGTACTTGGGATTTTTTAATTAGTAAAATTAAGGGATTAATAAACTCAAAATGACTTTCGTAAATCAATTAAATGCACACCTTTGTTACATGACTGATCCCTACGAAAGCTTTGTCATTTTTCATATTATGGTCAAGTCATTTTTGTATCGTCATCATTGATTACTTTATTATTGCAACCGACTCGTTTGCAAACAGAAGCGCAATCATTAATTGTCTGTTATTATTAATTAAAACATTTATAATTATTGAAAAAAGAATTAAATCCTGATGTATTGCCAACATCAATTGCGATGGCTATACTAAGAAATGTAGAACACATAAGGTTAAATGCAAAAAAAAAGTTAAATTTATTAGTTTGAAAAGTTAATGTGGATGTTACCTTAAAAGTAAACATAAAATCTAATTATTTAGATTTTATTGACTAGAAGAAACTAATAATTATTACTTAAGTTTACATGATTCGTATACGGATTTATTATATTCATACAATGCAGGAAGACGACTGCAAATATAATCATTAATCTAAAATGTTCATTTTACGAGAAAATAAAAGTTAAACGAACTGTGATATAATTAACATAATTTTTTTCTTATGTGCATCTTGGGAAAGATGACAAACCTAGAACTTTTAAAACCTTGTTAAATTTTGAGAATCCTTGCAATATAGTAATTGGGTTCAAATTTTGCAATGATTATAATTTTCTTCTAATTACTATCTTCAGTATCGATCGTAATTAATTGAGCGAGTTGAAGAGCTTTGTTGCTAATAAAAATTTCGAAATTATTTTAAGATGATACCGATTCACTAGCAACAAGCAATAGAAGTGAATGTCGTACTCGTGAACGTGCCAATCTTAATTAGGTTAATGCTTGATTAAATCATGACTCAATTTAAGCGAATGCATCAGGTGGATATTGTTATAGTATAAAAGTATTTTAACAGTGGATAATTGGTTGTAAAGCACATAGTATTTACCGTGTATGTTTAAAAAATATTAATTATGTGGTACCAATTAATTAGTAAACAATTTTAATAATTATTTCTATCGGTTTCTTACAAATTAGAATAAATTGCTCATCAGTACTACTACGGTCTTTTAAAAGTTAATATTAGAAATTGAAAATTTAACTAAAACCTATTGTAGATTACTTGTATTATGATGAAATTATTAAGCAGCTATAAGCAACAATTAACTTTTAGATACGTATATAGTAGGTACCCGTATAAACTGACAGGTTATATAATGCCTAAATGATTCGCATCGCCTTTGATTTCGTCGAGAATTTTTTAATAAAATATCGCTCATTTGGAATGTTTTCAAATTTGACCTATTAGCACAGGATGCCAATAATGGAAAAAGTCGTACAATTGAACCTTTTATGGTTGAAAGACTAGCTATGGAGATGGTTGGATGTTATAGCAAATGGCATGGCCACAGTTGCAGAAGATCGTTCAAATTTTTTTGGAAGGCAAAAATCTGTGAGCTCAATTGTGTTTTGTGATTGTTGGGTATTTATTGTGACCAGTGTGCACCGGTAGTCGAATGGTAATTATGCCAATATATTTTTATTGGAAAGTTATGTTTAATTAATCATCCATACATCAACCGCGATAAATCTTTTCGCAACTTATATAACGTTTTTCAATGCAAAAAACAAATAAAATTTGATCGTATTACCTACAATAGTTGTTATTGGTGGTAAATTATGGTAAGACGTCTAGGTCGTGCTCAAGTTATGTAAGAGATAGTGAAGATGCATTGGTAGATAATAAAATAGTTGCTATGTCAGCAGGTTCATGGGAACATTCCTCGAAACCTATTTGAACTCACTTTCAACCTTTAATTGTTCTTATTTTAACGACTCCTTTGTAGATTTCTCGTTATATTTTAAATGAAATGAAAATGTACAATTATTATGCAAACGTCTTCTAGTCAATAGTGTACCTACTACCATTAGCTGATCGATGCATTATTATTTATTTTTTAGTGAAAGGTTGTGTTGTTTAACATGAACATAAATTTCAATTTTGCTCAAAATTGTGATGCAATGCCTTCTTTGAAAAATAACTTTGTAAGTCTTTTTAATAAACCAATGTATTTTTTTAATTAATTTTATTTCGCTTGAAATTGCATTACAATAAAGAATTGGATTTTTTTAACAGGAATCGAACGCTCCCGTTTTTCGAATTTGTTCAAAAGATTTGTCGATATCATATGTTCTGAAACCCCAAATAATAATTATTACTAAAGAAATTTTCACAAAATATATTCGTTGAAGCTTACTTGTGAAATAGAACGTGTTTTTCAACATAAGGCACGTGGATAAATCTCCAAAATGAAAATGCAGCAGAGAGACCCAATATGATTCCTGTTATAAGTTGGTTTCTAACAGTCCCATTTAATCTACCAGCCATAACAGGACGTAGTAAAATTTTCGGTTCACAGGACATCTTCTATTCAATATATATCTTTATCTTCTTTAATTGAACTACAAATAAAAAGTAAAATTACGTTATTTTCAGAAACTACAACTGTAAACAACAAACTTGGTTCATTTGTTAGGCAATATTGTCTAGGATAATTAAAAGCTTCTAGATTTAAAAAATTATTTATTATTATTTGACTAATAATACTTATCTTTTTTCATTTCTTACCTACTATTTTCAAGAAAAAATAATATTTTATTGTATAATTTATTATTATGTTGTGGGTTACTAATAATAATTTTAATAATAATAATTTTAAATTGCTAATAATTTTAAATTACGTTAAACCTTTAATAATAGATATTAAAGGAATATTAAAATTTAACAACTATCGAATATTCTGTTTTTACGTATTTTTTCAAACAATTCGTCCATATCCGTGTTTCTGTAATTATTCAAGTTTTAAAAAAATGCTATAAATAAATGTAAATAGTAAATACCGGTAATAATCTTCAACCCTTTTTTTAAACGGAGTAACATAACAGATTTTAAAAGATCCTACAGCAATACTTGCAGCAATCACAGCACCGACGAAATCAAATGCAATTTTCTTATTCAAATAACCATGAAGTTTTGGTCTCGGTAGTATTCTTTTGCTCATTATGAATCGAATCAAATATCTGCAAATTTAATCTGTTAGAAATTTTAAGCGTCAAATTTTATTATATTACGTTACTGCTAACTTGATAAAATATTATTAATTTATAAATTTATTTTGTAGAAGTACCATAATGATATCTGTCGAAGACCAAGATATGGAAGCTATAAAAAATAATTTGGAATATAAAATATGAACAAAAATGCAGTATTGTGGTACCTATAGTAGGTAAGTACTAACATTTATATTTCATTGAAAAACTGTTTGCAGGTCATAGGCAACACACGATACATTATGATTTTTCAATTTGATACATTAATACATTATAGGGACATTATAATTTAAATTAACTTACCCGCTGCCCGAAAAGGTAAATCAGCTGCTCAGGGGTGCATCAGCCGGGTCGAGCTTAGGTTAGTGTTAGAAAATGATATTTTTTTCGTTAAGTTGAACGTTAAAAGTTAAAAGCACCAGAAATGTCAAGAAATGGCTCAACAAAAACACAGCCCGCAAAGAAATTCTGCGTTCAGTCCTGAGTTGTCAACGGCAATTACAATTTCTTGGTTTGATCCTGGATATCAGTGCCTCCCTCCCCGTTTCGATTTTTTTATAAAATTGGTGTCAAACAAAATTATAAACGCCTGTTTATAATTTATATTGTAGCTTATAAATTATAGCTTCCATTATTTTCGTTTGAGCTTCAAAGGTCTCGGAGTTATTCGCAAAAAACTTTTGGGGGCCCCCCAGCATCGAATTTTCGGGTGAATTTGGGGCCAAACGTTAGATCATCGTTTAGGGCCTAAATGAGCTTCCATTATTTTTGTTTGAGTCTCAAAGGTCGCGAAGTTATTCTCAAAAAATTACTGGGGGGCGTAATATATCCAAATTTTGGGTGAATTTCGTGTCAAACGTATGCTCTAACGTTTGTATGGCTATGTATGGGTTAAGGCATATATGATGCCATGTTTTGCTACTGTAGAAATCAAATTTTGACTTATATAGCGGGGAATAATAATGGCACTTAATTCAATTATGCTCCGACTAGCTTTGCACGAAAAACTCAATATTAAGGGTCGTAAATTGGGTTCATCCATGTGGTCAAAACACTCATATCTTCTTCTTAGTGTGCCATATCCGGTTTCCCGGACGTTGGCGACCTCTCTCCTCTCTCATATAAGCACTCATATAATATAAGCTACCTTAAATTAGTAACCTCAATGAAACAAGAAAATAAAACTTATTGTACCTTACACCTGCTTAATCTGGACTTCACTGCTGTATAAAGTTAAATAAAAAATAATCGTAATTACTTGTAGACACAATATTGTAATTTATTAAAAAAAATTTAATCATTTTAAACAAAAGACTGACTTTTCATAAATTGGAACAAATTAAATTTACAAGTATAACATAAGAAAAGTTTATACACCCCCCGTTTTTAAATTCACTCGCGAACTTTATTTGTCTAACGTTAAATTTTAATAAACTTTGTCAACACAAAATTGGCTTACCGAAGTCTATACTGTCGGGTCCCATCGATGTGGAGTGAAACAGGCAGCGTGAAAGCGATTATATAGTTGGTTCCAATTCCATACAAGGAAAAAACTCCAGACAAGATCAACGATTGATTTATTTTCTTCGGATTACTGGATAAATGTTCAGGTAAGTCCATAAATTCATAATCTTCAATAATTTTCCAATCTCCAAACATAACCATAAAAAAATTTGTCAGCGGTCACCAAAATTTTCCAACCACCATTGAATAACCAATCGAAACTTTCCATAAATTTTCTTAACGCTTATTTATAATCTTCATGAATCATCAACAACATTTGACAAATCCAAACTTTACAAAATTTTGAACCATTTCCAAAATTTAATATTTTTCAAAAAATCACGTCTTTACTCTCTGGCGGATCGTTCGCTTTTCTCTTTACGCTTCCTTATCCATTTTCCATCCCACCAAAATCGTCTATAAGTCCGCGCACTAAATTCTTTGAAACGCAAAACACTTCTTTTATCGCTATCCTACTCTTTTACAAATAAATTAATAATATTCAATTTCTTCCCAAATTCTATTTGAATAAAACCAATAATCCTTCTTTTGCTTTTTACATCTTTTTTCTAAATATGTGTGTATACAAATTTACGTTTGTTGTTTTTAGATTGAATTGATGCAAGCAGTTCATCACTCGGAAGTGCCAAGAAGATTCAGGTGTAATTATTTAAATACCATGATGGTCCTTTATTTGAATATTAAGTAATGGGTATTTTATCACAAAATAAACCCAATTACATCAGACCCCCCATCTCTGATATCCAAAACATGACAATACATATATGCGGATTTGATTTCAACAACTGCTTGTGAATCATTTCATGCCGCATTTAAACTCAATTTTAATTCTTCTCGCCCCAATATATACAAATTTATAGATGCTCTTAAACAAGAACAACACAAAGTTTACGTTGCTTTAAACAGTATTGCTAAGCCACTCCACAGAACAGCAATTCTAAAAATCTGATGTGGCCAGCACATGACTTCCCTATAAGGAATCATTCCTTTATCGTTCATCTAAAGATTCGCAGAAATATTATTTAAATTTTATTTTATTATTTAATTAAATTATTAAATTTCGTCCTTCAAGTAAAGTGCTACTTCCGGTTTAGGGATTTCCTCCAAAATCACATGGTGCTTTAGTATACTGATTAAAGAAAGTGTTAAATATGAAATTTGGTTACTAGATAACAATTCGTTCCTGAGATATTTAAGAAAAACCATTTCGTCCTTCAAGTGAAGTGCTACTTCCGGTTTAAGGATTTCCTCCAAAATCAAATGGTGCATTTGTATACCGATTAAAGTGTTAAATATGAAATTTGGTTACTATATAACAATTTGTTCCTGAGATATTGAAGAAAAACCATTTCGTTCTTCAAGTAAAGTGCTACTTCCGGTTTAGCGATTTCCTCCAAAATCACATGGTGCTTTAGTATACTGATTAAAGAAAGTGTTAAATATGAAATTTGGTTACTAGATAACAATTCGTTCCTGAGATATTTAAGAAAAACCATTTCGTCCTTCAAGTGAAGTGCTACTTCCGGTTTAAGGATTTCCTCCAAAATCAAATGGTGCATTTGTATACCGATTAAAGTGTTAAATATGAAATTTGGTTACTATATAACAATTTGTTCCTGAGATATTGAAGAAAAACCATTTCGTTCTTCAAGTAAAGTGCTACTTCCGGTTTAGCGATTTCCTCCAAAATCACATGGTGCTTTAGTATACTGATTAAAGTGTTAAATATGAAATTTGGTTACTAGATAACAATTCGTTTCTGAGATATTTAAGAAAAACCATTTCGTCCTTCAAGTGAAGTGCTACTTCCGGTTTAAGGATTTCCTCCAAAATCAAATGGTGCCTTTGTATACCGATTAAAGTGTCAAATATGAAATTTGGTTACTATATAACAATTTGTTCCTGAGATATTGAAGAAAAACCATTTCGTCCTTCAAGTAAAGTGCTACTTCCGGTTTAGCGATTTCCTCTAAAATCACATGGTGCTTTTGTATACCGATTAAAGTGTCAAATATGAAATTTGGTTACTAGATAACAATTCGTTCCTGAGATATTTAAGAAAAACCATTTCGTCCTTCAAGTGAAGTGCTACTTCCGGTTTAAGGATTTCCTCCAAAATCAAATGGTGCCTTTGTATACCGATTAAAGTGTCAAATATGAAATTTGGTTACTAGATAACAATTCGTTCCTGAGATATTTAAGAAAAACCATTTCGTCCTTCAAGTGAAGTGCTACTTCCGGTTTAAGGATTTCCTCCAAAATCAAATGGTGCCTTTGTATACCGATTAAAGTGTTAAATATGAAATTTGGTTACTATATAACAATTCGTTCCAGAGATACAGAACTTACAGACATTTTGCGTTACATACATCCATACATTTATTTAACCGCTTATACAGACCCGAAACGCCATACAGAACCGACGTTATGAGGCCAAAAACGACGTTACGAGACCCGGCTTCGGGTCTGGTAACGTTTACAATGTTTTTTGGGTTCCCTATACCTTTAGGTGTCATTTGGCAAGATTTAAGGTGGGTCTGGTAAGGATAGTTGAACGTATAATTACATACATATTTAGTTCACCGTTTCTCTCGGCAGGGAGCGCGCCATTAGTAGCGTATATAATATATACAACGTTGCTGATCCCGATACATGTACTCGACGTTGTCAATCCCTAAATTTTGCAACATCGCTTCAGTAACTTAATATTATTAAGGCAATTTATAAAGTTAATTAGCTGACAAGTTTTGTTAAATAGAAGTTATTTTTTTGCATGTTTGATTTAAAACTTTAATTTAAATTAAAATTTTATAATCATTTAAGTTGTATGCAGTACTATTTCCTGAAGTATGAAGCCTATCAAATTCTTTTTAGTACCCAAACAGAAGAATTTTGCAACAAATTTAAGTACGAGCTAGTGAGGACTAGTGTTATTAGGTAACTATTTTAAGAAATAGTTACCTAATATTTGAATTCAACATTTTCATGAGTCGGGTTACAATTTTATTGTAACTTCGGGTAGTAATTTTAAATATTCTTGTCCGGTATCCGATATGCCAAACTGTTTATGCCACCGATTTATATTAATTAAATTTATTGTGAATTTATTTAGTGGTAGGTAGACATTTTATAACAAATTCGAAAATATTTAAGCTTTCATAATCATTATATGCTGCCAATTTTTAAAATTGACTGAATATTTATTAAAATTAAGATTGAATAAAATGAACTTTTAAAATTTTCTTTTAGCTCCGAGCCTCATACGTTCGGTCCCGCTAATTTAATTCAATATTAATATTCAATTAGATTACCAGATGATAAAAAAGATTTAATTCGGTAAAAAGTAACACCATTACAGCTCCATTTCCCCGGCACCCCCACCACAAAACATTCAAATCGGACTTGGTGGAATCGTTTGTACTTCGTTTGTATCGGTTTGTACCGCAAAAATTTTCGTTTGTATCAAAAAGACTAAGATGAAAAGCTGAAAACAAGTTAAGTAGAGAAGTTCGAGACCAACGCGCATACGCCGCTTTTACAGAGGTGGCTTTAGTACACAATAAAAAACTTTTCTCCCCCCTCTATTAAGGAAAATAATGATGGATATTAATATTATTAGTATAATAAATAATAATGTACAATCTATATTGAAGAAAAGTTTTTACGAAGTTATGAGTATTTCAAATTTTAGAGAACTCCGAGCAAGTTACGCTTGGTTACATTTCATTCGGCAGAAAAGATGAACAAGGGTTATTTGAAGTAAATAATTTTATTATGTTAATATAAAAGAAAACAAACTAAATAATTAATAAAATGTACAATTATTAATATATTAAGTTAGTAGTATAAATCAAAAATTGACAATTAGTTGCTACTATTGATTGTCTCAGTATTTTGGACCGATCTTGTAGGTCGTCATAACGTTCCCATTTTCCAGAACTGTTACGCCAACAGTAACAGACGTAGTGATCAATTGCATTCACATTCTTTAATGTTGGAGATAGAAAACTAATAGCACCTTGAAAATGGTAAACCGTATCGTTGAGCACAATTTGAAGGGATATTTCTTTTAAAGGAATATTTTTTAATTCAATTGGTGAATTTGATGTAGATGGCCCACATATTTCAAACAATACTTGTTGACCAAAATCTACCTTTTTCGTACTGGGATTTGCACATTTTGTACTGACTGAGGTTACCATTATTTTCATTAAACTTGAAATTTAATGCATCTTGAAGGTTTAGTACACTACTATCTGGAAAATTTACCACTGTCGAAGGATATCGCGTTTCAATTTTATGCTTACATTTAACACACGTTAACCCTCTATAACTGATGGATTATCTTTGAATAATGCATTACATAAGTAATACGCGGTACTTGCAGCATCCACTTCGACGTGATTATTTGGTAGGTCTTTCTTATTGGTAATAATACCGATTAAAATAGAAGCCCGCTTCCTATATCGTCCCCCTTATGCCAAAACCACGAATGTGCAAAAATTGCCATTTTGACCTAAGTGCATTTTCTTTCTAAGATAGAAAATTTTGTTTTTAAATTATTGTTAGATTTCGATATACAATATATTCGAATAACAATGAAAAAAATTGTCTGAATTACAATTAAAATTGATTAATTTCATTTACTTCATAATTTAGTTCAAATACACTTGACTGAAAACTAGAAAATGCACATTCGTGGTTTCGGCATAAGGGGGACGATATGTTTGTGCGTTGTGCATTATGAAAATTTCAAATAAAATTAGTGATGTTCTGTTTTTAACCAATAGCCAATGAAATTACAGAACGTTTTCTGCATAAGGGATTACCAACCTTATATTTTAAAAAGAAGAAAATGTTGAAGAATACGGTCATCCGAGTTCCACCTTGTTAATTTAATAAATCGATGTTTTCCAATTTGGGTTTTTAATTTATATTGTATATCTCTGCTTGGACTTATGTAGGCTTTTTAATGTTGGTTATCAGATTATCCGATTACCGAAAACGTTGCATAAAATCCCTTTTAATCGGTATTATTACCAATAAGAAAGACAATATTAGTTTTCTACCTCCAACATTAAAGAATGTGAATGCAATTGGTCACTACCTCTGTTACTGTTGGCGTAACAGTTCTGGAAAATGGGAACGTTATGACGACCTACAAGATCGGTCCAAGATAGTGAGACAATCAATAGTAGCAACTAATTGTCAATTTTTGATTTATACTACTAACTTAATACGAGTATATTAATAATTGTACATTTTATTAATTATTTAGTTTGTTTTCTTTTATATTAACATAATAAAATTATTTACTTCAAATAACTCTTGTTCATCTTTTCTGCCGAATGAAATGTAACCAAGCGTAACTTGCTCGGAGTTCTCTAAAATTTGAAATACTCATAACTTCGTAAAAACTTTTCTTCAATATAGATTGTACATTATTATTTATTATAATAATAATATTAATATCCATCATTATGGTCCCGATACAAACGAAGTACAAACGATTCCACCAAGTCCGATTTGAATATTTTGTGGTGGGGGCGCCGGGGAAATGGAGCTCACCATTACTATTGGAAAAAACTGGAAAATTGTTTTTCAAGAATAAACATTGGAAGCTCTACTATACGCAAACATTGACACTAATAAGGAGTGTTCATTTTACTAATTAATATTTTACTAAATTATTCTGAATTAATTTTTACAATATTTACTTCAAGTTAAGAATACAAGTTGTGTGACATGTTTCATCTATAAAATTCTATGTAAGTTCACGTACGGCAGTAATTTCGAATTTTTATACGGACGCGCCCCATAAGCTTTCGCACAAGTTTTGCGCGGTTCTGCGGTCACTTTCCGACTTGCTCCATTCCAAATTTTTTAAATTTTTTCAGAATTTCAGCTTCCCGGGCTTCTTTTTTACATATCTTTTAATTAAAGCGCAGTATCTCTCAATAGGACGGAGTTCAGCAGAATCTGGAGGATATCTTTACTTACAAAAACGACATTATTCGAACACAAAAGTTCAAGTGTAACATCAGCATAATGAACGGTGGCCAGATCTGGCCAAAACAACGGAGAGATATTGTGTTTACTCGTACTATACAAAGGCTAAAATATGTTTTTGTAAGCATTCTTGCCTATAATTTTCACCGCAAATTATCCCAGTTTAAAAAAATGTTCCACTTTCATTCGACAAGAACAAATCGCTTATCACACAAGAACTCTTTTACCAAATTTTTCTCTCTGAATTATCTTCACTTCGTTAGCCACATCTTCTCCTACAACAGCGTTATAATATTGTAGTCCTGGTGTCCATTTTTACGTAAGTTTCGTCATCCATTAAAATGCACTGATTCTTTTTTTTTCGCAATAAAAGAGTCTACAACTTTTCGGACAATTTTTTTAACTTTACCGTTGTTTCGCAGACTTTTTAGGCTTTTTAGGCTTTTTTTCGTTATTTTACAAGTCTTAATATTAAGTCTTTTTTAATATTTTGCACCGTACTGACATTTAACTGCCACCTTTTTGTACAGAAAAGAACTTTTTGGATTTTAACAGCTTCAAAACGTTTTCTTCAGCTATACCGGGGATGAGCAACCTTTTTTTACAACGGGCCAGCTACAAATTAAAAAATGTTGTGTGGGCCGCATGTAAGGAACTTATGATCATACAAATATTGAATGATGAACTAAAATGATCTCTTTATTAACAAACCTATAAACCTAAATCTTAAAAGTCAAAATGTAAAATCTTGGAAGGGCCACACGAGAGAGTGTGGCGGGCCGCGTGTTGTTCATCCCTGAGCTACACCATTTATAGACCCTTATCCATGAAGAGATTTAAGTAATTCATCAAGTGTATTATACTCCCCAAGTTTTTTAATAATTCGGAAAACCGCTAGCTTTAAGCATTTAACAATATTTTCTTAGGAATAATTTTTCTGAACACTATTGCAAGATAACCTTCCGGGTGTCAATTTAAATGCGCTCTATGGCGTTACATATTTGACAAAACTAATAACTAAAGGTGATGTGTGATAAAACAACATTTCTTTTATAAATAATGCCTATTAGATCAAATATGGGCTGACAATTGTATTTATTACAGGTAATTCAAGTTGTCCACTTAGTAAAATGAACACTCCTTATTACCTACTCAAAAATTATATTTGGGGTGGCCATCGTACCTAATTCGCCTTGCTTGAGTAATTCATTGTTTTACGTTGAAAGATTTGTGATGTAAAGGTATTAAGAGTTTAACTAATCATTTTGAAAAAATATTTATGTTAGTCGAAAACTAATGATTTCCAATGAATTATAGGGATTTTCAAATTAATTCCAGAGGCTTCCAAGATATTTACCCCTCGATTAATTCTATTAAAATACAATATGCTTTCTTGTTAAGTTTTTGATCTTATAAATTTAAAAAATGGTAACGTTGACTAATTATTATAAGCTTACATCACATCACATGCAGTCTTGAGGAGCTTACCATTGCATTTTTTCCTTATCCAATATTTTTAGATGCCTGCGTTACGTGACATTTTAATATTTTATTGTTTTTCATATAAATAATTTAAGATAATCGTTTTGAACGATTGGGCAAGTGTTTCCGTTTTGTGGTCCACACGCTATAAAATATGTAATATTACTTTATAAAAAAATTTAGAAACAATAAATAATAATAACACAGAAAACTTAACAACTTAATTTTATTTATTAGACAATTTGAACAGAATTCTAAATAGGTGCATATTTATATAAAAAAATTTTGATCTTGTAAATTTAAAAAATTGTAACCTTGACTAATTATTATTATAAGCTTAAATCGCATCACATTCAATGCAATCTTGGTATAAAAGCAGTAGAAAGACTGATAAGAATTAACGGAATGAAGTTATCAGTTCCTTAGAATTGACAACGTTGCTGGGATTAGAAACGTCGGTTTATCATAAAAAATTATATATACCGGGCTTGACAAAGATGTGCCAATGTATCGGGATTGTTAACGATTATTGAGTTAGGCAAGTTTTTATTTTTAAGATTTTGTTTCCCCTCAAGAGTTGCGCATGGTGTTATATTTGATCACTTCAGAATTTAATAACATATACGTTCTTAAAATAATAACTTGTGGTGGGTTTGAGGTTGTCTGTGCAATGTATCGGGCCTGGTAGCGACGGATGAACCAATATACATACATACATACATACATACATACACACATACATACATACATACATACAGACATCATTGCGAAAGTAGTCAAAACGGATTCAGAAATGCTCAAAACGGATATTTCCGTTAAAATATCGACATCGAATTTTTTCATGATTACAATACTTCCTTATAGGGAAGTAATTATTGCGGAACTGTTGCAAAAATACAACAAAAAGGAAATATCGCGATTGGAATTTGGTAAAGCAGTCTCCTCTTTCAGTAGCCCTCGATGAAAGAGGTTTTATAATAAAATTTTATTCAATAAAATATAATTTTATTTTTTCATGAATCGCGAATTTCCATTTTTGGAAACTCCTTCCGCATCTCTCCAAGCCGCAAATATCTCACAGGTTCCACGCCCCCCCCCCCTTTCCGAGCGAAAATATTAACTTAAAAACATTTGGGTTTTAGGTTTTTCACTAATTACATATTAGGTGGGAAAATGATATGCAAGATCATGATCTTGCATATCATTTTCCCATCCAGATTCATGAATCTGGATGGCTCAACAAAAACACCGTCCGCAAAGACGTCCTGAGTTGTCAACGGTAATTACAATTTCTTGGTTTGATCCTGCATGTAAACTCCCCTCATTAATTAACATTGGGGGGCGGTTTACAGGTGGGCTTAAGTATTAACCTTTTGGCTCGGAGGGCAGTTTACATACTTTTTGGAAATCTACCTGGCAGATGAGGGCAGCTATGTAAGCATATGTAAGGTATATGTATGTAATACCCAACTAATTGGACCAACTAATTGTACCAACTAATTGGACTAACTAATTGAACCAACAATTGTACCAACTAATTGGAACAACTAATTGTACCAACTAATTGGACCAACTAATTGGACCAACTAATTGTACCAACTAATTGGATCAACTAATTGTACCAACTAGTTGGACCAACTAATTGTACCAACTAATTGGATCAACTAATTGGACCAACTAATTGTACCAACTAATTGGACCAACTAATTGTACCAACTAATTGTACCAACTAATTGGACCAACTAATTGTACCAACTAATTGGACCAACTAATTGTACCAACTAATTGGATCAACTAATTGTACCAACTAGTTGGACCAACTAATTGTACCAACTAATTGGATCAACTAATTGGACCAACTAATTGTACCAACTAATTGGACCAACTAGTTGGACCAACTAATTGGATCAACTAATTGGACCAACTAATTGTACCAACTAATTGTACCAACTAATTGGACCAACTAATTGTACCAACTAATTGTACCAACTAGTTGGACCAACTAATTGTACCAACTAATTGAACCAACTAGTTGGATCAACTAATTGGACCAACTAATTGGACCAACTAATTGTACCAACTAATTGGATCAACTAATTGTACCAACTAGTTGGACCAACTAATTGTACCAACTAATTGGATCAACTAATTGGACCAACTAATTGTACCAACTAATTGGACCAACTAGTTGGACCAACTAATTGGATCAACTAATTGGACCAACTAATTGTACCAACTAATTGTACCAACTAATTGGACCAACTAATTGTACCAACTAATTGTACCAACTAGTTGGACCAACTAATTGTACCAACTAATTGAACCAACTAGTTGGATCAACTAATTGGACCAACTAATTGGATCAACTAGTTAGACCAACTAATTGGACCAATTGGGCCAACATGATATCCAAAATATAGAACTTTATCACAAAAGAATCATTTTTTGTTTTTTACGATTATTACGATTAATTTTTAATTTCGGTAGCGATTGAAAACTCTTTTTTAAAATAAATTTAGATCTCTTTAAAGCAATTTTGTCTTCATTTGAAGGACCTATGTCACCAAAATTATTGAATTTTTAGTGTTAACGATTCAGTACTCAGTATGGCCTGACCCTTCCCATTGATGGAATACATAAAGGTTAAGAAGAAGAGGCTGTTGCCAAAAATCAACGTATTTCAAGTTATGGATGAAATTAAATAAAGAAATGTAAAAAAATTCCTAATTATCTTATTAGCTTTTCTTGCAAAAACTGTATTTTTAAACGAAACCTTTTACAAAAAAAAAAACTAAATGTCCCTTTCTTGATAACAAATACAGTTTTAGTAAACTTTTTTAAATATACCAATCCAAACTGAAGGTAAAACTATCCAACTCTGGAAATAAAATTCCACTAAAAATTAATTAAATTAGTTGGCCAAAATATAAATTCAAACCCGATTTAAGTTCATTGATTTAATGGACATTTTCATTGTAATTTTTGGTTCAGTTTATAAAAAATGTAAAATCGACAAATAATTAAAAATATAATATTCTTTTTATAATTCAATTTTTATAATAATTGGTAGTGCAGACTAAAGGCCGTATTCAAACTTTTAGGTGGTTACTAAAATTCAGGCGAAAATTCACGATAATTAACATATTATGACAAGTATAGCTGTATTTTTACTAACTTAACCACAAATTCATATTAAGAAGTACTTTATGAAGAGGTAAATTAATAAAATCACATGCTCTTGTGAATTCATACATGGTTACCATGGGCACTAGCTTATCATAAATGGACATATATTTATCTATCATAATCCTAACCATCCATTTATGATAAATGGGTCTATACTGTCGTGTTCTCTATGACCCCTAAAAGTTCACCAAGAAACCATCAAACACATTTAATTTATTTATTCAATTTTATTTTTAACTTCTCAAAATACAAAACTCAAACATGCTATCCGCTTCGCTCGGGCCCGACTCCACGACCGTACATTTTTACTTTTATTTCCATTTCCTTTCCTGTTATCTTCCTTCAAACTCGTGGCCGCAAATTTATTCACATTGTAAACCATTTTGCATTTTGCAAATATGAAAGACATAAAATATTTTAGGAAGGAAAATAACAGTTCAATGAGAATACAAAAATACTTGAGAGGAGAAAACTTCCCCCTTTGGATTGAAAAAAGATTTGTTAACATAATCTACGAAATACAACAATTATTTAAAAATGCATTGGACGGTAAATAAATGGTTTTTCACCGGTACGAGTCAAAAATAAATTCACATTAACTTAAAGTTTAGAAATTATAACTGAAGTTAAATTAAAATAATATCACTTTTGATTACAATAAATTATAATTAAATTTTCCCCCTTACGTGGAATATCTACCCTAAACTAAATTTGTTTCAAAATAAAAGTTTTTCTTTTGTTCACGTTTTGTAAATATTTAATTTTCTTTCTAATTTGACCCGAAATGGAGTCCATGGTCTATCCTTGTAATCGGTATCCCAGTCTTCCATCTTCATCTCACATGCAAGGACCTCCATATTTTAGGTGTTGTGCCGACCATGCTGTTAAATTTTATTAAACTAGACCTAATCGTTTTCATATCATTTCCATCCTTCTTTCTTACCACCACTAGTGGATTCAAATAGGAAGTTGCGGCTTCTTCAATTATGTTGTTTTGTATCATTTTCTTTAGCTCGTCCCATACTTGTATTTTATACGCCTGATGAATTGAATATGCTTTACATTTGAAGGCTTTTTTTATCGTTTTCAATTACTAACTTATGCGTGTATCCGGAGGCAATACGTGGTTCATTATTAATAAGGTGATGATTAGTATCTAACAGAAATTTTAGGTATTCTAGATAATCTTCATCACAGTCTAGTTTTATGTTCTTCCAAATTTTCCTATTTTTCGTACTAATTGTTCGTTCATTTCTATTAACATCTTCCACATCCTGGTCTCCTTTAATCGTAATCGTAATTTTATTAATAATTATTTGATCTTCCTCATTAACATCTAACGTCTCTTCCTGGTCAATCCATTTTATCTTCTCCCCCTGAATATTTATTTTTCGGTTTGGAACATCTACTTCAATTTTTTCAAAATAATTTTTCTTAGTTCCTTGCATTATTTCTTCTACGCTGTCTTGTAAATCTTTAATTTTTGTACCAAAATTTTCCATCTCGTTTTGGAACTCAATCTGAGATTTATTTATAACTTGATTTATTGTATCTATTTTTTAAATTATTGTGTCTGTTATTTTTATGTTTGTTTTGTTTCCGCTCTCTTGTATTGCTTTTGTTAATAATTTCATCATTTCTTGCCATCCAACTTCAGGATTTATCGTACTCTAAAAAACATTAGCAGGATTAAAGGAATCTTCTTCTTCCGATGCATCCACATCAATTTTTTCCGGGGTGCTTTCCCCTAAAAGTTTATTTTTATCGCCCATCTTAACAAAAAAACTCTAATTTCAAGGCTAAAATAAGTCCAATTTTTTAAAATTTAAATGTTTATTATCGCAAATTTATTCACATTGTAAACCATTTTGCAAATATGAAAGACATAAAATATTTTAGGTAGGAAAATAACAGTTCAATAAGAATATAAAAATACTTGAGAGAGGAAAATAACAGTTCAATACATAGATTTACGCTGATCTGCTTCCATGGAACCATGTAAACTTTTGTGGACTCATACATGATCATCATGGAAACAGATAGGTGTGTATCTATCTATTTATCTTCCAAATGGACTGATAATTATTGTCTATCACATCTATTTATCTGCCAATTTATGATAAATAGACAGAAGAGTTTCCAGAGTAACCACTTTGGAATGCACAAGAGCACCCTATGTTGTTAGGCCAGGACAGTGCAAACCTACTAAATATTTATAATAATCGCCAACAGTGAATTTATCAGTTTTATTTTTGCAATAAAACCAGTATCTCACTTGTAATGGCTAAAAACTAGAAAAATTCATATTTTTATTTAGTTAATTAATTGCACAGGTAATTGGTGTACTGCATTGGGAGTTGGGTTTCAGACTGTAAGGTAAGGATTCGATTCCTAAGCGATACTAAATTATTTGTGCCGTGGCTTAGTTTCTTATTGCGGGCTCATGGTGATGATAAAGTGTTTTATCCGTAAATTGAATAGGAAATTCTATTGTTTTTTGAACTAATAAGTGAAACAAAAATGTAATTTTTTCATCAACAAGCCACCAATAATAGCTATAAATTTTTGAAAACTATTGTTGGATTTTGAACAGTTCATCAGTTAACTTATACTGACGAAAACTATAATATAATGGGGAGCTTACTAAAATAAATAACTTTTAAATAACATTTTTCTTGCTTAGCTTAATATTATGTAACTGTAACCCCCTTATTTCTTTCGACAATAGATACAGATTCTCCGTTACTACTTCTCTTCAAAGACATTCCAATCTACTCCCTAACTTTCCTCAATAAAACTCGTAATTTTTGGTAATGAAAATTTATAGATTCAAATAGCGTTGTTTGGTTCAGGCTTTGGTTGCACACAAAAATAACCATAAAAATAAATATATTGGAATTTACAAACCATGAGTAGTCTTGATTGTCCATCAATGATTGGAGACGAACGAACGGAATTATTGCTTTTAAAAAATTCAAAATAGACACTAATGAAATTTTAAATACACAATGCGGCCCCGGTGTGGCACGAGGCGACACTCGTCGCGAGGAACGCAAAGAGACTCCTGTCGGTCCAACGGAAGATGGCGTTGCGCGTAACGTGCGCCTACAGAACCGTGTCAGGCGAGGCGGTGCGACTGCTGGCCAGCATGCCGCCGATAGATCTCCTGGCAAAGGAAAGAGGCGGCAAGCTAGCAGAGCCAGATAGAAGGAGGGCAACCCTCGACGAGTGGCAAGCACGATGGACGGCAGCAGCAACCGGAAGCTGGACGAGACGACTCGTCCCCAGCGTCGAGCCGTGGGTCGCCAGGAAGCATGGAGAACTCTCGTTCCACCTCACCCAAGTCCTGACGGGGCACGGGTGCTTCAACGAGTACCTCCATCGCTTCCAGATACTGGACGACCCAACCTGCTGCCATTGCGACGAAGAAGACACTGCGTGCCACACCATCTTCAGATGCATGAGATGGGAGCGTGAGCGAGTGTCGGCATCGCTGTACTTCGGGGAATCCCTCACCCCGGAGAACTTGGTCCTCAAGATGTTGGAGAACGAAGAAGGCTGGAAAGTTATCACGGCCTTCGTGACCTCCATCATGAGGACGAAAGAACAGCTCGAGAGGGAAATGCAACAAGGACGATGAAACGCGCAATAGCCGCGACTCCCGAAGTAATGCCCAGACGGCGAAACCGGGAGTCGAGGATAGGGGTGAGGTTTTAGTCAGTGCGAGTCTGACACTACCGGCTTAGATCAAGCCGGTGTCTCGCACGAGATTTCCTCATCCCGGCGCAAAGCTAAAAAAAAAATACACAATTCAGAAATTCGCAGAAGCGCGTCGATAATAATATCGATTTTTATTTTAGACCAATCGAAGACTAACTGCCCTACTATCAACTTTTTCTAGTCCTTAACATCTACAAAGAATGCCATCTTTTGTAAATCATAAAAGAAATGGATACAATGACATATTTGGTCGTGTGAATCATTATTTTACATAATTCTCTTCTCTCACGTACATAATCAAAGTTTAAGCACGAAGATAATATGGATGAGGTAGTATGTGGTAGAAGTAGCCATAATTATGATGATTCACACTACCCAAAGTTATTGTACTTTTACGTATGTGCCTACGTCTTTTTTTTGATTAACAGATTTAACATTAAGTTATAATATTTATATGAATTTTATCATTAAATAAATAATCAAATGCAATATACGAGTTGCCTATTTTCAGGCGCTTCAAAAGTGATTTACTCAATGAAAGAGGATTTCTACGAGGGAAAATCAGAAAGTTCAGTAAAAATGATATAAGCGCAGTTGTAACTGATAATATCGTATAACATAATGCCATACACCCAAGAAAATAACATGGGAAATCAGTTTTCTTTAAATATTTTCTTGTCCTAAAAAACCCAATACTTGATAATTATTTTCTTTTTAATTATTGTTAAAATAAAATTCAAAATTAAAATACACGTTTTTAGGAATTATTTTTCCAACACAGGTCACGTTTCTCATATTCCACTTGGGATAATCGTACAAAGTCAGCAGAAATCCTAACCATCACGGATTAAATAATAGGAAATCGAACCTATGACGGTACACCAAACCACTTGTACATTATAATTTTTCTACTTATTTTAAACCTTTTGATATTTAATAAGACGAAACACATATTAAGTTGCTCATGATTTATTTTTTTTGTTATTAAAAATACAAAACTGCTCTTAAATATTTAATGAGATACCATTAATCAATTAAACAATTTTAGACCTCTCATTAGAGAGACACGTTTCTCAAAACTTACTGGCCTTTCTAATGCAAGCGTATCATTGTATTAATTAATTGAATTATTTGTAGGATTTGAAGGGTCGGTATTGTTGTAACGGCCTGTAATTTGGTTGAGGTTCGTATTGTCCTTGGTTGTCGTATTTACTGTCGTATTTATCAGGATGGGCTGCATTGTAAGCAAGAGATCTGAGAATCGCATCTGGAATTGGTGGAGGTGTGGGAATATGTGGACCTTCTGCACGGAAACCATTCTCATCGGCAACATATTTGGTTATGATTTGTTCCCCATTTGGAGCGGTGTAAGAAAACGATCCACTGATAGCTTCCAAATCTGGGCTTTTAAGATAACCCTCGGCTTGAACTTGTTGACCATCGGCAGTTGCATATCTGAAGAAGGAAAAGGTGCATCATGTTCGTAAGTTAAATTTATTGTTAATTAGTCACATTTAAATTATGATGCAACGACTCGATTCTATTATTGTTTTAAAATTAGTTCCTAGTCATGCATAGTAAGTAATGCTATATTATAATTATCTTTATGATTTATTCTTATTTTGACATCATGTGAGGTGTGAGAAGTATTGTTTAATAATTGGTTTGTGGCTATAATTTTTTAATATTTATAGGTATTTAATTTGTGCAACGATGGTTGCAGAATTAATTACGACCCACGTTTTAGGTATATTTACTTTATTGCTAAAGCGTCATGAATATGGAAATGAAAACTCGACGCTTTATTTTGATTTTCAGGTATGAAATGTCTATAATAAATAATAATATAAAAATGTTTTCACATTTGTACTTACCCATATCTGAAAGATCCATCTGCATTTAATTCGTTATTTTCAGAAACGATAGCAACATATGGTTTATTACTGTAAACTTGGGGAGCCTGATAATACTGCTGTTGTGGTGGTTGATACGCTGGCTTTTGATACGGATTATTGAAATATTGTGGTCCCGCACTTGCGACAGCCAACAAACAACATATTATTACCTAAAACAAACGTAATTGTTGAAACAACCAGCGAGCGTCTAGTTTTAATGTGGAGACTTCAACGCAAGCTTAAGGCAGAAACCCGACATGATTTATACGAGACTTAAATTTTATACACTTATTGTTGCGTGTGGTGTAACTATAAACATGATTGGATACCTATTGTAAAAGAAAGAAAGAAAATTAATGATGAACACTACGATTGAGAGTGTACCGATTAAAAAAATTAAAGTTGTTAAGTTTTCTTAATTTGGTTATAGGATCCGCTCATAATTCATCCATTGTATTCTGAAGGCATGTCATTAATTTGCCGTTTAATTTGATGACCTTTACCTATTTATTGTTCTAATCCGCCACCTACCATTTCTGTATTTGTAAAATCGTTGAAGTTTTATTACAAAATCGCATTTTTAGCATAAATTGTAAGTGACTAATAAGGTCGATTTATACCTACAATTTTTTTAAAATGCAATTAACTTAAGTAACCAATTATACGATATTTATATTAGTAGTAACTACCAATTAAATGGTGGTATTCACAAAAATTTGACATTGTTAAGTACTTAATTTAATGATCGTTTTGATATAATTACACAAAATTTTATAATGTCGGCAATTAAAAAATTAAGTTTTTTATTCCGAACTAAAATACTGCTCAAATGACATTTCCCTTATTTAGATAAATTTATAATGTCACAATAAATAAGCACTTTCTGTTAAGTTGTCATATTTATATAAAACATTAAAGGACAGGATAAAGGTTCCATTATTTTACTGTTAACGTGTTAAATTGTCAAGTCCGATTAACATCTATAGATAGGCATAAGTACTATAATTTCAATTGGTTTGCAATACGCAATTATAAATTAAATATTATTAAATTGTTATCATTGACGTACGAACTTTCTAACTGGGCAGGTTTAATAACCCTAATACAATATAAATAAGAATTATAGTTTACCTTAAAATAATAAAAATTCTTACCGATTAATTTATTTGATTTGTGTATTTAATTGTTGAGAAACTCTTTTTTTAAACTCGCACCGAGAGAAAAATCTATGTAAAATTATGGTACCTATCCATTATGGGTTAGTTAATGATGCCAAATACTAATATAGCAAAATCACATTCACCGTGATGTAATATTTCAAAATTAAATTAATTCAAATTTACATCTGTAAATGCAAAAATTCATTCATTTAATTTTGTAAATGTTGGCATTCTTCTCTGCAATATTACAACTATTTTGAAACATTACCATCTTTTTCGTACATTTTCTATTATATTATTTCTCATTTTTATTATAAAAAAGTGTATTCTGTTATAATGTGATTTAAAGTAAGTCATATTATGTAAAATGAAACGTAATTTTTTCAATGCTTTATTTTAATTTTACCTAATAAACATTACTTAAATAATATACAAATTTTTAAACTGAGAAATTAATAAGTTATAATTAAAGAAAAAATAATTAAACAATAGCAATAACTCAGTGCCGAGAGCTCATGAGAATAATTTGATTTTGACTGTTAATTTTTAAATTTTTATTTTATAATAAACATCCATCATTAGTTATTATTACTATATGGAATAAAATGGAAATGTAGCCCTGTGGGTTATTTAAAAGGAACAAATTTACTTTTATCAATTGAATTTAATTTAATAAAGAAAGACGAATTAAAAATGTGTAGTTGTCAGGTTTTACAAAAACGTCGACCATAATTGAAAAATCAAGATGATCTAATTTAAATATGTTTTCATGAATCCGCTGCCTTGAAATATATAATTATTATTTAAAAAAACTCAACCAAAAATCATAAATCAATTTTTATTAGTTTTGTAATAGCGAAATTTTATGTGTGAATTTTCGAAAACACATAATTTTTCTAATTTGTAATAAAAATTGTAGATTAAAAAGGTCACCTTCAATAAAAAATTAAGCAGATTATCGAAATTAAACTACAAACAGGTTCACATTGAAGAATATACAATTTATAAATATTGAAAGTAATAATAAATTATTAGACGAAATTTTAATAAATTTTTATTATCAACTTGATGTTCCAATATTGAGAGCAAATTTATTCCAATAAATTAAAAAATTCCAATAAAGCAATTTAATTTCAAAATTAAATGCTGCTAAAATACAAACAAAGGGATTGTTTTTCGAACCCTTTGAAAAAGTATTTATAAAAAATTTTCTAATCTTTAATTTTCCGCAGAAAGATGAAAGTTTTTTTTCAATTAAAAGTATTAATTATTTAATTTATTTTATAAAAATTCCCAATTGGCTCAGCCAAATTAATGTAATTTTAAATATAAACAACAATTATATAACTGAATATTCAGGAAGATGAAAAAAATTACGTTTGACAATAAAAATTGTTCAAAAAAGACATTATTATTATCATTCAAATAAGTCAACTATATCTACAAATTAATATACTAATAAAAAAAATTGTTTTTGAAATTGAAAAAAATTTTCAAAACCTACAAAAAATCAGGAAAATTTATTTTAGTAAAACCTGTTCAAAAGTATAAGTTTTTAATATAATTAAATAAAATTTTAATATAATCTTATAAGTTTTGTGAGAAAAATTGTTACCCCCTTTAAATTATTTTATTCATGTTGTAATATAAATATAAATAATAAAATAAAATAATGAAAATTGCAACTTACCGATTTCATTTTGAGAGGGTACAAATATCCACAGAATTCACAATCTAACATGAGAACGAATTTAAATTATTTTATATAGAGAACCCCCACCGATGCTCTGGTTCATCTTAACCACACCCGATCCAAAACTATGCAAGAAAATCTTTCAGAGGTCATGGTTTTCCGTGGCATACAAATACGTACAATCTAAAATGCTATACAAAGTAGGCGGAAATTTGCAACATCTTTCAATTATGCTTCTAGTAGTTGGAAATGTTGCGCCAGGGGATGCACATTTATGTAGTGATCGTATTCAAATTTGCAATTAAATTTTTAAATTACTTAATTAACAACGCCTAATTTTGATGATTTAAAAATGTGGTAAGCATTAGAGACAAGAAAATAAGGATGGGCCCTCATCTGAATTAAATTAACAAGGACGTTTGGTGCTCTTTTTATTATAATTTGAACGATTTATGCTAATAATAAATGATTTACTTCTGTTGTAAGCGTTTTATATATCAACTTAAATTAAATCACATTTTCAAAACTGTTACCTTTTGCAACATTTTAATTTTATACTGAATAATTTTCTCATATTATGGAAAGTTATACTTATATTTCAAAATTAATTGTATAAAATTTTATTAGTGTTTGTCGTATTATTACAACTTCTCAAGAAATTATTATTGAATCTCGAACACCTTTTACTGGTTGCTGTTGCATATTTATTTATATAATTAAATTAACGTAGTGCAATAATAAGAAAATCGTTTAACTATTCAATGATTTCCGAATTTTTGGAAAAATTTTGAGCCATATTAAAATTCGAAATTGCCTTGAACCAAATGGGGTCAAAGTTTTTCAACGATTTTGTGTTAAAATATTAATAAATATTATCGCTAGAAGAACCTGATATTGTTTTTGTTTTTAACGAACTTTTGACGTACAAAAAGTTATAAAATAGATATTTCAAACAAACAATAACAATAAATAGCAAACGTTTGTTTTACACCAAACTTAGATTAAAATCTATAATTCTTTATGCGTGTAAATATTTTGCTTTCAGAACACTTTAGGCTATTTAAGCGAAATTTATGGTCTACCTAAACTATAAAAAGTTAACTTTTATTCTTTTATTTATTTCTTACTGGTTTCCAATTACCGAGGGTTTTTTTATAATTCCAAGATAAATTTTCATCTCGTCTCGGCATTCGTTTTTGATATCTCCATTATAATACTTAGCTTAAATTTATCTTTTACATAATTTAGAAAAGCTTTTCAAATTTGTTAAAAAAAAGTGTCAATAATTCTGACCAAAACCTAAACTTCCAAAAATTTGGAATAACCATTACATTATTCGAAACTAATAATTTTGGCAAAATGCATTTCAAAATTTAGATCCCATCATAGCTAAGTTATGGTGGGTATATTTGCTTGAGGTTTATCAAGGATTCTTAGTTAGTTAAACTTGTTTTTTATTTTTTATTTTTTTTGTAAAATTTTACCTTGAGATACTACACCCAGTTTAATTCTTTGTCATAAATTTTTCTAAACTTTGCAAATGTCAAAATAGAGTCGACGATGCTCTGTATTTTGTAATTATCCAAATTTACATAAATTAATTTTCTGCCCTAAACAGTTCAAAATTGTAGGTACTTTTCCCACTTTAAAATGAAGATAATTGTTTGTTACATAAAAACCTTGACTTAAAATTATATAGTTTTGGAACATTAAATTTTTTCTCCGCGATTATGTAAATGAAGAATATGTTAATTTGGTGGATAACAATAAATTTTAGCATTAGTCTAGTAAATATGCACGAAAGTGAAAAATTTATCCGTTTATTATACAAATAGAACCTCAGGAAAATAAAAAAAGTAAAGTGATCTTATTATTGGGTATCGAAATCGCAAATGAATTAATTCCCGGTTCTTGCATAAAATAGTAATTAATTATTATTTTAACAGTTAAAGTTTAACGTGATTCGGCAAAAATTATTCCTTTTAAATGACAATTCCGGATATAGAACGAAATTAATTTTTTGTTCTTTCTCCAGCTTCATTTTTATTTGCACACATTTACGATAGAAAAATATATGCCTTTTTACAAATTATACGCCTATTAGGTACAAGTAAATATATAGCGCACCATTTACATACGTAACTACATACTAGTTAATAAATATCGCCTTATTGGTTTCATAAATGTTATAAAAATTTGTAGAGAGTGTAATCAAAAACAAACATTAATTTAATATAAATTACATTTTCATGTTTAAAAATGTAAATTCTTGAATAAAATATCAATTAGCGTTTTGTAGGCGTATACTGACTCACTGTTGCAATATTTATTATTGATGATACACACTTCATTTTATATATTAAGGATGCTGTTTGGAAACAATTTAGTAAAGCATAACAAAATCTACAAACTTTGCTTTGAATATTTCTCCACTATACAGGACAATAGAAGCTTATTAAAGTCATTACAATCTTTGCAAAGGGGTAATCCATTAATTACGTAAGGGTTTTTTGGGGGGGAGGGGGTATTGGATATCTTACGGACCCTTACGTAGGGGGAGGGAGGGGTCCGACGTATTCCTTACGTAAGTTTCTTAAAATATTTTTTTAAATTAAATTCAACAATCAAATATAATTTGTTCTTTTTATGTTGGTAATTATATCCAGGTATAATGGAAATATCATATATTGAAATATATTGGTGATTTACATTACCGTTGGTGGCGTCACCAGCAACAACAACATGGCTGTGTTTGGACAAAAATTCAAAGTCATATTCCGGTGAAAATTTGCCAACATTTCAGTATGTTGTTAAATTTACTGAAATACGTTTTGTTAAATAATTGATTTTGTTATGTCTTGGGCCTGAAGAACAAATTTTTATTTTCATTTAATACGTCACTTACTAATTTGAAATTCTCCCGCATGGTGGCGTTTGGTTAATGTAAATTGCGAATAGTACTTAAAAATCATTAAACATAGTGGCATAATAGTGTGAATTATAGAAAATGGCATCAAACTTTGGTGATCTTTACGAACGGTTTTTCATGTATGTAAATAAAAATTTAATTTAAATTTTTGTATTTATTATTATCTATCTAAATATATAAAAATGGATGTATGTGTGTATGTATGTTCCCTATAGACTCCTAAACCGTTTGACCGATCGGAACCAAATTTGGCACAGTTATTATGTAGGTCTCTGCGCATGTTTTTGTATTGAAATAGTGCAAAAATTCGCAAAGGAGAGGAAAGTTGATTTTGAGTAGCCTGCCTTCCTTTAAGGAATCTCGATAATCCATTCATGCGCGTCCCTATGGGACGCGCATGAATGGATTATCGAGATTCCTTAAAGGAAGGCAGGCTACTCAAAATCAACTTAAAAACAATAATGAATGCTGTCAAACTGTCAACCGATCGACAATGCAAATACGCGTGCACGTGCTTTACGTTTCTATTTGACCAATCTTAACCAAATTTGGTGTAGAAGTTATTTACAATGCTAGTGTCGAAGGATAATTGTAATTTCAACTAACGAATAAGAAAAATTGAACAAACGAAACCCTTTTTTTAAAAGAAAGCCTTACCTTAGTTGAAAATAGAATTAAACAATAGAAAAGGACCACTTAAGTAGTTAAATCAATAGCTATAAAATAGTCGATATGCTAATGATAATAAAATTGTCGACTCTAATTTGATGTTATAATTTAGATTTAAATAAAAATAAATATTGTGAAGATCATTTAATATTCATTAGACAATTAAAATTCACAATATGATTTAATTAGTTATGACATCATAGTGTGACGAAAATTATTGACAATTTATTAGGGCATTATGTTCACATTAAAAAATCTAGAAAACAGCCTCGAATCTTTTATAGCTTCGAAAACGTCAATAATAATAATAAATTATAAGTCTAAAAGGCTGGATTTCAAAACGTATTTTTCTGTAAGGTCCTTAGACGTTAGATTCCCTCGTCCGTTCGTTTAAGATGAATTTATTTATTTGTGTTAATTTATGTATTTTACTACTTGATAAAAATTTAAAAAATTTTCCTGTACATGTTTTTAAAAAATTTGAATAACTAAATGGCTGTGCTATGGTTCATCGAAATAGTATCAGATCAGAAAGTTGATAAATGTGTTAAAATTGTAAATGTTAAGTGTTTAGGAGTGTTTACTACATCATTAACATTACATCAAGATTTTGGAATTAATCTTTTATTTTTTAATAATTATCATTATTAAGTTTAAAATAATTATTCAACACTAACAAGATTTTTGCATTCTCGATGCACTCGTGAACTTCAGCTGGATAGAAGAATTTTCATCCGCAAATATAAATTATGCTGTGGTAAAACTTGAAATAAATTTTTGAAAATTAAAAAAATTGATGACATTTCTGTAAATGTAAGTCGAATGGTGCAAAATAAATCTGAAGTTGTCAGTTGCAATAATTTCATAATAAATTTATGATTATAAATATTACTCCTCTGTAACGAATAAGTATAGATACCGGTATAGATATTACTTTGTACCTACCTTATATGTTATTTATTATTATTTATATGCGGTTACCATATTATTTAGAAATCATAAACTTACGTGTTATGATGTTTAAGCTTTATAATAATTAAAAGTATATTATTATTAAAAAATAAACACAATGTATGCGTTAATAATTATTATATCCATTACTGTGATCTTCGTCAACAACTTTTGACAGGTTATTCTTATTCATAGATAAGTACCATCTATTTATGTTGTTATCTCATCAAATCTTTATAAATGAATTAAGTAACACGTATTATTAAAGTAATAATTGGTCACGGCTTAGTAATTTTATACAAACCGTATGTTATCTTCGTTATATGTAGATCGTGTGCAAACAGCATCCTTTTTTTTAAATCGACGTTAAGTTATTCATTTTACTTAAACTTTACGATTTTTTTGACATTTTGAATGCACCGGTAGGTAGTACTACAAGATAATTTATCTGAAATACTACAATGAAAAGTGCATAATGTTGAACTTCTGAAGTGAGAAAATGTGCGCGGAAGGAAAATCTGTTTTCTATGCTATTAGGCACTGCCAGGAGGTTTAGAGAAGAAATTGCGTCTGATTATAATTCCTATTACCTAAAGCCATCTAAAGGACATTAAAACTGGATAACTCTTTGTTAGTACTACTGGAACATATTCTGCTATTCCTATTTTAAATCTTCTCCTTCACAGTTCCACTCCACACACGCACTAATTAACTTGAATACAGCCAAGATGATTATCTTGAATGATTGTCAAGATTATTATCTTTATTTTATAAAAGTTGGAATTCTTTTGCTATTTCGTATTTATATTCGATTTAAATTTTTCTTGGACATTTGAAGATATGTACTTAAAACGGCGAAGATTTTTAAACTTGATAGAATCAAAATAATTTTAATCCTGTACAAATAACATTTTTGCCATAAAATTAAAAATTTTAAATTCAAATCAAAAAACATCATACAGAAACCAAATTAATATAAACTACCTACTACCAATGCTGCTACTAAAAAAATGCAAAACTAACATAATAAATCATTAATTTTCCAATACCAATTCCGTCTTGAACTTAAGAAACAACGACAGACCGTTAAACAATTTCAATCCATTATACAATACCATATTTTGAGCGCTATTATTTCTAAAAAAAATTCGCACTAGGCAGCCATGAACATCTCCCACATGAGCAATACGGAAGCATCTTATTTTTCAGCTTAAACACAAGAATCAAAACATTAACATCAATTTTTTGATAAACGCTATGCCACTCCCGCACGAACGGATTGAGCAGTCGGGAAAAATTTAAAACGACCGGCTGTTTTAGGACCGTAAGGGCGGATATTTATTATTTTTAATCTAATATACTTTAATGGAATTAAATTTTAATAGGCATCTGATACCTAACCAGAATTTTCATTTCCTTATTTAATTCGGTCATCACGTTGCAAAAACACGTTTGCCATCGGAAAACGGAAAGTATTCGACATCAGGATTAACCTGAACAGCGGAAAATTTATCGAAGACGGTCTCAAAAATCCATTACAATCCTCCATAGAACCAAGACTTTCTTCGATTTTTACTTACGTAAAAATAACGTGTTCTGTTTTAGTTTTTGATTTAAACTTTTATTCTGTTCATCTGACGCAAATCCTGACGTGATCCTAGCCCTAAAAGGGCTCTAACTGTAAACTTTCTAAGTTGACCATTTTTAACAATTTATAAGGTCTCAGTTTTTTTAATTTGCTCATTTTTTGTGCATCGCATATAAAAATGTGCATATTTATATTACTTAAAATTAAAAGAAAATGAAAACCTACGTAAAATCATTAAATATTAACTTAAACCTTATTAAAATAAAATATTTTCAAAAAGACTAACATAATTAAATTTTAAATATTGGTACAAATGCATACATTTTCTTAAGTCACAACAAATTTTTTTCTTATTTTCAGTTTCATTTGTTGTAATTTTTGCGGCTTACATTTTTATTTATTTCTTTAATTTTTCAGGTATTTTTTCATTTTGGTAATTTTTAGTTTGATTTGTTGTAGTTTTTGTATTTCACCTTTTTATTTATTTCTTCAATTTATCCGTTATTTTACTATAGTTATAAGGTACTAGCTGGCACAGTCGGCCTACCGGCCGCGTTTAGCCATCTAGACCGTGTCGGATGTGGTTGTTCGGCCTTCGGCTTTACTCCAAGATTCTAAAGTAGCCTATGTTTTTCGTAGCGTTGTAAATAACTTCTACACCAAATTTGGTTAAGATTGGTCAAATAGAAACATAAAGCACATGCACGCGTATTTGCATTGTCGATCGGTTGACAGCTTGACAGCATTCATTATTGTTTTTTAAGTTGATTTTGAGTAGCCTGCCTTCCTTTAAGGAATCTCGATAATCCATTCATGCGCGTCCCTATGGGACGCGCATAAATGGATTATCGAGATTCCTTAAAGGAAGGCAGGCTACTCAAAATCAATTTTTCTTTCCTTTGCGAATTTTTGCACTATTTCAATACAAAAACATGCGCAGGAACCTACATAATAACTGTGCCAAATTTGGTTCCGATCAGTCAAACGATTTAGGAGTCTATAGGGAACATACATACATACACACATACATCCATTTTTATACCGGGTGTTGAATGAGTTAGCCGTTCATAGGATATTTACATGTAAAAACTTATTTATGCAAATTCCTGCTTCCCTAATTATTTTAGAAAAAAAATGAAAGACGCAAAAATCATGCAGAAAAATAAATTACAAATGATAAAAGAATTATTTTCATCTAGCTTTTACTTAAAGTGGCAAAAAATGCTTTTGAAATTGTTCAAATTTTCAAATATCAGACTAGCCATGAAATAAATTCAATTTAATTTATTTATTACATAAATTATTAATAATAAACAATTACAAACATTAAGAAATAATTAAATTTACAGCAAATATTCAAACAGGTTTCCATGTTCAGCTAAACAAAAACCAAGTCTATCATAAAAGTTACATCGTACATTCGCAAGTTGCCTTTCGGTAATATTGCCACACTCCTCCACAATTTTATTTTTTAATGAATCAATACTTTGGTATCGTTCACCATAAATTTTAGATTTTAAATGACCCCACAAAAAAAGTCATTTGGAGCCAAGTCTGGTGACCGAGCTGGCCAGTTTATTGGTCCTTTGCGTCCTATCCAAGAATTGGGATAACATTCATTTAAATAATTGGTTACATCTCTAGTATAATGTGCCGGACATCCGTCTTGTTGATAGTAGATTACGTTATTTTCTCCTGCCACAATATCAATTGCCGGTCCAATTTCGTTTTGTAACATTTCTAGATATTTTAGTCCATTCAAATTTCCATCAATAAAAAATGGTCCGATGATGTTTGCTCCTAATATCCCTGCCCAAACATTTACAGTTTGGCGATACTGTGAACGATTGTTGATCATTAAATGAGGATTTTCGGTGGACCAAAACCGATAATTTTGAACATTTGGTTCCCCGTTAATACTAAACGTTGTCTCATCGGTAAAACAAATATTTTTAATAAAATTTCTATCCAAATTGGCCTTTTCGATAATGCTTTCACAGAAAATCATTCTTTTGTACATATCCTCTTCAAAAATTTCTTGATGGTTTTGGAACTTATAAGATATAAATTTATGTTTTTTTATAATTTTGAACGCCGTAGTGTGATGAATATTTAACTCCGCACCAATTGTTCTTGTACTGATACAAGGATTATTCACTACGGCAGCAATTACATTTGTTTCGATATCGGTACCTGGAGCTTCACCAATATTGATTTCTTCTAAATTTATTCTTTTATTTCTGCAGGTCTTGCATGACGGCTTAAATACAGATCCATATTGATTTTGATTATCAATTACATTTTTAATTGTCGAATAAGTAGGGATTGGTCTTTCTGGGTATAAACCAGCAAAGAGATCTCGTACCATACGTAATATTGTTTCCAGAGTAATATAGTTTTAAAAATTGATTTTTTTCACTAATTGTGTACTTTGCTTCCATTTTATGAAATTAAAATTTAATAAAGTGCAAAACTGTAAACAAAGTGCAATTGTTTTTTAATACTTATCAAAAATAATTACCTTGGAAACTTTCATGGCTAGTCTGATAAATGAAAATTTGAACAATTTCAAAAGCATTTTTTGCCACTTTAAGTAAAAGCTAGATGAAAATAATTCTTTTATCATTTGTAGTTTATTTTTCTGCATGATTTTTGTGTCTTTCATTTTTTTTCTAAAATAATTAGGGAAGCAGGAATTTGCATAAATAAGTTTTTACATGTAAATATCCTATGAACGGCTAACTCATTCAACACCCTGTATATACTATAGTAGATATAACTAATATGATTTATTTAAGTTTTATTTTTATTTTTATTTAATAATAAAAAATATAATTTTCATTTCTTTAATTTAAAATTCTTAGTTCTAATTTTCCATTTCTTTCCATTAATTTAGATTTTCCATTTTCTAACAAAATTTCTACTGTAACATCGACGCTATCGTTTTCACTAATTTCTAAATTCAATTTTTTAGAATTAATCCTCTTCTATTTTTTAATTCTTAATTTTTCGTTCATTCTGGATTTTATTAATATTTTGGTTATTTTATTTATGTACAAAAATACGTAAATTAGCATACTTTTATCACTACTTGTTTAACATTCTATTGTTAAATGTTGGTCCAGTAAGCAAAGAAAAATTTTTAAATACGTACTAAAAATACAAAGTTTTCTTTTTTGAATTCAAATTTTCAATTTACAACTTATTCAAAAATTAATAATACTGGGTAAAACTTATAACAAAATATTTTTCTAGTCCTATTTGCTTAAGAAATATTCCATAACACCCCTCTCCTCTCGACGGATTATTTAATTTGATAATGAAAAGTATTAATATTTTCAAAGTAACACAAGAATATATTATTATATTTTTCGTTTTTATTTAAATTTTGTGCCCTCCCATTGAAAGAAGTCACGATCATTTTCACTGATTTTTACATTAGGCAAATTTTCCCCCCTTCTGGAACGAACTATCTGTGGAAAATTTAGGGTATTTTTGCGATGGGAAACTTAAGAGTTTAAGCAAAAAATCGCATTTCCGAATTATTTATTTAATTTATGTTCCGCGTTATGCTCACAAAAAGACAAAGAATTTCTGCAATCAAAACAATACTCAAAATCAAAAACTCAAAAAAGTATTAATTATTCATTATGACATCAAGAATTTTATCCAAGGGCGGATTAAATTATAATATCTAATGCAATAATATTTAAATTTTTGAAGTTTTTTACGAGGTTATTTTTAAATTAATAATTCTTAAATATTTCTATAATAATTTTTAAATTGAATTTCAGATAGTGGCTCATCTCATTTTCCTGATAACAACAAAATCTCATTTTATTGATAAAACGTGTTTTTAAAAATTTGAAATTAGTTTAAGTTTCATTTTATTTGACATACCATAATTTTCTAATCTAAAAATGAAGGAAACATTTTCTAAGTTTCTTTTATGTTATACTAATTATAAATACATACAATAATATTTAAATAGACAATTATCTGGATCTAGGGTTTTTTATAGAAAGGCTAGAATTTTAATTTCCTTATCTAATCTAGTCATTAGATAACTCGGAAAAGAGATTTTTTTTTCTTAACAACTTTAATTTGGTGTCAGAAAACAGCCGCAAAGTTTTCAACATCAGGCTTTGTTTATTTAATTAAATAAAATTAGGCGTGAAACAAAGAAAAAAATATTCCTCTAGTCTTTATAGTTTCCAGAATCCCAAATTTTCTTTGAAAAACGTTGTTCTTAGTTTTCTGAATTACCTTTCCTTTTTTCTATTAACTTTTTCGTATTAATTTATCACAAAACTCGTCCATAGATGAATAAAATCAGACTTAATTCTTTGTAAACCTCCACATAATTAGAATAATTTTCTAGTCCTAATAGGGCCCTGATTGTTGGCTTGCAAAGTAAATCGTTCTCTTTTTATTTTTTTAAAGAATATTTTGTAGTCTGTTTTTAGAAATTGACTCATTGTTGATGCATTGCACAACAAAGATGAGAAACCAAATAAAAATTGTGTAAATCTCACAGAATTAAATCCTCCACAATTTTCATTTACCAAATTCTCAGGACAATTACTATTTCCAAAAAAGAATATTTAGATTAGACTATGGATATATTTTAATCATTTTATTAAATTAAACTTGAAAAATTAAATACTTAAGAAGTAAAATAATTTTTAATTTTAACATAAGCTTTTAGCTTTCACTCATCTGTTGATCATTTTTGCATTAGATGAATTAGTGGAAATCTGAAGACTCATTTCTGTTAAAAAAATTGGAAACTATGTATAATAAAGGCTAGATTAATTAATTTTTAAAAGTTTTTCCTTTGAATTTCATCTAGTTTAAATGCATGGGATGTATTTGGGAACGATAAATTCATGACTTGATTTAAGTTTGAACCTATTCACTATTTTTTAACTCCTCTTATAGTCCAGTCAAATTAGGTTTTCAGCTCGGAAATATTCCCACCTAGCTGAATTTTGGTACACATCTTTATGACATCGTTGTAAACAATATGTAAAAAGTCGACCTCGATATCATGTACGCGGGTTTTAGCTCCCGGGGTTTTAGCTCCCCCAACGCGAGTTTTTGCCAATAACTCGCTTATTTATGCTTGTATGATAAATTATGATCAGACCATAATTGAAGAGCACAAAATTCTCTATAAAATAGTTTTTTTTGGTATTTTTCCATGGCACAGTAATACTTAAATTATTATTGACCGAAAACACGACCCACACCCTTAAAATGGCACAATATTGATTCGTTGCAGGTAGAGAAATGTTTTCGGGCACGGGAAATGCTTTTAATAATAAATTAATTGAAATTGTGGCCAAGGTTGGAAAATGAAGAGAAAAATAGATTTTTTCAAAATTTGCCCAAGTTATAGTATCTTCCAAGTAACGAGACCGAAATTTTGGTTTAAGCTTACAGAAGGTCCGGGCAAGCTGAAATTTGGCAAAGATGTATATTGAAGTGTTCTAATAAACCCCCAAAATGTCTCATAAAAATCCCAAGCCGGCGTTCCCCCAATTGAGGATTTTAGCCCCCTATGTGCGATCTCGCCTATAGCTCACGTATTTTTACTTTTACGAAAAATTATCATTAAACAAAGTTTAATTTGCCTATTACAGTATGTATTCTAGTACTACCTACTGTAGCGCCACAAGTTATAGAGAATTTTATGTTCGTCAACTTTGCTTAATGGTAATTTTTCGTAAAAGTAAAAATACGTAAGCTATAGGCGAAAACCGCACCTGGGGGGCTAAAATCCTCATTTGGGGGAACGCCGGCTTAGGATTTTTATGAGACATTTTGGGGGTTTATTAGAACACTTCAATATACATCTTTGCCAAATTTCAGCTTGCCCGCGGACATTCTGTAAGCTCAAACCAAAATTTCGGTTTCGTTACTTGGAAGATACTGTAACTTGGGCAAATTTTGAAAAAATTAATTTTTCTCTTCATTTTCCAACCTTGGCCACAATTTCAATTAATTTATTATTAAAAGCTTTTCCAGTGCCCAAAAACATTTCTCTCCCTGCAACAAATCAATATTGTGCCATTTTAAGGGTGGGTCGTGTTTTCAGTCAATAATTTAAGTATTACTGTGCCATGGAAAAATACCAAAAAAAACTATTTTATAGAGAATTTTGTGCTCTTCAATTATGGTCTGATCATAATTTATCATACAAGCATAAATAAGCGAGTTATTGGCAAAAACTCGCGTTGGGGGAGCTAAAACCCCGGGAGCTAAAACCCGCGTACATGATATCGAGGTCGACTTTTTACATATTGTTTACAACGATGTCATAAAGATGTGTACCAAAATTCAGCTAGGTGGGAAGTTTTCCGAACTGAACCCCTTTTTTCGTCTAATTTGACTGGACACCTCAATCCACATCATCACAAAAAAAAAAAATCTGCATCATCTGCAAAAAGTACCAAATTTTTTCTACTAATCATCTCATCTTGGGAGCAAAATCAAAATGATAGCGTTTTTAACTAGTAAATTTAGATCATTATCATCGCACCCCTAGTGCACAGTCAGTATGCAGTAAATTAGCCAAATAAAAACGCTATACGGCTATTTAATCCAACTTAGCTATATTTAACTGCATTTTTGTTAAGTCACTACGCTGCTTCAAATTTCTTTAATTTCTTTAAATACCTACGGATTATTATGGAAATTTCGACCCATCAATTTTAAATTGATGTAATATTCATGTTTATATGAAAAAGTAACTTCAATTACCATATTTAATAAAAGTTACGTAAAGAACACTTTGAATCTCCCCTCAAGAAAACCTTACGTAATTAATGAACGCTTCTTGATTATAAGTGAACCGGAATGATCCACTAATGATTGGTGTATGTAACATGGATATCACAACATAAATTGCACAGTAACTCTTAAAGGGCAAGGCCGAAAAAATAATTAAAAAAAATATTTTTAGAAGCAGTGCCCATTTAATTTTATGAATTTTTTGTGTCCTTGTAACTTTTGATATCAGTTATAATTTCTATAAAAAATGTGGAGGTGGGTTTCTCCTTGCATAAAAAGTAAAATCTTTGTGTCGACTAATTTAGGACTTTTATTATTAGAAGTTCATTTTCAGGACACACTACAAAAGAGAGATAAAAAATAAGAAACAAAAAATTAAAACGATGTTTACAATCTCTTTGAATTACAACTCCTCATCATTAACATAAACTTAGGTGTTAAAACAGAAAGAATGCACAAACAAAATCGTACAACTCATAAAAAATTGCAAACAATGAACATCACTTCTTGAGCCGGTATAAAATTAAAGTTGAATTTATTTTAAAACTAATACACAGGCAATTCAAAAACTCGATGTATAGTTTTTCTCTTTCATAGGCATCTTTCCCTGAGATGCACCCCAAGTTGAATTTCCTTTATTCGCTCCTCTATTTTCTAACCTTTCCATTGGAGAATTCACCCAATTCTCTCACAATACAATTGATACACTCCACTAACAGTTAATGACTTTGGTAACTGCACAAGTTTTATCTTTGTTTTCTCCGCTAAAATGACATCTTAAATCTTGAACACATCTTTCATGCGTATGGATGTTGGTCCCTGAAAAATGACTTTCATGTACGTTTTGTCTTTTTTTATCTGATTAAATTTTTAAATATCATCATTCTTTTTCTCTATATGATTTACTCAATTGTTTTACTTCGATAACCATTATAGCCATTGCACTCTGTGTTATAGAGCAGGGGTGGGCAACCTTTTGTATAACAGGGGCCAGAATAATATTTACGTTTCGTCCGCGGGCCTTAGCATAGTTAATAGACACATTTTTGTTACTTGTATTTTTTTCTGAAAATATGTTCCCTATATATAGACTCCTAAACCGTTTGAATTTGGCACAGTTATTATGTAGGTCCCTGCGCATGTTTTTGTATTGAAATAGTGCAAAAATTCGCAAAGGAAAGGAAAGTTGATTTTGAGTAGCCTGCCTTCCTTTAAGGAATCTCGATAATCCATTCATGCGCGTCCCATAGGGACGCGCATGAATGGATTATCGAGATTCCTTAAAGGAAGGCAGGCTACTCAAAATCAACTTAAAAAACAATAATTAATGCTGTCAAACTGTCAACGGATCGGCAATGCAAATACGCGTGCACGTGCTTTACGTTTCTATTTGACCAATTCTTAACCAAATTTGGTGTAGAAGTTATGATATTTACAACGCTACGAAAAACATAGGCTACTTTAGAACCTTGTAGTGAGGCCGAAGGCCGAACAACCACATTCGACACGGTCTAGATGGCTAAAGGCGGCCGGTAGGCCGACTGTGCCACCTAGTTATTTTAATAATACGCGAAAACTTAATTCGCGTTAAAGGGAATTTTGCTTCGCGTATAAAAAATTCAGGTATCAAAATCTAATTCGCGTTATTCTGAATTCGCGTACATCGAACTCGCGTACATGGAGGGTCTAGTGTACTTTTCAATTTACTTTTTACAATACTTTTTAATTTAATTTAAATAAGACGAATTATATCGAAAATTAAACTGTAGATCTTTCCTTTTTCCTTATGTTAGGTACTAACCTAATCCTTTCTTTAAAATTTTTGTTTTTGAAAATATTTATTTATTATTTCTTCTAAAGATCTCGCGGGCCGGATTAGAACTTTACGCGGACCGGAGTTGGCCCGCGGGCCGGAGGTTGCCCACCGTTGTTATAGAGTTCATTTCTTTGTTCTTGTTGTTTATGGACAGAGAAATCGTTATTAGTGCGTGAAAAGCTAACATATTGTGCTTGAAACTGTGTTTTGGTGTGAATGGTGGTCAATCCAGGTAATGAATCCTATTATTAATTTCGTATTCTATTGTGAAAATAATGTTTTCATATATCGTCCCCTTAGTACTATAACTAGGTAACTCGAATTTTGGCTATTTTGAGTTAGCTACATGTGCCCACCTAATATTAATCGCTTTATTTAGTGCTATAACTAAAAATGTTCTATTATGTTTCTAAATATCAAATATCCACTTGCTAAAAGTAGATAAGTCCCAGATCCCTTCAATGCTGTTATGCTATAAGTGCATAATTTGAGATACCTAGGTATGCAAATTCCGAAAGTTACGTAATATAGCAACGTATAGTATGTCCGCGACCTTCGCAAGACAGTTGATATATCTATTTCTGCAATTGTGAAGTTTTATAGTTTTATTCTTTATAATAATTATGTATTTTCTCGATCTTATTTTGTATTATGTATTACGGTATTACTATTTATCAGTCGTTATGAATAAAACTTATTTTGAAACATACAAAGTTAAAATAAAATAAAAGAACTATAAATAAGTCTGATTTTTCAAATTTTTATTAATGCTATAACTATGTACATAGATATCTTACTTCTAATTAAAAATTTTCTAAAATATAAAACATTAGACTGTGGGGGTATTAAATACATTTAACTTACATAAGTAGCTAAAGTTTTAAACGTTAAAACAAAAATAATTTTGAAGTTTAATACTTTTTTTTTGCTATTGTAAACTTTAAACTCCATTTACTCAATATCAGTAATTTCAAGTTACCTAGTTATAGTCGCTAATCAAAGTTGTGATAATTTAGTTTGTGAATCTTCGTTACAAGTCAAACCAAGAAAATGCCCAAGAAAATTTAAAAAAAAGATTTTTAAGTATTCTTCTTGTTTTTATAGTATAAAAGTTTTTAAAGGCTTTCCATTCGTGATGTCGCACTTGTAGTCCTTTAAGAAAATCATAGCCTTCCTTAGGTAATCCTCCTTCTCCATGATGACCATTCCTACTCGGTCTAGGACATCTCGCCGCCGCCGTTTTGTCGTTTTACTTAATTTCTGCACCAACTTTTTCTTTAGACGTACCTGAACCTATTCCACTTTTTAAAAGACATATTATAAATAAACCATGTAACAACCCAACTGGCTGCTACGGGTAGCTTACGTGAGCGTGGTCCGGGGGGGAGGGCTTATATTGCCGAAAAGTAATTTTCTCTCTCTCACTTCTTACTTTTAACAATCACTGCGGGCGCCACTCTTTTCTAATAAAAGAGACTTTAGGAAACTTAAAAGAAAAATCAAAACTCTTTAAAAATAACATTTTATTCGAAGTGAAATTTAAACTTAATATCAAATTTACAAGATTTGGTTAATTACTTATTTTCTTATTTACAATACTTGGTTAATTACTATATTTACTTATTTACAAATGTTTCAAAAAAGGAGATTAATTATATACACAGGGGTTCTTACTACGGTCCTGTTCGTAGTAGGTCAAATGACTTGACGTTTCATAATACACAAGGAAACGTATAACCGAACAGGTGCAGTTTATTTTGACTTCTACCGACTATCAATAACAACAAAACAAGTGACTGGTTTCCCCTTAACACGGTAGGTACTTTTACTTTAATAATCTAACTATCAAACTACCGGGGGTGATAATTACTTTACTCTTTTACTTTTGTAGACCATACAAAAGAATACTGAATTTGGAAACTTTACACCCACAAAATGACAAAACTGGCCCCCTGAATTCTAACCTACAAATGACAGGAGCCGTGACCTCACTTGTACCTCAGGAAGGAAATGAATACAGGACGGGAGCTTTGTCCGAGTGCCTTGTATAACCGAAAGCACTCTCGAAGGGATCTACGTCTTGTTAACTAAAAACGTATTGGATCGATCTGCCTTGTAAACCAAAAGCATCTTGGGGATAGTCGGTGAGACAAGGAAAATGAAAAGTGTCTTATTTAACTGAAAACACTTTCGGGGAGCGTACGCCTTGCTAAACCAAAGACATACGTTGGGAGTGATCCTACGCCTTGCGAACCGAAAACGTATGATCATGACAGCAGAGAAATTGCCAACCTTCCTGCGGTAGCAACTAAAACTTATAAAATTGAGTCTTTCTCCTGTGACACCTAGACAGGATTGGTAAAATGTAGGATAATTAATATTGTCGGCTTTAAGGTAACCGAATTCTAGTTACAGATTCCTGTCATTAACCTATAAAATTTGAAAATATTTACATCGGCTGACATTTGTACACAAATGATATCAGCCGATTAATCAAAAAATATTTATTTCGTTACAACCAGGAGTGGAACAAGGGGATGTAAATAAATTAATGAAATAAATTTAAAAAACTGCGCAAAAAACAAGTTTTTCCAGTTAAAAGCTTTATGTAACTCAAAAGTACAAAATAAATTTTTCTTTTGAAGCTTAAAGCTTTGCTAGCCTACATTTTCCTTCGCACATTTGACTCACACCATCAAAACTTCAGCTTCAAAAGAAAATTTTGACACACGAAATCTAGAAGAAGAAATTGTCTACTTTTCAGTTCACCTGTATAAAGCTTTTAACTAGAAAAACTTGTTTTTTTGTTTAATTTTTTATTTTAATTTAAAATTCACAACTTTTAAAATTTTCCAATTTTCCGGCTCCTTTATCTTCTAATCAGACAACTGTGACTTTTTGTTCTGTCATTCGTGTTTTCAAATTTCTAATGGCTGTCAGTTCCTTTTCATTCTTAGCCGGTCTTATCTTTCCCTTACAGCTGTTTTCTTCTTCTTCATTAGTTTTTCGGATTGTCCATAAATCCAATAAATTGCCTTGTATCTCACTTTGGTTTCCCACAAATTCCACACAAAGATTTTGTTTACAAAATTACAACTACAATTTACAAATTTATAATTTTGTTAAAAGTCCCAACAATGTAAGTAATAATAATTATAAATAATATTAAAAATTTGCTCAAAAACATTTCAAGAATTTTTAATGAAAACTAATTTTGGGATAACTTTTATAAAATCTTCTATATTTACCTTATCGGTGGTAATTTATCACATTTGAGGTCAATTAATCAATAAAATTGAAGGGCCTAGTGAGAAAAGTAGTGAAGTCACTTTTTTTCAATTTGTTGATTTTTATACTAATTTGTAGAGAATAAATGCCGCAATGTGAAAATGTGCTCAACTACAAATTGAAAAAAAAGTGACTTAACTACTTTTTCCACTAGGCCCTTCAATTGTAATCATCAACTTTATAGATTAAATCCCCTGACATCTTCCTCTTGGATAATGTTATAATCCTAGTTTATAATTGTAAATAAACTATAATTCGCAATGTCTTGGAGGAAAACTATCCCCAGTTTTTTCTTATTAAAAAAGCTAGTAATTTTATATTGGATATTTTATTCAATTTTCCAATGGTCTTTACTAAGATTTTTACCTATACATATATTATTTCTAACCATAAAATTAAGTTAAACGTTCAAAAAAACTTTTTTTCTAAACAAGAAAAATGTTTCTTTTCCAAAAATTTCCTTTTAGCCTAATTTCTATGCAACACACTGTACACTGTATACATTTGACGTTTCATCTGTCAGTTTGACAACGTAACCTATATTAAACAACAAATCGTATTTCTGTTAATCGTATTTATGAAACATGAGTCGGTTAATTAGAACTGGCTCAATGGAAGAATCAAAGTCTCAGATCCAGCAAAATTTGGAAGACGAGGTCGTGCAAGAGATATTAAAAACTGGTACGGATTTACGACAATATTCTAAGCAAGTCGAAAAGGAGTTGAAGGAAGTGGAAAACAAATCCATACAGGATTACATCAAAGAAAGTCAGAACATAGCAAGTTTGCATAATCAAATTTCAGCTTGCGATCAAATTTTGGAACGTATGGAAAACATGTTATTGGGTTTTCAAAGTGACTTGGGTAGTATAAGTAGTGAAATTGTGTCGTTGCAAAAGAAATCCATTTCGATGAGCCAGGAATTGTCTAATAGGCAGGCGATCAGAGGTCAGTTGAGCCAGTTTATTGACGACATGGTCGTCTCTGAGGGTCTTATAAACGGAATTTTAGATGGTAGTGTAACGGACAAAGATTTTTTGATACATTTGCAAATTTTAAATCATAAATTAAGTTTTGTTAAGGAGCAGAGTTTTAAAGAATCCAAATCGTGCTTAGACGTTAAAGATATTTTAGAAAAGTTAAAAATTAAGGCCATGTCGAAATTACGCATTTACTTATTGGAGCAGGTTTTCAAATTCCGCAAACCCATGGCGAATTATCAAGTGCCTCAAAATGTTTTATTGAAACACAAATTTTTTTACGAATTCGTTTTATCCAACGAACGCAACGTGGCACAAGAAATATGTAACGAGTACATCGATACGATGAGTAAAATTTATTTTTCATATTTTAAATCGTATTCGGGACGCATTATGAAACTGCAATACGAAGAGTGCACCAGTAAAGACGACCTCATGGGTATAGAAGACACGGCATCCAGAGGGTTATTTCACAAGACGTCGTTGAAACACAAAGCCACTGTATTTTCGATAGGCAGTCGTGGAAACGTTTTGGCCCAACAATTGGAAGCTCCCATTATTGTGCCTCACGCACAAATGAAAAACAGGGTAATATTTATTTTAATTTGTTTGTGGATTTGTTTCAAGTTGGTTCATATTTTAGTATCCCTTCGAGGCTTTGTTTCGAAGCGAACAATATGCAGTCGTGGATAATGCATGTCGAGAGTACCTCTTTATTAGCGAATTTTTTATGGTAAGGGCACAACAGGCGCAAGAATTATTCAACCACATATTGGGTAAAACTTTGGTTTTACTCACGGTAAGCGTGATCTCGATTTATGTAACATTTTCAACCTAATAATTTTTTGATAGAAAAATTTGGAAAGTTTTGTGTCGGAATGTTACGACATGATAGCTCTCTTTCTATGTTTCCATCTCATATTGCGCTATCAACTGATGTGCCATAAAAGATGCGTTCCAGCTTTGGATACTTATTGGGAGAATTTACAAGAGATTATTTTGCCACGACTCGAATACGTGTTTAAATTAAACATTGTCAGCGTTCGAGACTGCGATCCGACCAAATTTAATAGAGAAATGGGACCACATTATGTAAATAACAAATAATATTCCACTCGAAAGTACATTTTGTTCTTTTCCAGATTACTCGTCGTTATGCCGAATTTAGTGCCGCCTTGGTTGGAATTAGTGAAAACTTTCCAAACGAATTGATTAATAAATTGTTGGCAGAACTGCAAGAAGAAGTGGAATTGTTCATTTTGAGAATGGCCGGTATTTTTCCACAACGTAAGGAGCAATTAATTTATTTAATTAATAATTACGACATGGTGCTAAATATTATAATGGAAAGGACGAGGGATAATTCAAAGGAAGCCGAAAGTTTTCGAGCCAGATTGACGTCTAAAAGTTCCGAATATGTGGAAGAAATATTGAGTCCACATTTCGGTGAGATGATGCAATTTGTCAAAGAGTGTGAACATTTTTTAGAGAAAGGACAACAGGATCAGTTGAAACAGTACGAACCTAAATCGCTGACGTTGGTTCAGAACTTTTCGTTAACTTGGAAAAAATCGTTGGAAGAATTAAATCGCGAAGTTCTATTGTCCTTTCCTAATCTTGTTACAGGCTCCGGTCTTCTACAATTGGCCTTAACTCAGTTGATACAATATTATCACAGATTTCACAAATTATTAACGCCAAATGTTCGTACTCAACTCACAAACATTCATCACATAATGGTGGAGCTTAAAAAGTATAAAACTATTTATTAATTACTAAATGTTATATTATGTGTATAAATACGGTTAAATAAATTTTCAAAAAAAAAACTTTTATTTATATTCATATAATACTGCATACAATAATAATTACAACATTAATTATTAATATAACTTAGAACTTAAAAAATAATTTTAACATCTTAATCAGTACGTACAAAAAATTGCGGAGCAGAAAACTTATTGAGAAAAAAAGAGAAAAATTTACAATTAATTAATTTAAACATAACGTGCCTATTTTTCTCAAAGAGCATTCTTTCCATATTTACTTTAGAAACAACAAAGTACACACTTTCAATTTACAAATTTATACAACAAACCTATTTTTAAATGAAGTACCGCCGATTTTTTAATAAAATAAATAAAATTATTTAGTTAAAATTTGAAAACAATTTTTTCCATATCGAATTTTTTAAATGTGGCAATAAAAATAAATTGTATCTTTATTATTTGAAAATGGCAAAATTTAAAATAATTACTTCAATTATTCTATAATAAAACATCTATCGCATGTAAAACTCCATTTGTTGCTGGAATATTTGGTGTTACAATTTGAGCATTGTTTACTTTGACTTTTCCTGCAAAAAAAAATAAATTAATGTTTTTTTGTACAATAAACTCAGGTTTAAATCGATTTAAGTGTTATTTGTTAAAAAATTTAATTTTATTTCAACTTCTTACTTGAGAGGAGTGGAATATAATATATAGGTACTTTACCATAATATAAAATTTCTTATTGAAATTTAATATTTAGCATTAAGGATCATTGGTGCATTACATATTAACATAATATACGATATGAAAGATAATTCAACTGTTTCTAAGTTTTTAAAGACAATTGATATTTCGATTAAAATAAGTGGACATAATTTCAAAAATTATTTACCAGGAGGTTTGGGATACTGCTTAAATATTTCGAATTTTCTTCAGCCACAATTAGCGATATGCAATTGCTTCAATTATTTTATTTTAGGACAGAAAGTTCAATTATCAGTTTGTAAATTACTTCTGTAATTCCAAGCTCTTAATGTCCTAATTTAAATATTATGTATGTCGAGCAATTAAGACGTTTTAACAGCGGTAATTTAATAATTTTATTATAATAGGTATTAACCATAAATAAGTTTTATAGGTACGTTTCGCCCCCCTCTGTAATTTTTTTTGTGTCAAACGTTTGAACTTCCATTCAAATAGTTTGAACCACACACTTCGTGAAAACTTTTGGAGGGGGCTGTAGAAATAACAGCTCAATAAAAATTAATTTCTTTAGAATAGAACTCTAAAACTGCTAGCCCCCCCCCCCCCCCCATCTTGTTTTTATAAATAAAATTAATACAAATCGTTTGAGCTTTTATTCCTATAATTAGGTTAGAGCGTTTAAAATATTGTGAAATTGATGTTGCTGATAATAATTAAAATAATTAAGTAAATAATAATTAAGATAAGTCCATAGCAGTGGCTTGAGTTATTCGCGAAAACATTTTGGTCGCGAATTTTTAATTAGATAACTTATTTTTAATTGGTGTTAATCGTTTGATATAGGGTAGAATAATTAAAAATAATAACAGAAAACATCATTAGCAATTTAATACATAATAATAATTCGGGGCATTCTAATTGGCTCTGAATGTTGTGGATAGATGGACATGGGCCAGAGCAGCTCCAAAAGATTAAACAATATCGTAATCACACTTATTTTGACTACTAGACCAATCATATTACACTAATTTAAGGGCTTAACCTTCCCATTTATTTTCCCCGATTGCATTACTTTGGTTTGAATTTCTATAACTGGAAAAAGAAAATCTTTCATCGTAGAAAAAACAACTAGACGCTGTTTGGTTAATCTTAAATATCTCGAAAAGTAAGCAAGATATGGTAATAAAATATACTCATCTTTTTTGTAGAGCGTAAAATTATCTATGTACAATAATGATTTCAATAAAATTTATCGTTAAGTCAGTGGTTTAGATAGCACGCGCTAACAACCTCCGAAAATCGACGATTTGATGGTTTTTTGATGTGCCAATAATTTTTTTTGTCATCTAGAATGGAATTAAAAATTTCGCACATTATGTGAGAACTTTAAAGAATACTTTTAAAGGTGTAACCGAATTTTAGATTCTTCTTTGTTTATTTTTACTGTTGAGCGGTCTTAAAATAAATTTTGCTGAAAAATTGGAGAACAAATTTTAAACAAAAAAAAGGCCTTTTCCGATGAACGTAGAATTTTATATTGACACACAAAAAGAAGCGTTATCCAACCTCTACGTAATATTACATAATTTTGTATGTGAATAAAAATTTCTACGAAAAAAACACGAAGGTCCTTCTTCGTATAAAATTTTATCCTCAATGAAATTCATATAAGATTCCTGTTAAATCAATTCTGAGACTGCTTAATCATATCTTTTTGTTTGAAACGGTACAACATAAACAAAGAAAGGTCTAAAAATTGATTATACCATGAAAAGTGTTCTTTGAAGTTCTCTGATATTATATTATTTTTAATTCTTTTATTTTTAATAATATTTTTAATTTAATTCTAAATAGCCTAAAAAAATTATCGGCGCAAAATAAAAAAAACTAAATCTATGATTTTCGGAAACTGAATTTCAGAGTTGGACGGCGCGTGCAAGCTAAACGATTGACTTATGATAAATATTGTTCCAATCAATATTGTAGATAATTTAACGCTCTACAAAATTTATGTATAGTTTGTTAACCCATCTTGCTTCATTTTCGAGATATTTAAGAAAAACAAACAGCATCGCCTTCTTTGTTTAATTTTTCGAAGCAAAATGTATCCCACTTATAGAAATTCAAACCAAAGCTATTCATGGTATTTTCAACCCGGGAAGAGTAATTATGGAGGGTTCAATATCTAATAAGACTGGTCTAAGCGATAAATATTTGTTATTAGACTTTTTGTGATAAAACATTTGGTAAGATTTGCAGTTTCGTGATTAAAAACAGAGGGTAGATAATGGGAAAGTCTAAAAATATCTTTTAGATCTGCAGTAGTCTAATACCAAATATTACAATAATAAAGCATTTAATACGCCTTCCAATTTAGTGGTGACATCTGTTGATAACCTCCTGGAGTACACCAAGTGTTTCCAAAACTCCCATAAGGTTTGCATATCTGATCTAAATATAATCAAAGCTAGGGCTCTCAAGAAGTGTTTGGTTGTTGGTTGCTACCGCTGTTTCTAAATAAAATTTCTAAATATGCTGTATAATGAAATTGCGAGTTGTCCATTTTCTTGTGAACAAAGGCAATATTTTAATGTGCATGAAAGTATTGCCTTTTACATCAGATACCAGTTTCTACCTTATGGTTTTTGGGATAAAGATTAGTTTTAGAGTAGAAACTCTTTCTTTTACTGTTCGTGTTTAGGTCAAACCTCACAACCTAATTATTATTTTTATTAGTTCTCTTTTAGTTGGTGTATTTTCTGAACTAATAAATAAAATCTGCCGATAGGTTACTATAGATTCTGAATATCGGCGGTATTAGGATGTGGCAACTTAGGGGGAAAATGGACACGGACAACTCGGCGATCTCACCGGCGTAAACTGCATTTAAAATTTAAACAAAAACGAATTGTAAAATTATAATTGAACGATCGGTCATTATAATCTACCAAGTAGATATGTTTCAATAAAACAATCTAACATCGAAAATCAACAGTCAAGGTCGTATTTAGAATCAACAAAGAATACTAGCTATTTTTTCTTTCATCGCTGATAATTGTTGTGATATTAACAATTGTCACTTATAATACAACTAAGATTCAAATTTTGTAGAGAATTTTTAAGGAAATCAGGTACTAATGCGCCCTTTTGCATTTTCTATTGGGAATTTACATTAACCATGCGCCACTACGCGTCCATAATATTAACTACTCCGTTTAGTATACCTACCCAAAATTTTATACGTGTATTTGTTAATTAATTGTGTGTTAGAATTTGAATTTTACCACTATTACAACGCAGTCGACTAGCTATATTAGTACAATACGCATTAATAACTTATGTGCAATATCGTGCTATACTAATTAGAACAGCCATTATGACGCGACGTTAGCGCCCTCATCGGTGATGTAAATTCCCAATAGCAACTATGCTCGTAATTTCTAATCAAAATTTTATAGAAAATTTGAACACTGGTTGTATTAGAAATGACAATTGTCAATATCACAACGAACATCAACGGTTAAGGCCATATTCAGATCAGCGATCAAATAAAAAATAGTAAATGTTCCTTGTTCTCTGATTGTAAATACGGCCCTGATTGTTGATATTCGATGTCATATTGTTTTATTGAATTATAATGACAGATCCCGCACTATAATTTTACAATTCGTTTTTGTTTTAATTTTATCTTTTAAGTACAGTTACGTCGGTGGCGTCGCCGAGTCCTGATGTTGTCGCGTACCAGGATGGAAACGTGGATGAGCTGCGATGATATCAGTGGGAAATTCCTGGTTAGAATCGTAAATTATACGAAATTTCTTCACTAAGCTCTTTTGTGAACAGCAACACGCTGTGAGTTTATATTTTCACCCTAAATTACCGTTTGCCAAGTTTAAGCCCATTTGTAAAGTAATTTTTGAAATTTTAATTTTTTCCAATTTTTCTTGTCCATATCTCAATCATCCGTCGTCCCGCGAAGGAATTCTTTAACACTGATAAATAGCAAATATCTATGCATTTTTTTATAAAAAAAATGATATCTTTACGAAATGCAGAGAAACTGATATAAATTATTGAAAAATACATATCATAATCAAAACAATAAAACGCTAATGAAGTAGTTTTTTTATTTACGTTTTCTTATGCTGACATCGATGAAGGTAAAATTTACGTTTCGCATATTTGGGAAAGTTTTAAATGCCTCGAGGTTCAAAGTCACCATTTCTAAATATTAAAATGATGATGATGTTATTATGTGATTTACTCGTAAAAGTTCGTGGCCATCAAAGAAAGTAAAATTATTATTCAAATGTTATGAAAATTATTCGAAAATGTAATAATAAGCTTATAGATTCTTGTATTACGAATTATTTCGTTATGCTTCATTTAATCTGGTTTTAAAAATTATACCGAATAGTTTCCTTTTGTATTATAATTGAAATTTCTTAATGGCCCAACTTCCTCTCATTGTAACTTTTCTTTTTAATTATGTAGTATTACTACTATACCTATATATCTGATAGGTTCTATGGTATACTACTTAATGTGGAACTTCTTCTCAATTAAATAAGGAAGCACATTTTTTTTATTTATTGGATTAGATAATGCAAAGTCGATTTGGGAAAGTGAATATTAGAGAATGTATTGGCAGATATTGGATTTTAGTAAACTTTAACACTAATAGTCGCGCTTATTAAGAACTAAATGGTGTCTCAATATTACTATTTTGAATAGGAGAAAGTAAAAATTGGAAATATTTGACTGCAATAAAATTGAAGCTTGCACAAAGGCTCATTAAATATGTTATTGTAAATACTGATGCAACGTTTCATGCTTTACCTATTCATTTTGAAAAATTTATCTTGTTTACATTTTTTAAAAATTGGGAAACAATGGCAAATAAAATGTAGATCTTAACATAATTTACCAAATGATGAAATCGTGACCAAAATATTATTTAAGACGGCAATACAAATTCCAAATTTGGCCACCGTGGATAACTATTTCAAAATTTATATTTTGTATCTAATATAGTAATAGCTATTTAATTTTAATCTAAAATTGAACACGAAACCCGATGGTTATATTTGCACAAAATATTTTGGCGCCAAAAATGAAGCTAATTATTTCTTAAATTTAGGAATAGAAAATTTCCCAAATATTAAGATTATAATGCAAATTAAAAAAGTAATTAATTAAAAGGTCAAGTTATTGTTAATATAAGTAGGTTAATTAGAATAAGGTGCATTTAAATAAAAACCATTAAAGAAAGTGTCTTGGTTTTTGTATTATGTTGTGTATGTATTTGTGTGTAGCTATTTATATTATACACTTTATTCGACGCGTCCTTTCACCGATTGTTGTTAAAACTGCATCAACCACCTTTCTTTTTTGACCTAATACCCAATATTAATTTTGTTTAAAAACTGAAATTTACTCTTCATCGATAAATGTCGCAATTTGCTTGGACTTTAATTAAATTCCTAATTGTAGACTTACCTGAGCTTTTACTAAGGGTAATTTGACGTTCCGGTTCTAAGCTATCTCGAACTTGATAGTATCTCATTCCACTTGTGTACAACGTTCCCGGTATCAAATGTCTCATTATCAATTCTCTTGCTAATGTTCGATCGGTAACAGTTTTTGTTACATCTTCGGGTGATAAAATTAGGAAAGCCTTGTCCGTCGGTGCAAAAAGAGTGAACGTTTTGGTTCCTAAAAATTTACATTTACGCAACTTCAGTAGGTAATAACTTATAATAGCCCACCTTGTAAACTTTCTGCTAACCCAGACGTAAATAATGTTCTTAAGAAATTTGTAAATCTTCTCTCACGATCGGATTGTAGTGTTTGAATAATGTCACCCACGGGAAGGGGAAACATGACACGATCCACCGCATGTGCGGTTCCTTGAGGAATTTCGATATCCCGTTTATCTTCGACCACCTTGGCACCGTTAATTGTGGTTATCTGAAAATGTTTTCATTGTTTAAGCAAATGATTTACAATGTATTCTTTTATTAAAACAACTTTTTTTCAACAAAAGTATTAACACACAACTCACTTTTATATCGTTCCATTCCTGATCGTGCATTTTGTACTGATTAACTCTCAATTGCGTACCGGCTAAAGATACACCTGTCATTTCATCTTGTAACGTGTCGATCGTGAAAGATCCAGGAATTACGTGATGTAACAACAACTGCAAAAAGTTATTAATTAAGCAATTTATCGAAAGATTAAGACGCGAGTTTTAAATTTACTTACCCCACTCAACAGTCTGGGATTTTCTTTAAACTTTTCTTCTGCTCTCTCAGGACCCCCCAATTGGACTAATAAAGTTCTGAATGCTTTATCGGTTGGAGCAAATACCGTATACGGTCCGGTTTCGTTCAAAATCGTGTCCAAGCCAGACTGTTTCAAAAATTTGGCCATTGCAAACAGACCATTTTTCTTTAACACTTCTGTCAATTCGAACCGTTTGGATGTGATGTTGAATAAGTTTTCGTTTTCGGTGGTCGTCGATGGCACTTCAGTTGTCTGTGTTACCGTACTTGGAAAGGTCGCCGATCTGAACGATGGAGATGAAATGGGTTTATACGTTGACGATATTCCAAAATTGTTATCGTATATCGAATTTTTGCTAACAGTGGAAGCGGTAGACGCTTGTCGAATCAAATCGTTCGATACCGAATTTTGATTAAATCTTACTTTTAGAGGTGGATTTACATTTATGACTTCTTTTGGAGTTGAGCTCGACGTCAATATTCTTGTAGCAGAATTTGTCGAAGGAGCTACGCCGATGTTGGTAGATAATTTAAACGTTTTTGTGACTTTGTCCGAACTGGCAAAAGAATTGGGCAAAACTGTTACGGATGGAATACTTTTTGTGGGATACGGCTCCTTGGTTATAGGAGCTGGTGTCGAGGTAACGACAAACTTGACGGTAGATTTTGGCGAAATCGTGGAAGATGCCGAAGGCGCCTTTTTAGGTAAAGACGGCAATTTTATTTCACCTTGTTTGATTCTTTTTATAACAGATTCGACGTCGGATTCGTTTTTAGACTTTTCATCGTTTCCTTTCACACCTTGAACTTTGTAACTACCGTCGGCTTGTTCTTCCAGTAAAACGAACGTAACTTTTTTCTCGTTGGGTAGATTCGACGGTATACCGCTTATGTGTTCCAGACCGCCATTGTCGGCGTGCTTGAGCAATTCAAAGTCTGCTCCCGGCGGTAACACACCTTTCGTTAGCTCCTCAAAATATTGCTTTGGCGGTTTTATGGTGGTCGTACTTGTGGTCGTTGTGTCCTGAACCAATTCCTGAATGGAATTGATACCGCTTAGCGGTGTTGCACCTTTGATCAAGTTAGGATCGGACGTCTTTATTATTTGTACTTTTTGTCCATTTGGAAGCGAAATCTCCCTGGACGCTATATTTTTTCCTAGTTCGTCTTCCGGATTTTCGCCGATTGCCAATCTCAATTGAGCCAACAGATCGTCTTTGTTTATTTGATGATTTTTGTATTGGTTCTGCAATTGACTTAAATCGTCCAACGATTCGATGGGCCTAATTTTTTCTGTCGCCGGAATTGCGGTAGGTAAAAATGGGATCTGCTTCTCGAATTTATCGTTCGATTTAGCTTTCTTTTGGACATTTTGTAATTTGATTTGGTTAAATAAATTTTGTTGGCTGGTTTCTAGTTCGTAGTCGGCAATTTTAGATTTTTCGGGATTTCTGATTGTCTGTGGAGTTTCGGTAGTGGTTGTTGTGGTGGTGGTCGTCGTCGTGGTGGTCGGATGTAGTTTGTAATACTGTTTTATTGCCGAATTAAATAGGGGGACTTCTTCGGGATAGATGTATCGTGGATTATTTAAAGAATAATCGACCCTGGGCGCACCGGGAGGCTTGTACAAGCGCGTATATAATTTCTTTTTCAAACTTTTTTGCGTTTCGACAAATTCGACGTGGTCCGTTTGTGCTTTATTTAGAGCAGCGTCGTACTGTTTTTTTACGTATTGGTTGTGTTTATCGATTATTGCTTGTTTGTCTTGTAAGAGTTTTTTTTGATCGGGTGTTAAATTTTCCTGTCTTTGTAAAGTGTCGTCTATCGAAAATTGTGATTCGGCAGATGATGTTATCTGAAATTTTTGATTAAGTTGCTGCTGAGCATTATTAAAGTTATTAAAAGTTTGAATTTGGTTGCTACTATTATTAAGCTGCTTTGGAGTAAAGCTAGTTTGGGTGTGATGTTGAATTATTTTTTGATTTTGTTGATGATTTAATGGCAAAGGTGAATTGGAAATAGTCAAAGTTTGCGGAACGTTTTGTGCTTGATGCTGATTTACTGATGAAGATGTTAGGTGCTGATTATGAAAAATGGGTTGCTGAATTGGAACACGTGCAGTCAAAGGAAGATTATTGGGTAGAGGATTTAGTACCTGAGGTTGCTGATGATGCTGATGCCCTATTATGGGTTGCGAATTTTGTAGGAATTTTTGCTGTTGATTAAATTGTTGTTGGTTTTGTAAAATTTGTTCGCTTCCCAAATTATTGGATTGTCTCGGAAAGGGTTGATTGTTTAACAAATTTTGATGAATGTTGAACCTGTGTTGGTGCTGTTGTATATCGCTTAAAATGTGGCCTTGCTGTTGCGGTGACAATCTCGGCGTGTTTAATTGGGCAGGAAAGGTCTAAAACGGAGAGAGAAAGGTTTTAAGTTTTTTTTCTTTAAATTATACTAAAATTATGCCTGATCAAGATTGAATTTAAAAACTATTTAAGTGATTAATATTTATACAAGATTTTCATTATTACCATAACTAAAATGATAAATTAATAACACATTAGCAGAGGAAGTTCCGGTTAAAGCATCTTGTGAACATTTCACACAAATCACAATGACGATGGAAGCCATAATATTTGAATAGAAATTCACATCAGAAGACAAAATGTGATGCAATCAGTTTTGTTACTCTTCCTTAGTTTTTAATGATAATTCATTGTTGATTTAATGTGTTGAATTAATTTTGATAATTCTCATTAAAGTTACGTAAAGATTGAATATTACTTTCCTTTAGTTTTTCGTACTATCTAATTGTATAAAATGGTCGAACAACTTTTATACTTGTCACATTTTCAAGTTTTTATTGTACAAAAACCATAATTGCTTTCTTTTATTGTTGATCGCTATTAAAAATTTTATTTGAAAAGTAAAATGCTAAATTGCTCAAGTGCTTTTCTTTAAATTGTTTTACTTCACTTAATATTTATTATATTATGACTTATAAAAATAATTATTTATTATTATTGTGATTACAATAAAAGAACTTTTTTGTAAAAGTAATAGTATTTTGTGGAACATTGTAAGAAATAGGCACGGGAGACTTAAAAATTGTACAAGGTATTATTTGATTTCATTAATAATTGATGCCCCAATTTATGACGCAATATTAACGAAGATATGATTGAACAACATATTAAACGGTTTCGTTTAAAGTAAAAGTAGATGTACATATTTAAAGAACATTCTTAAGATTACTTATAGTTGAATTCTGCATTAATTTAAATAAATAAGTAGTATCTTTTGAATTTAAGAGAAACGCATTGCATTACTTAATTATACACAATGATCGTTCAATATTTTATAGACAAGTCACCGAGACAAGCATTGAATTTAAATTAAGTTTACGTCTTTTTTTATCTCTTTAAATACCTATAATACCTGATACTTACTTAACTCACCAGTAATAATATCCTAGAGTATTCAATAAAAAAAAACAAAATTGAGCAACGTTTTACCGCTTCGTGCACTTATTTGGCCTAAAAATTTTATGTCCTCTTATAAATTATCTGAAATCTTTTAATGGATTGATGGTATATTGAGTAATAAATTATTTTCTTTTCTCATCTAAGTAATATTTTTAATTGGGTATTTTAAAAATGGATCTCAATTTGTATGCTTCATCAAGGAAGTGGATATACGTAGAGACATCAGATATTATCATAACAACAAACATTACAAATTTATATGGGTGAGTGAGTGAGCGGTAAATTGATTACCCATGGGGTTTCACTTGCCATATTTACAGTACCCAGAGGCAAGAGAAAGTGAAGAGGAATCTGCGGTGCTTATACTTTACTGGTAGTACATAAATGTATGTATTATAATTAAATTTAGTTAAAATAACTATGCATACCTACCTAATTGTTATAATTTTTTATGAAAGCTATGAAACCTCAAGTTTAAATAATATTGGACATTGCTATGCAAATTATTTGATCTTTTCTCTTATTAACCTCAACTTGGTTTTGCCAATATAACTAAATGCGATCTTTCTCTATATTAGGTATTGTATTTGTGTTAAGTAATTTTTACGCGTATAATTTGCAATATTAATCGATTATTTCAAAATAAAATTTAACGTTTATTTATACAAATCTATTTAAAATGCAGGTAAAATTACAAAATTATGTATAGGCCGTAAAAAATTTAATTGACAATTAAATGCGAATCTAGTGCAGAAATCTTGAGAATTAAACGCTTTATAACGCTTGGGTAACTTTTTTAATATTAGTTTGTTGATCCGTTGATTGTTAATTACGCAATTACTTATTACTTGCACGGTAAGGATAGCATTCTAATTACTTTATGGATCGTAGAAATTGCAACTTTATTGATAGGTAGTATAAGTGTAATTTGTTTTTAATTTGAGTTTTTGCAATCTACACATAAGTAGGTATACTAAACCAGATGAATAATAGGGCAAATTTGTCATCGACGTGTAAAGTGTAATCGCACCTTCGTTAGATAATTAATTTTCAATTACTCCCGTTTTACTTATTAATAAAGCAAAATTATTTTTGGAAGAAAGCTTTATTGAGGCTATTAAAAAAAATAGTTGTTATATGGTAATCTCATAATTAATGACAAAAACAACAATTCATTTGTACATAGGGAAACTTGTCAAGATCAATAATTGTTTTATATCAAGTTTGATTTGACCTTAAAACTCGAGGTGCCTTACCTAAGATAACTTTCTCTTGAGGTCACATATCTCTTTAATTTATTTAGATAAACAATTTTATTATATTATAGATTATAAAAAGTTAGCATATACTTAGTATACAATTTACAAGTTGCTTCTTTCTATTAAAAAATAAATACACTTATTGTTAAGTTTATGGTCTCATAGGATAACAAGTGATTTCTTATTATTGTTGTTGATCATTAATCGATTATTGTTGTTAGTTATATATGTAACTATTTTAGTTCAATACACATTTTTATACTCTAAAAGTAAAATGCATCATAAAATGAGTAGAACGACTTCTTTAACCAACAAAGCCTAATATAATATTAAAAAATGAAAGTAAGATTTATCTTATTGTTGTAAGTAATTCAAACAAAAAATACAATAGCGAAGATACTACATCATAGTCGAAAGTTACCACTAATAGGTAAAAGAATTCAAATCTACTTCTAGTAACGCGACTGTCTATTATTTTTTTATTTTTAAACTAACATACAGTGATAATAATATGGGAGGGGGGAGGTTGCCCCAATCATTTTATACATAATTAATAAATTTGGGATTCATTAATTTTTAATTTTTTAAGGTATTGTTAACGATTTAAATTGAAAAATCAAATTTTAAGATATTGCCCTTTTTATATAATGCTATGATATCTCCCAATAAATTAGGGGGGGTACAACCAATTTCGAGAAAATATCGTGCTTCATTTTCAATTTGCATTCCTGAATAAGTATTCCAAATTTTATTTATTTTTCTCTCGAGAGCTCATCTGCGTCCGCGATTATTGCTTTAAGTTACCTTTCTTGAAATTGACTATTTTATCTTTTCAATTTAACGTTCCTTATAAAATTTTATTCTACATTTCCAAAATTTATTGTTTACCTATTAACTTCTTTAATTTTCTTTTTTAATTAAACTCCACATTGTCTTCATTTTAAAACCTTTTATTTCACATTCTATAAATTTTCAATCGCCTATTTAAGATTCTGTAAAACTCAGCTTAAATTAAACTTATTTTTATTATGCAATTGCATTAATTTTCTAAATTAATTGTCATCCGTCCACTTCTAACCAAATAATTACTTCTTCTTTCCTTTTATCACTCATCCACTTCCAATCCCAATTAAACACACTTTTACTTTTAAGCAATTTAATTTATTTTTTTTAACCCGCGTCTATTCTATTTCATGGCTCTTGCGTGAGTTCATTTCTTTCCATCCAATCAAATATAACTTTTCCAAAATTCAAATTAACATCTTATAGTATTCCTTTTAAAAACAAAAATTTCGTGGCATTATATATTTTTTTTATCTAATTTGTTTCATATTTTAACCATGTATTGATTGTACAAAAAAATTGAAGGGTACAGGGAGAAAACAATTTAAGTCACATTTTATGTTTTGCGAGATAAATGCATTTTAATTTTCAAAACTCATAGAAAATTTTTGTAATAAATAATATAATAAGTATATGGTTAATTGTTTAAGAAAGTACATAATATAATAAAATAATGTAAGTAAATTAAAAATTTTGTGCAATTGGACCGCAGAAGCCCAAAAAAGCTGGTGACTTTGATTGTTTTCTCCTAGTGGACCTTTTATAAAAGTGTTCATATCATTGAACTATGAATGTTTTTTTCATTCTTTTATGCATTGTAAGATGCTGCAAAATACTATACATAAAATTCGAACAAAATCTGGAAATCGAGAATTTTGGACTTAGATTGTTTTATCCCTGTACCTACCCTTCAATTTATTGGTTAGACCTAAATTTTAATGATTTTAATTATAATTTTCTCGACACTTCAACTAAGAATATTTTGCAAATAGGGCCTTACCTGTTTAGTTAAGTTTTGTCCGACTAATGTGAGGAAGAGGTACCTACAGTTGGGCTTAAAAATGGTAGCTTAATCATTAGTCAAATAAGTGCAATTTAAAATGCATCTTTTCTTTTCATTTTAATACGTTTTCTTCTCTTTTAAATAAAGCCCTAAATTATATGCAGGATGCCTTTACTTAATCAGAATTTTGTGACGTAGGTGCCAATTTATTTGAGCCCAACTTTACCTCGAATAATCGATAATTCTCATTGCGCAAAACATGTAAAAATATGGCAGCGGCCGGAAAATTGAATCTACTGTAATATAATAATACAGAAAGTGCCTACCCCCTTATACCATAGTTTTAGAGACTGGAAGGTATGGAATACCCCACAGTTACGCATAAATTGTGAAAGATAATTTATAACCGTATGCTCCTCAGTATCATTTGACCAGGAAAAGAAATCTTGAAAACAAGGCGAAGAGAAAATTGCAACAATTGAATGCTTCTGAAAATTAAGTATTATGGCTGGGGAGTATTCCATACCCCCCAGAGCCCCCGGTCTGTGGGGCTATTTTGATCAATATGAACTTCTGAAGATTGAAATTAATATATATCTGAATGACCTTTGTTATTTATGGTAACGAAGGGAGCGGATTTTATATGGGTGCCTCGAATATCACGAAAGATTTTTTTATGAGATTTGGCTCGGTTAACGCGGAGGAACGGATAACCAAGACTGGAATAATCGGAGTTCTATTGTACTAAAAATATAGACAATAAAAACAGGTATGCAAAAATCAGAAAAAACTCAAATATGCAGATCGGACCTTCTTTCTTAATATGGCAATGTAGTCGATATCACTATTGGTATTAATACAAATTTAGTAAAGTCCCTTTAATTAATAATAGTATCTAATTACTATTAATTTCCCTGTATTTTAATACTAAACTATTGTCCTCGAGACACGTTCAGGTGCATGTTCATAATATATGATCTAAAATGGACTAGTAATAAGCTCACTTTTTACCGAAACCTGGGTTGTACCTATGGAGGTAGTCAGCATTATGTAGATACTATTCATGAGAAGTCGGCAATGTTGTGCTCCAAATTTTTTTTGGAACATTATATTTTCGGCAACGATCCGTTACTTGATAATAAATTTTTACTGTACCTATAAATTTTCTTAAAGATTTCAGCCTCCCCAAAATGAGGTTCTGGTTACGCCACTGGATATACTTCTTGCAATTAATTTATTATTATTAGTTGGAATTACTCTGCCTTGAATAGCATACATAAATCCTTCAGTTTCGAAATGCACTAATCTCCGCTTCAACTATTCTAATGAGATCTTATCGATTCCATTAGAATTCAAAATGCACTTTATTACTATTAATTATTATTTTATTTTTAAATTAACACACAGTGGAAATTAGAATAAGAAGAGGAATTAACTCCAACAATATTATTCTTTACATTGTCTCTTTTTTTATTCATTTATAAATTATTTATAATTATCCATTTGTTATTGAAATAAAATATTATACTACCTAATTCATAAATTTTAATTTTGCCTTATTGACTTTTTTTGACTCTATAACTCCCATCAGCGATTGTCGAGGATCACTTTTTGCTTAGGGCGATGTCAAAACTTTATGATACGTTTTGAGTACCATTGAGTAAGATTTTAATAACAACAATTATTTTTCTTTCAATTTTATCTCCTCCAATTTAAAAAAGTCACGAGCAGATACTGCAAATGAAGCTCTAAACAATTGATGGCTCATGATACAACTTTACTTTTCTTGGATCGTTACCTAAATGGTAAATATTACTTTTAATCCGTAATGTTGAGGTTGTGAATGCAGTTTAATTAACAAATCGTGCAGGGTCAAGTTGCCAGAACTTCTCACTTATATTTATTTTAAAACCGACTGCAAATTGTTTTTATCCAAATAGGTAATCATATCTATACAGGCGTAGGCTCCTTTTCATACCTTTCTAATTACCGGGAACCAAATAAAATGTACTATAGTCCATTCAGTTTAAGTCTACAGAGGTGCAGTATCGAAAGGCGACGCTGATTGGTTAAAATTTAAATATAGTAAATTTTATTTGCAGTTCGAGGCTGCACCTCTGCTGACTTGCACCGAATGACTGTACTTAGCAGATTCCAAATTGCATGCATTATGTTATTGGGTAATCCAAGGAAGGAGTATAATTTTTTTGATGAAGTTGATCGGTCTTTTGTAGGCTACAGTACCAAGCCTTAAAGTAGGAAGTACTTATTTACTACATTTAAAAGCATGTATATATCTATACATAATTAAGAAAATCAAAAGAAAGCATCGCATTGACAAATGTATCCATTTACTTCTTATAAGTTACAAGGTAGTGGAGTATATCGTCGGTTTAGAGGTAAAACTCAGTAAGTAACGTTTTTATGTTTTAGGGTAATTAACGATTTACTTGTAATTGTATTAATTGAATTGTACGTAACAACTTAAAAATGTTACGATTCAATTATTCATACAATTACAAGTAAATCGTTAATTACCCTAAAACGTAACTAATTTACTTACTGAGTTTTACCTCTAAACCGAAAATTATTCATCAACTTGGGAATAAAATATAAATAGGTATATAAGATAATTTGCTATTCATGATCAATATTTTTCTGGAGCTATTACAAGAGTCGTGCCGATTTTTAAATACACACCTTACTCGTTATTCCAAAAAGAAACCAAAATCCCATTCATATTTTAATACTGTGGGAGGTTTTCAATTTTGGTTTCTAACGCATTGCTGATATTATTTAAAAGTTATTTTTTGAATCGTAAGCAGTACATTCCCAATAATGGTTTTAGCTTTTTAAAGATCCTATGTATCTCCGAGAAACGTTTCCTGGACTTATTTGTCTCTGAACTCTAAACAGAGCTTAAACCAAATTTCTCTAACCGATTTTTTCTGATCACGTGAGAGTCTAAGAGAATTTAGATCCTTTAGAATTACATAGACAGCTAGCACAAAATTTAATTATACACGTACTTTAAAATGATCTGGTGAAAGCTCATATTGAAAGATATGGAAATATATCGCCAAGCTTTCTGTCGAGGACGAACTTGATTCAATATCTGCTCACCCACAACAGAATATTTTCGATAGATTCCTTATGGTATACTTCAAATCGTCTTGTTTGAATCTTTTCTATAATCTGTATACATAATCCCAAGCTTGCAATTAAATAAATACACGTTATCAATACTTTTTAATAAATAATTTAATTAGTATTTTAAATCCTATGCAAAGAAAAAAGAAATTAAAACTGTATAATCTTAAAATTAACACACGTATTGTTGGTTTCGCTAAAATAACATAATTATTTGCGTGAGAAAATAATTGAATGGATGTACTATTTTTTTTATAGAATTATGGGAATTCAAATAATTTTTCATATTATTTGGCATGGCTCTTTCAGAATATACCAAGAAGAATTTTAACAAAACTATTTTCTCAGGTGAATATTTAATAAGCTTATTTTACGTAAAAATTGTTTTGAAACAAAACCCTATTTGGGGTTCCTAAAGATTTTTTACATTCCGATATTTTAAAATCATTTTCACTTACTGTTTGTGATGGTCCCACAATAAATTGTGCAAAAGTTGCTTCCATACACAAAACGAATACAATATAACTAATATAATTTTTCTTGATTTTAACACCAATTTTTATAATAGCCGGCGCCATCGTGGTAACAACAAAGTAAAAGCGCGACTTCCAACTATTATTCTCATCCGGAAAAGACTCTTCTTTTACAACTCTCCCTCTCACGAGATTATTATTTTAATCCCTACTATTTAAGTACTCTACAGTTTCACTAAACATTTTTTAACGTGGTAATGCTTTGCGCTAGGACGATATATTTTTCGACAACATAATATAAAAATACTCAATTACATGTTATTAATTAATTTCGTTTAATCAATTCTGCATTCTGATTTTTTTAAAATGCATTCACTTTAATATGTGCTCTTAGGCGATCGCATTAAAGAGACGATTGACCCAAAAACGACGTTCACGCAAGTCCTTATAAAAATTACAAAATTATGAAAGTACCTACTTTGGAGTATGTACGTATATTTAATCTGTCCAATATTAAATTAATCATATTGCAAACGAATTTTGGATTTAACTGAATTTTTGAGGAAAGTGACGAGTAAAATAAAATTTTTACCAAAAGGATAGGTAGATGATATTATCCTTGCAGGTTATTAAACGTAAAAGTTGCAGTTTGATTGTACATATTTATTAGGTAGGCATAATATTATGATACCTAATAAATTTAATAATTATTACATAATTTTTCTATCAAGGAATAACGAACGCATCAATTAACATATTAACATATAAATGGCCATATTAGACGCACTTTGACCCCTCACATATTTAAATCATCTTTAAAAGTAAAAGTTGGTAAATATTTTTCAAGTGAAAGCTTAAAATACAGTTCTTGCAAATTAAATCTCAAAAGCATCAACAAAATACAATTAGAAATGTCTTAATTTAATTTTTGGTGCTTCCAAAAATGTGCTCATCTTTCCTCATTAAAAGAATTTTCAATGGCTTTTCAAGTCGAGTTAGTACAACTACTTTTACTAATGGTTTATAGTTTAAATTTTTCTGGTCTACAATTTCGGTGGCAATAGATTATAATTTCTGCTAGTAATCGGACTAATTTACCTTTTAATTTAAAATATATTAACACTCTCGTTTCCTTAAACAAATAGTACTGTCGTAAATTAAAATTTTATTTGTACTTTTAACTTTCACTTGTAAATTTTCCAAACCTGATTTCCAAAAGTGTATTTCTTTATAACGACCTAATTTTAATGGAATTTTTTAATGAAGTCGCTATATATTTTTTTCCGATACTTAGAAGTAGTTACTACGTGATGAATGGATCCAAATCCGATAATAAAGAAAGCCCTTTTGAACGTTGCCTTATAAAAAAATAAAAAATTATACCTACCTACAGAGAAATTAAAAAAAAACTTAGCTTGAACGTGCAGAGAAATTTTATTCAGAAGGCACTTTTTTAAAGCATTTATTTAATATACAATAATTAATTGATTCGTAGTTCATGTGGTCAAACAGAGCCAGTATTTCAGTGAACATTTTCATGACCCACAATTTGTACAGAGGTGTCGCTTGCCAGAGGAATGTGTTCGATAACTGGATATTCTGGATATTCTTACACAGCATCTAAATTCTAAAGCTTTCTAGTTGTAATTTAAACGCCTATTCTCTCGCTACACATGCCATCTTTATTGCCTATTATTGGATTATGTGTTTTCTTTTAGTTCTTTAATTTTCCTTAATTGGGAGATTTTTTCATTATCGTCCTGATAGGACACTTTTGTCTGCACCTTTAGCCAATCCCCATGTCGATATGCTGCCTTTCGACCTCTCTTCCTAAGACCGCCTTTAGTTTTCAATTCTGAATTTGTCTTGGCATATTTTTGATAATTTTCTTACATTAATGTAGTGTAATGAATTAATATCTTATTTCGAAAAATAAAATTTTGTACTTGCTTTTTCATGTTTTCGTATTTAATTCATAAGGTGCTTCACATCATCAACCTTTGTTATTGGGGGGGGGGGGCTGGCGAAATGTACTTCCAAAGTTAGGTCGGAACAGAAGCAGGGTCAAGTGATTCTCACATCTGCGACAGTGCTCAAGAATTCCAAATTTGTATACTCATTTGATTTATTCATTAATAGTATTTAGTATTCCAGTAGTCGTCGCACCTTTTTTCTCGACTGCCCTGATAGATCGAATTTTTTTAGGCAACTAAATATTTGGTCAGTATTTTTATCATTACATGGTCAGTATTTTTTTAAATACATGGTCAGTATATTTTAGAATAAATGGTCAGTATATAATAATATTTTGGTCAGTATAAATATTTAAGTGTCAGTATTAAATCGAATTTTGATCAGTATAATTTGTTATTTTGGTCAGTATAGTATAAATAATAAAGTTGCAGTTTTGGTTAGTATACTTTATTGGTTAGTTAATTGTTTTCGTCAGTGACCATTTTTAATATAAAATTAGAAATCGGTGGATCTGCCGCGAAGAGGTGGATCTGCCGTTAGGTTAGTGTTAGTTTTTGATATTTCTTTAGAAAACTAATTAAAAACAAACAAATCCCCGCGTAAAGTTAAATCTGCCGCAAAAAGGTGGATCTGCCGCGAAGAGGTGGATCTGCCGTTAGGTTAGTGTTAGTTTTTGATATTTCTTTAGAAAACCAATTAAAAACAAATAAATATTCACGTAAAGTTAAATCTTCATGTAAAGTTAAATCTTCCGCAAAGAGGTGGATCTTCCGCGAAGAGGTGGATCTGCCGTTAGGTTAGTGTTAGTTTTTGATATTTCTTTAGAAAACCAATTAAAAACAAATAAATCTTCACGTAAAGTTAAATCTTCATGTAAAGTTCAACGTAACATTTCTTAGTCTTCTTGCACAATTCCGGCGAGTTCTACGACCTATATAAAGTGCTCCGGTCTTATTCGCGGCATTCTGTTCTCTGTAATTATTTGTATTATTTTGAGCGTTGAAATTACTAAATTCTAATAGATTAATTTGTTAGTGGTTTTCAATTTTTGGAATTAAAGCCGCCATCCCGCCATCTGTTGACAGTATTTTGAATCACTGACAGTATGTCAGAATAGTTCGATTTTTGACAAATTAAATTTTTGTTTGCAAGACTTGTGATTTGATTTATCGAAAAAAGCGAAAACTGCACTCCGAACATTTTCCAGGTAAAAATAAAAATGGTATACTGCACTCCAAACAAAAATTATTAAATTTTTTTATTAAAAAACAAATCTCCGCGTAAAGTTAAATCTGCCGCAAAGAGGTGGATCTTCCGCGAAGAGGTGGATCTGCCGTTAGGTTAGTGTTAGTTTTTGATATTTCTTTAGAAAACCAATTAAAAACAAATTAATCTTCAGGTAAAGTTAAATCTTCCGCAAAGAGGTGGATCTTCCGCGAAGAGGTGGATCTGCCATTAGGTTAGTGTTAGTTTTTGATATTTCTTTAGAAAACCAATTAAAAACAATTTAATCTTCACGTAAAGTTAAATCTTCATGTAAAGTTAAAACTTCCGCAAAGAGGTGGATCTTCCGCGAAGAGGTAGATCTGCCGTTAGGTTAGTGTTAGTTTTTGATATTTCTTTAGAAAACCAATTAAAAACAAATAAATCTTCACGTAAAGTTAAATCTTCAGGTAAAGTTAAATCTTCCACAAAGAGGTGGATCTTCCACGAAGAGGTGGATCTGCCGTTAGGTTAGTGTTAGTTTTTGATATTCCTTTAGAAAACCAATTAAAAACAAATAAATATTCACGTAAAGTTAAATCTTCATGTAAAATTCAACGTAACATTTCTTAGTCTTCTTGCACAATTCCGGCGAGTTCTGCGACCTATATAAAGTGCTCCGGTAATAATTTGTATTATTTTAAGCGTTGAAATTACTGACGATTTATTTAAAATACTAACCATATTATTTAAAATACTGACCATATTATTTAAAATACTGACCATTTATTTAAAATACTGACAAGTTTCTTTACTGACCATTTATTTAAAATACTGACCAAATATTATTTGAAATACTGACCAAATAAATACAGGCCATTTTTTTATTATGGTTATACTACATTATTTCTGTGATTTTTCTCAAAAATGGAGGGGGTTGCTACCTATTGCGAGAAAATATCGTACCTCGAAATTTTAATTTCCTAATTTCTTTTTAAATAACCAAATCGCTGAAAACCTCCAATATCCAAATTACCAATTGGAAAAAAACGACACGTACATCTTACCGCTAGGTAAATTTCGTTTTTAGTGTTGCGTTTTTTGCATTTTTTGAATTTTGATTGTATCGACCTTTTCTTTTTTCCTCAATATAGTCTTGAAGATGAACCCGTTCAGGGTTCGAAACTAGTCGATGTGGTAAACAGTTGTTTTATTATCCCAACCCTCACACCCGAGATTTTATTTTATCCAAATTACCTTCCGAACATTTTATTATAGTAATTTTTTCCGATTATTCACTACCTTACCTAGATTAGTTTTCTGCTTCTTTCTTTATTTTCTCTTAATTAACCGTTATTCCCATAATTTTATAACAAAATTTTCTTAATTCAAAAATACACGACTTGCCTGGTCAAATCTCTAGGGCCAAGTCATTATAATCAATTTATTATAATTCCATCAGTTTTACAAATATTTCCAAAACATAGGCGTACTAAAATTATTAAACATTAAATTTTTTTATAAAATTAAAAAAAACATCCCATCTATCCCTCCCGAAAATAGCAAAATTCGTGAGCAAGGATACCATGCTCAATTAGTTTTGAGATTTTCTTAAAATCCATGCGATCAAATGCCCTGATAATTGTAATTACTTATAAAGACACGTCGTTTCAATTATTTACACATATTAGGTACCTATTAGAAAATTAAACATAGAACATTTAAATTCCTAATTAACCTTTAAATAAACCATTACAAATCTAACTGTCCCAAAATATTTACAAATCGCTTATATAATCATTTATTATAGGGTCCCTCTCATAATTGTATCCAACTATTTCAAAAATTTAAAATCATAATCAATTGCAGATCAAACAAAATTTCATAAATTAAATCAACTTTCTTTTGACCTGCGAGAGAGTCCATGGTTTATCCTTGTAATCGGCACCCCATTCTTCCATCTCCATCTCACATGCTTCTACAAGAAAACTCTTATTAAGGGCGTCCATATTTTGGGTGTTGTACCGACCGTCCTTCTCATCTTCATATATTTTCCATTTTTTTGTCTTTTCTTCTTGCCAGTGTATCCAAATTTTATCCATGTATAAGATGAGTAGTCCATCCGTCTCACTTCTCCAAACCTCCATGCATTTAATGGAATCTCCAATTTTTTACACTTTTTCTCTTTATTCCATTTTACGCATTTACGGTTCATATTTGTTCGTCTGAAATCAAATTCTATTGTTTTAAATTTTGTTTGTATTTAAGTACCATGTGTTTCTAAATTTTTCTCTGATACATTTATTTTAGTTTACCTCCAAATAATTTTCTCTTCTTTTTCATTGGTTCATTTCATTGTTTTGATTTTGTTTTACCATATTATTATTATTGAAGGCTTCTTAATTTTTTGATCCAATTCTATTTGCATTCATTTTTTCTGTTTTCTATCACCTATCTCATTTCTTCCAGAAATAAGCCAAACCCTGCCTTGTCCATGTTATTTGTTTGTTTGCTGGCTAGCTCTTTAAATTTTGGGCTGTTAATGTAAAAGGGTCGAAAAATGAATAATCCTTTTTCCGCTCCTTTCTTGCCCCACGTTGAGCACCAATTAAGTCATAGATGTATTAAGTAGATGCTGTAATACTCAACTAAAATTAAATATCGAATTCTAATTCCAAATAATTTTTCGATAAAATATTCCTTTACTTTTCACTTACTTTTTTTATTATTTATTCAACCAAAATTATATTTCAAGGCTATAAAGAGTATATGAAACTCGTAAAATTTGTGAAAAAACCACAATAAAATGTTATGAAATATAGTGAAAATTCATATAAATTATATTATCACTAATATAATTTGTGATAATAAATTTAATATTTCGCACCAATGTAGCGGCTATAATGCAAGTCGCAACATCTGGCAACGCTGTAAAATTCTGAACTGTCAAACTTGAACAGAAATCGGTTAACATTATTATACCACGCCCATTACGTAGTTCGTTAAATTTCATAGATGTTAAATTTACTTAAAACTCATGTGATTTCTAAATTGTTGAAAATTTATATCAAATTAAATTTGAAAAATTAATTAGTTAATTAAACAATAAATCAAAATTATGTTATAATTTTATAGTGGACTACTTTCTTGTTGTAATTTCGTTGCTAAATTTTCTTGAGTGATCCACGAGTAGACCGACATCTTGCAAAATGGTGAATATTGTTTAAATTTTATTGAATCCAGATCTGATAAATCTGGATAAAATAACATATTGGGTTTTGATAATTTGCTGATGATTTTATTTTATTATAATGTTAAGATATCGACATTAGACATGGAAAATGATATCGGTTAAATGGGCGCCACGGGGCGTAGGGGATTTATGAATGTCTAGTAAACCGGGGCCGTCCGTTCTGTTATTACCTGCTGCCGGAACTATTGTAGTATCCCGCAGTTGGACTTTGGGGATTAGCTGCCACCAGATTATTTTTATTTAATATGAGAATAATCAAACTCATCGGTAGTCGTAGCTCGGTAAATTGAAGACGTAGGGGATAAACTCGTTTGCCAAATTAAACACAGCGATAAATTTAACGGGGGGTTTATTAATAATAAAAAAAACAGTAATAAAAAGAGATACACAAAACAAAATAATGGCACGAAATATAATTAAATGGTATAAATAAAGAACAAAAATGAGTCGATTCTCTTACCTTGTAGAAAATAATCCTAAATAATTTGTATGTCGGTGTTGCGACACTAATAATATTAATGAAATCGGTTTTTAATCATTTTATAACTTAGAACTTTTGTATTTGAAAATGAATACTTCAATAAAAACACTTAATTTAAATTTAAAAATCAAACCGGCGCGAAGTATTTAGCTAGTGAAAAATTAAGAAGCGACTGACTATTTGACTAATTTTTGAGTCGTATTTATGAGAATTTCGTCCCTTAGGGGAAGAACTTATCAAATGATAAATTGGTCTTTAGGTTGAATACTGACCCCTGGGGTCGTATTTCTGTCAAGTTAATTTCCTTTTTAAGTAAGAGAATCTATTTGGGCTTAAATTAATTTAATAATTTGTGTGTCGACACTTCTATGATAATATTTGTTTAAAAGATAAAAACAGTCTCTTTCAATTGATTTTGTCGTAATTGTAAATCTTAATTTGGTAAAAATAATGCAATTTCACCGGTTGTTAATTTCTAATTGTTGATTTATTACTTCTAAATATATTAATTGAATCTTTGCTATTTTGATTACTCAATGATCTTTTAAAGTTCATTAGGGCGAGAATCGCATGAATCCCATCAAGATAAAAAATATTTTAAGAAACTTTTGTGACAGTTCGAATCAATTAAAAGAGATTGTGGTATGTCGTAAAAAATTAATGGGCTTTATTTAACATATCCAGGGTGGTTACTACAAATGGGCGAGTGTTTGAACCAATTGCAAAAGTTAAATTTTAGTTGGTGGTTGACGTTGACTGTTGTGAGACTCCAGCTTTAGGGTCCTGGGCACGACCTAAAACTGCATCCCTTGTTCTTCGCAAAAAGAACAAGCCCCTTTAACTGGCATGGCCATTCTTGACTATTACTATGACAGCAAGCGATTATATTATCATAATATAGGTTATAATATATGACCAATGTAGCTCGACTTACATCGCAAAAGACACAATCCTAAATTTAAACGCCAGCTTTCCAGTTAAAAACAAGCTCTACGAAAGAGGTACCTCACAGTGCCGTGAAGGCGGCCACCCTAACCACAGGACTAAATGAGCTATAGCCCCGAGGCGAAAGCCTTTTGGGTGCGGAAATTTTCATGCAATTTTGAAAAGCCATTCCGTGTATTTTCTTATGAAGAGGGGCGCATTATTTTTAATAGCCCACGGGGGCCGATTATCTTAGAACAGCCTTGCGTGAAGAGAAAGCAGGACACGCGAAAAAAGTTTTCCAAATCCACTTGGCTTTGTTTTTCCAAATATAACATGGTATTTACATAATTGTATTTATCTATCGTTTATCAAAATGAATTTACCCAATGGGTTAATCACAAGCAATATCACATACACCGGACTACTAAATGTAGAGACTTCTGTGAACTTCCACAGAATGCCAAAATTTTTTAAAGTCTGCTGCCATAAATTTTTAAAAGCTATCCAAGACTTCTCAGAAATACCATAAACCTTCAGATTGTTTTTGAAAAATTCCTCCGACGAAATATGCAATTTTATAAGATATGTTAATGTTGTGAAACAAAATATGAAACGGAATTCTCTTCTTCATTTCTTTCCTATGCATTCGATTATGATTATTTAATTTTGGTAGATGTAGAATTTTATCGGCGTATGGTTACTTCAATCAGTGAAGAAAAAAATAAATTTCTTCTGCTTAGTTTGCAAAAAATCTGGACAAGCTGAAATTGGACAGATATTGGAGTGTCCTAATGAATCCTTTAAAATACCATGCCGGCATCTTCCTCAATTGGGGGTTTCCCCCCAACACGTTGTTTGCCTATGCTTGTTTATTTGTACTTTTACAGAAAATTATCATCAGATCAAATTCAAGATTTCAAATCCATTTAGGCGCTTAGCAATAGCGGATCTGGTCAAAGTTTATGGAGGGGGTAAATACATGTTTTGTAATAAAATTTAGGGAAAATTAATAGTTCGGTCAATTTAGACATCCGAGGTTGCAATAATTCGCTGAAAATTGGTAGGATTGTTCAAAACACCATCATAAATGAAATCTAAAAAGTCCTCATCGATCCGACACCTGGAAAAAAATTTATTCGGGGTCAAAGGTCACTAAAATGGGTTTTTCGCGATTTTCAGCAAAACGGCAAGTTTTATCATAAAATTATCCCATTCAAAAATTGTAGATCAGATAATTATCTACAAAAAATGTCTAAATACTTTTTTTCCTAAGAGCCACCGTTTTTGAGATATACCGGACTATAAGGTATATTTTTAAAATTTGTATTGCAATGAAGATTCATGGGGGGGGGGTAGTTACCCCCATTACCCCCCCCCCCGTAGATCCGCCGTTGGCGCTTAGTTGTTTTTTTTTAAATATTGTTTCAATTTCATCTTGCTTAGTTAGATAAATAATGGTGATAACAGAATTTCCCTTTATGACAATATAATTTTTCATGAAAGTGAAAATAAGCGAACTATAGGTGAAAAACCACGTTTAGGAGGGAGGACTAAAACCCCTAGTTGGGGAGACCCAGGCACGAGTTTTTGGAAGGGGTTCATTACGACACTTCAATATACATTTATTTTGTTCCAAATTTCAGTTTGTCCGAAATGTTTTGCAAGTTCAAGTAATTTTTGGACTTCATTGCCTGGACTATTATTTGGTAACAGTATAAATATGTATGTACATAATACCTATTATAGTACATACTACATTAATTTAAAGAATTGATTTTATAACTTGTTGAAAATATAATAGTTTGTTTTAAATATACAGGGTGTCCCCGTGGAAAACCTTTGAGGTGGTGATAAAGGACACTTTTCTAAGACAAATTTTCAAATAAAATTTTGCCCAAGTCCAAACCCTTGGGGGGGGTACCTCCCTTTAAAGCAATTTTTTGAATTTCTGATTTCAAACGGCCATAGCTCCGATATTATTGATTTTTTAAGGTTAATGGATTAGAACTTTTTTAAAGATCATTCGCTTGTCTACAAATTAGGTTATAACCCCTTATCGTCTAGAATCAACGGATTTCGAGTTATAAATTAAATTAAGGGAAAAAATGTTTAAAAAATTCAGGTTTTTTTTTTTAATTTTCTTGCGAACCCCGTATCTCTTAAACGAAACGTCTAAGTGAAAAACTAACGGCCCAAACCGAATAGGGAATTTAACGGGCTACAACTTTCGTCAAATAAATTTTTTTGTTTGACGAAAGTTGTAGCCCATTAAATTCCCTATCCGGTTTGGGCCATTAGTTTTTGAAATCACCAATCACTAGTTTTGTATAATGTAAACTGTTTCAAATTTAAATATTCAAATAAGAGGAATCTCCTTGTCAAATAATCTTGCCTACCTGTTGCAGTTATATTTAACCATCATCAGGACAATCGTCAATTAATATTAATTACCTTCGAGGATCTCATAATACACCTTTATAGCTTGGATTTTACAATCGCGTTTTATACATATTTTGTTGAGTTTCTCCTACAAGTTTTTTGAGAAAAATACTTCCAAAATATCCAAAGCATTTGTACGCCATACTTCCATTGTATTAACCTTAGGAATATTTTTGTATTAATTAAGTCATTTTTGTAAAGTCTATAATTTGCAAGTTCTTCTCAAAATCACGATATTTTTTTAACTTGATGGCCTAAATTAAAAAAATACATCATGATATTATAGTTCCATATTTTCAGTACGTTGAAAGACAGCCTAGTGCCATTTCATGAATCAAAGAATCGCTTAAGTGGGAATAACTTCTAGGTTTGGCCTTATTTTTTATTTCCAGTCAACTATAAGGCATTATTTGATTTTTTAGTCATATTTAAGGGATTTGTCATAAGTTGACTTCTTAGTTATTCACATGTGTCTGTATTTTTGAGTTCAATGGCGGAAAACTACTCAGACTGTAGCCGTACTTCTGTCTTGAGTTAACACATGTCCAGATTAGCAAAGCCATACTGTACCTATATGCAGTAGCGGCTTGTCTTACAATGCACGTGCCCCTTTCAATCCAAAATCGAAAACAACAAATAATTAAAAGATGATGAATTTTCAATATAATAAAATTAAAATACTGTAAATTTATATTTTTCCTTTTTAATTCGTGCCCGCCCTTTGAAGAAAGTCAGAAACGGTCACCGTATATAGGAAATTATACTGTTTAGATTTTTAACTTGCTGAAATGGTATTTAAAAAAAATTAAAGTTAAGTAAACTTACAATAAATGAATTGTAAACAAAGATGTCATTGTTTGTATATAAATCATGAGATCTTTGTTTACAATTAACTTAACTTGAATTTTTAAAAACAAATTCTATATTATCTGAAAGTTTAGTATAAACTACTCGAGGAATTCACTGAAACGACTTGCATAATTTCTGTTTGCACTCCTATTTAACTAACTAAATGTTAAATGATTAACTTTGTAAATAAATTAAAAGTTTTACTTGGTCTATAGAATCAAACATTTGTAGAAATAAAAATATTGTTTAACAAAAAAATTTAAATCACACAAATAGAAAATAATATAAGTTATACATTGTACAATTATAAATAATTCTTATTAAAATACAATAAAACCATTACGACAATTCAAATCCTGCTTGCTGTTCAATGGCAGCCAATAATTTTCCACGTAACGCTTCCTCGTCTTTAATTATCGGCAATTTTAATAAATTTAAACACGTGCTTGCAGTTGGCATGCGGTCTTCCCTTCCAGAGGAATGAATACAAAATTTTGGATTTAATTCCTAATAAAAACATTTCGTTCAATTTTGTTAAATTTCAAAGCAATAATAATTTTGGTACCTTAAATCCTAATAAAGGCGGTCGCGTACTGCTGGTTACAAATTTAAGCAACTGCTTCTTTTGAGCATTTGTAAAATTATTGAATATTTTCCAAAACAATACAATCGTTTCATGATTTTCATTGAATTCACCTAAAATAAAAGTCGCACATTTTTACAATCAAATAATATAATAAGATATGATAATTTTAAACATATGGAACAAGGGGAGAATTTTAATTAAATGCATTACCTCCATAAGTGGTGTGAGCTCTAAAATCGTCAATGTTAATTTGTTGGTTTCCACCGCTAATGATAATTTGTAATTCTTTGTGATTGAACATGCGAAGCCATAAAGTTGGCACGACGCTGTCCAAACCATCACGAAAAGCCAAACATTGTTTTTTAATTTGTGTATTCAATTTATAATTAGCCAACTTATGAATGTATTCTAGTCGATTATAATTTGTAACCGGAATATTTTTACCATTGGGTTTCAATTCAATTACCTATCGTAAAAATTATTTCAACACAAAATTTAAAGGTAAAACATTTCTCACCGTTGTTTCTCCTAAAATATCGCTATTTAATGTGAAATCCAGATCCATTTCCTCCACGTCGCCTTCGAAATCGCGTAAAAATAGTAAATTTTTATACAACACCGGATCCAAAGATTTTAAATAATGAGAATCTGCTCTTTCAACCAATAATTTAACCAAAAAGAATTCGGCAAACGGCAAGTCTACCAGGACAGTTTCGAAAATGGCTTTCCCAAGTAATCGACCGATAAAATAATAATGTTCGTTGAAATTTTCCATTATAGAACCGACATTAGGATTCGGATACAGCATGTTATCGTTTGTTAATGAAAAGAAGCCGCGATTAGGATCGAAAGATGTTTTTAGAAGTTCGTTGACAAATTCTTTGAAAATACCACCGCCGTCAATTCCGGCTTCGTCCAAGCCCAAATTATTTATAAATTGTATTCGAATTCTTCTTTTTAAATTTAATTCATTTTGACGCGATAATTTGTTAAAAGAATCTTCGTAGATGTGTGTCCTCCGCACTTTTATCGAGTTTCCGCTTAAAAATTGACGTATGGTTGCTTCGGGAGACGCAGCACTGGCACGGCACATATCTCTCAACAATATTACCCTGGTATTAAATTCGATTAAAAAGGGCAACTCTTTTAAAATAGCCAGCGATCTTTGTTCCATAGTCGTCAATGGAGGTAGACGTTCGTCGTCGTCCTTATGTGTGGTATTGTTGTAAAAGGGTCCAACTTTTAGAGACAAACACATTTGTTTCCCTATACCCGATGGCAAGCTAATTCTCTTTTGTGTCCAGAAGTTTTCTTTACAAAAGTTTTTTCGTAAATCTAATGTGTACAGAATTTTCACACATTTTAAACAAGAGTAGTACAATCGTATAACTTCGATGCTGGGAGTTATGTTACTAGGCGAACACATGGAAAATGCAACGTCGATTAAATTTAAAGCCATATTTTTAAGTATCTCCGACATGGATCTTAATTCGTCAATCGTAAATGTTGTACTGGTATCGCTCGTATCCGAATCCGTTAGCGTTTCGGTGAAGAAAGTAAACATATCACAGAACACCGAAATTGCTTTATGGATATCCTTCCAACTCATCAATGACATACTACTTATTTGCAATGACGATTTATTTTTTAATATGTTGAGCCACAATTTGTTAAGGAAGCAACCTTTTAATGACAACATAAATAATAACCTGGAAGAAAAACCGTTTTAATAGTTTTGTTGATTTTAATAATTCAAAAGACTGAACATTTTTGTTCAAGTATTGGTTTATTCAATATCTCACATTCCCAATTGTTCAGGAGGCCTCTTTCAAATTTAATTTAATGTTGTTCCCATGTTCCTATTCAAAATTTGACTACAAGAATACTTTGATCAAAAGTAAGCTCATGCCAGCACACGTTCAGACATAGTTGACAACTTATAGAAAATCGTTAGTAGATAGTCCGGTATCATAACGCAATTTGTTTTGTCCGACTTTCCTTAAGGTCTAATTTAAATTCAGACTTCCGATCAGAGAAAGTCTGAGCTTAAGTTGGGTTTGAAGGAAAGTCGGACGAAATAAATAGCGATATGATGTACTAATGTTTTCCTATAAGTCGCCGACTAAATCTGAACATGTGGACGCGAGCTTACAACGGGGACCCCTTACAACAGACTTTTTATTCGAGTTTTTGTCGAGCCAAGTTGGCTGACTTGCTTCATTGTATATGGCAGGCTTAAAGTTCACGTTCAAACTTTATTGATTACAATACTTAAATACTTACAGCCGTATGCATAGTCAACTTAGTAGCTACTAGCAAATATTTAAATGGCTATAACCTGTGAGTCTAAAGTAGCTGGACAGAATTCAAACGATAATAAAAAAAAGTTGGTTATAGAAAATTTAAAATTAATTAATTATTAATAAAGCACAATATATTGGGAACACAAAAAAAAACTTTAAAAACATAATGGTCCATTTTCTTCAATTGTTCGCACTTTTCTTTTAACACCTTCCATCATATGCCGGAGCATTTTCAGATCAATTTTTTTGGCACAGGACATAATTCGTTTTTTCAATTGTTCGGCTGATGTTGCTTCCCAACCATTCTTATAAACTAATTGCGATAAAATTGACCAGAAAGTTTCAATCGGACGAGCTGCCGGAATATTTGGGGGATTCGCATATTTTGGCACAAACGGTATATTTTGACCTTCTAACCAATTTAAGGTTTTTTTTGCATAATGGCAAGATGCCAGATCTGGCCAAAAGATGATTTTATCACTTTTATGGTTTCTTTTAACAAAATTAACCATTTTTGGTAAAGAATTTTTTAAATAAGTGTCTGTGTTAACAGCAATACCAACTTGGGTTTGAATAAAAAAATTTGATATGCCTTTAACTGGTATCGCACACCACGCTAACACTTTTGGTTCGAATTTTGATTTTCTTATGAACTGTACATTATCAGGAACTGTATTTTTATCGGTGGTATAAAATCCTTTATTTGCAACATCACAACTGTTCGCAAAAGTGAAGTACTTTTCATCGTCCATAATGATCACTGTATCGCCTGATAAAAAATGTTGTCTCAGAAGACGGCACTTTCCGGGTATTTCCACTAATTGTTTATCGGTATATTTTGGTTTAACGTTTCTCTTATACCTTTTCACATTTAATTTTTTCAAATTTCGGCAAATTGTAGTTTGTGAAACTTTAAATTTTCTGGATAGTATGCGAGTACTCACTCCAATTTTGTTTTCAGCAGCTTTCTTCAAGGAACTTAGCCGAGATTTTTTTAGAATTGATTTTCTTCCGGTTTTTTTTTTATTTTCAGGACCAATATTGTTATTACATCTCGAAATTATCGAATAAATGGTACTTCGACTGAAGCCTTCATTTATAAAATGATGTAAAACATGACTTTTATTTTGCTGGCCAAGCATTTTGAAAACGCGTTTACGCAAAAAATTCTGTTCGCACACTTTCATATTGACAATTCAAACTAAACTACTTCAATTGGCATTAAACAAATGAAAGAAGGTACAGTAAAAAAAACAAAAGGATTGCTAGATTATAACTAATGATTTGATGCGATTGAAATTTGTCCAGCTACTTTAGACTCATACGTTAGTAAATATATTAATAAATAAAACATTATATATTTCATATACTATATGGTTACTCATGTGGCTGTAGTAGTCGTATATAAGAAATATAACACAATTTGTTTATTACTATAGCACCCACAGCCATTTAAATATTTGCTAGTAGCTACTAAGTTGACTATGCATACGGTTGTTAAAATTTTAATTTTAAACAATAAAGGGTACAATTTGTAGATAATTTCACGCTCTCCACAAAAGTGCCGAACCATTTTCACAAAAAAACAATATTTTTCGCTATGGCCATTTAAAGGTAGAAATTTTGAAAAATTGCTTTCAAGATGGTTACTCTCTCCCTCCCACAAGGGTTTGAATTCAGACGTCTTTCGCGGAGATATTCTGTATGTTAATCAAATGAAAAAATTCAAAGGTTTTGGGGGAGAAACTTGTAATTTTTACCAAATCTTTTTTTTGGGACATTCTAGCCAGTAGGAGCATTGAGACTTTAATATGACCAAATTAAGGACAACTCTAATATAAAATTTATATCAATTACTTTGACAGTGGTAATATGTTCAATATTCACATATTGGACAAATTGCTCAAATTTTCATTTATAAACTTACTAGCTGGCACAGTCGGCCTGCCGGCCGCCTTTAGCCATCTAGACCGTGTCGGGTGTGGTTGTTCGGCCTCACTCAGGGAAATCGCAACCATATGTGTAGACCGTGGTTGTTCGGCCGCACTCCAAGGTTCTAAAGTAGCCTATGTTTTTCGTAGCGTTGTAAATAACTTCTACATACATAAATAGAAACGTAAAGCACGTGCACACGTATTTGCATTGTCGATCGGTTGACAGTTTGACAGCATTCATTATTGTTTTTAAAGTTGATTTTGAGTAGCCTGCCTTCCTTTAAGGAATCTCCATAATCCATTCATGCGCGTCCCTATGGGACGCGCATGAATGGATTATCGAGATTCCTTAAAGGAAGGCAGGCTACTCAAAATCAACTTTCCTTTCCTTTGCGAATTTTTGCACTATTTCAATAGAAAAACATGCGCAGGGACCTACATAATACCTGTTCCAAATTTGGTTCCGATTGGTCAAACGGTTTAGGAGTCTATAGGGAACATACATACATACACACATACATCCATTTTTATGTACAGGGTGTGACCGTGGAGAACCTTTGAGAAAACAAATTTTCGAAAAATTGAAAAAATATTGTATTCTGAAGGTAATGTTGACTTACCAATCACTGCACTGGGGAGGCGTGGCGCGGCTAAATTTCAAGTGTCAATTACATCCAAAGGATACCTCTTTGACACAAAAAAAAATTATAGACCTAATGAAATTCGATCTAGTTTCACCAATTTTAAATTTATCAAAATCGGCAATCCTTCATGCGGGTGTTCCCCTTGTAAGTAAAATTGTGAGCAAAAGCTTATAGTTTTCAGATTTTAATGTATATAATTTTACCTGTTGATTTGATTTTATTCCCGTATCGAACAACCTTGTAGGTTTAATAAGTCACTAGCTATGGGCTTTCCAAGTTGATCATTTTAAACCTTTTCTGCTACTTTTTACATTTACACAAATAGCTTAATTTCAGTGCACCTGAAATAGAAATTAAATATAACTTAAATTATAGAGAATAAAATTTCAATTTCAACTAAAAAATTTAGAAGGTTGTAACACCAATAGTTTTGGTGATATGGTTTTCTAAAACACCCAAATTTTCATTGAATCTTTGCTGAAAATTTTTAAATTTCATTTTTTGGAAATAGCTTTTGTTTTTAGAATCGTATTAATAAAAGTGATGAAAGAAAGTTATAAAGAACTTAATTCTACGTAATTTACATAATTTTCATCAAATAAATTTTTTCCCTTCGGGTTTCTCTTCAAAACTACTAAGGCTAAAACAATTTTTTTTTAGTTTCACGCATATTTTTAAGTTACTTACATCTTATTTTATACATTTTTGACGTAGAATGTGTCAAAAACAAATTAATTATGAAACTGATAAAAAAATTGATAGCCTGAAAACACCCTTAAAAGTGAACAACTTGGAAAGTTCACAGCCAAGACTGTATTAGGGTTAGAAAGTTCTTCTATACAGTTTTATAGATAACTCAATCTTCTTTTATTTATCTGAGAACCACTTTTATGTCAGATGGATAAGTAAAAAATTATTATTTTATTTTGAGCAAATATTGGAGAAAAATGATGATTAAGGTACCTCAGAAGCTATAGGGGCTAGAAAAAATTTTTTTTACCTTTTGCTCACAATTTTATTTAGTTTAATTTAGCTTACACCTATTTTGGACATAGGATGCATACAAAATGGCCAATTCATGACTGTGATTTTTGGAGCCTTGTGGGCAAATTTGCCTCTGTTCAGGTCCGAGTCTGATGTCGAAAACTTTGGGGGATCTTTTGTTGTAAAACTAAAGGGTTTGAGCGAAAACATTTAACCTCTTCTTCGTGATGTAATGACTGGACTAATGCTTGTGTTTTCGAAAATAATCAACATTGATAGCTCAAAGAACCTCATTCTATAACTTAACTATATAGCTTAGTGACTTCTATCCCACTTTGCATAAACGGGGACATTGAACAAACCAATATTCTAGCGACGAATTACTTACATAAATTTTCTAATGGAATCTTTACAAGAAAGTAATAAATTATGACATAACTGGACCACCGATATTAAAATTTCATCTTCGTGAGTATTTTCAATAAAGAAGTTAATTAATTTAGTCACCCGATTGGATTGATTCAATAAATGGATATAATCTTGTAGACACACTTGTTCTGTGGATGTTTCCATTTCTTCCACGTCGCTATCATCCTCATCATCAGATAAATCGTCGTCGTCCAATTTCCAATTCATAGACCGCAAATTTTTGCTGAAATTTGCTAAAACTTTGAGACTATCTGAAGTAGGGGCTACAAAATAAGGCTTCCTTTAATATTTTTGTCGTGTTATCCCATTTTGCAATACTTACAATAATTTAACGGTTCTATCGCGAGCACAACATAAAATACATTGACTGCATGTTCGTCGGGCGGTGTTCTGTTTAAAAATTTTATAATATCGTTATAAAAAAGGGAGGAGTAATTTTGCAAATGCGGTATGACGACATTCTTCAGAGCAGGTGTAACCGTCGAAGATAGAAACGTATTGCAAAACCCTGATAAAATGATTTCCTTATCCCTCGATGAGGAAATTTGAGGTACACATGCCAGAGGATTATAAATTAAAAATAAAATTTGCGCAGGGTCGACATTAGGACTGTCTAAAAGTTTTCTAACCTGACTAAATAAATCTGAAATAAAAATTGTTTGAAACAATTTAATCAAAATAACGAGATCGAAACTTACTTTTACTAATAAGGTATGGCCACGTTTCTAGTCTTGTTTTGGAATTTGTATTTTCTGTAAAAATTTTAATACATTTCAAACAAGTAACGTGATATTCTTTTTTTAACAGGCTATTTCCACATAAATGCAACATTCTTCTGATACACCAATTAATCGAAGTGTCCGTTTCCATTTTAGTTATGATTTCCACTTGATGTTCTAAGAGTTTTTGGCATGTCCGAAACTAGAACACAATTTTGATCACGACCTGTGTCATATGCAAAGTAAATAAATTATTACCAGTCGTTCGTTATCGATATTGGAATTATAAAAAAATAATAAATGCTGCATCATCTGCTTTATGTTTAATATATTTTCATAATTATCAAAACTTCTTCTTTCCTCTTCCTTTTTACGTTTTCTAATTAAATAGCTCCTCACATAAGACTGAATTATTATTGCATTTTTATGTCTTAAACGTTTGTCCTAAAAATAAATTTTTAATTAACATGCCGATCAAAGGTTTTCTTTCCCTGCAAAACAATACTTACACGTCTCTTTTGTCGTTCTTCGTGAGCCCGATTCAATAGCAACTCTAGCGTTTCCTTTTTACTTGCTCCGGCCAAATTTTGTTCCGGTCTCGTTCTGTAATTTCCTTCAAAATTGTAAGTTAATTTGTAGGGCATGTTTGCTAAAAGTAAAAAAGGATAACATTGCAATAATAATCTTTCCTTAAAGAAATAAAGGTGAAAACACAAACCCATGTCGTTTGAAATGAACAAAGCTTCTTGGCAAAATATGAATAACTTAATCAATTTATAAGAATAATTATTGTTTGCACACTTGAAATAAAAATTCTTACAATAATTAACGTCACTACCATGACAAATGACAAATTTGTTTTTTAATCAAGGTCTGACAGAATACGTAACAAGTTTCTGGTGCTATACAAAATGTCACTATGCAGCATGGAAGCAGTAGCGTACCTATGCTACATACTCAGAATGTATCTGAGGAGATCAATCTTCTTTGGAAGTAAGATCGATCGAAACCATGGTCATACATTAAAGCGAATACGATCCATTTTTAGCGAGCTTGTTCGATATGCTGAGGGTCTATCTTAGGCGATTATTCTATAACTCGTCCTTTATGAAAGGATCCTTTAAAAATAGGTAAAGTACGGTTTACGATGTAAACAATTGAATTACAAACGATATTTTAAGTGGAAACCAAACTTTACCTAATTTTAAAGGATCCTTTAATAAAGGACGAGTTACAGAATAACCGCCTTCATCATACGCTGGGGGTATTCCATACCCCTCAGAACCCCCGGTCTTTCAGTAGCTAATCGTGACCTTTTTCAATGGGAGAGCACGAAATTTACCTACTATATTTTTTTACTTAAAATTATTATTCTTTAAATTATTTTTGGATAGTCGTTGTCATTAGAATTAAAATGACAAAGTACATGTTCCACTATATCTCATTTGTTACTTGACATGCATGACATACTGGATTGTCTAATTAGCATTTGTTTATTAAAGTGAATCGCTTAAAAGTATTGTAACAACCCGCGTTTTATTCATTATTATTTATATATTTATATCGACCACGTAATTTTAACACGTAAAGATGAATTTATCAATGATAAATAAATGAAAATAAACATTAAACCATGTTATAAAATAGATTATAAGTATTAAACCATATTATGTGTAAACCATTTAGGTTATAATTATTGAAACTTATTTAGTTTATAATAATTATTTTGTTTATAATAATTGCTAAACCAGGGTAAAATTTGTTTGAGAAACGCTGGAAATTCTCGAGTGAAGTTGTAAACTTTCACAACACGTTTCCTGGAATGTTTGTAACAATGAAATCGGAAACGTTAATATTTTTGGTAACGAGAATTTCAAAGCTAGTAATTGTAAAGAAGTCATAAAGTCATAGAATATCGAGCGAAGATCCATACAGTTTATGACCCGCACGTGTACCGTCCCTTTGAAAAATCCAGCTTTCTATTTTTATGAAAGGAAGTTAACAAATCCTAGTTTTTACAAATCACTTGAAAACCATTAAATCTTCAGAAAAGAAATCGGGTGTTAAACACCCCTAGCGCGATTTCTCTTAGTCTCTACGCGAGGGCTCAAATTAAGAAAGCTTATACGTCTTTTCTACCACCTCCACGGAAGAAGGCGATTCAATAAAATAAGGGCCTTAAGCCAAAATTAGTCAGTCGTTCAACATCACACGATCGAGTCGCGTCCTGCCACATGCAGTCGTAAACAACATCTCGCGATTCAATTAAGTTATAGTTGCCGGTTTTTCAAGCACATACGTGTAAATCAATCAGACGCTATTTTCCACGCGGAAGTTTTCTAGTCAATTCAATTAATTAAGTCCAACCTAAGTTAAATATAAAATACGCGAGTAAAGCGAATTCACTAATTTAAAGATTCATATAAATTGTTAGTACTGTTCGATAAAACAGCATTTTGTCCAAAAGTTGGCGGCATCATAAATCAACTCAACATAAGTCCAAATTAAATCTATATTTTCGGTTTGTGCATAATTCAAAGTGAAACAGCAAAAAGGAAGGATTACGTTCATGTGCAGTAAAAAGGATTAAAACTTCAGGTATCAAATAATATTACCATTAAAAATCTTTCACAAACCTTACTCTGGCCGGATTAGCATAACTAAATAATTTTGGGTCACAACCCTAGTATTGTAATATCGTAAAACTTTTAAGTTTGCATAGTTGTTAAATTCTGTCTAATTTTTTTTTGTTATTTAAATAAATTGTTTTAATTAAGCTAAAGGTGTCTCAATTATTGAAAACTCCTATAAGTAATCTATCGTTCGTCTTAAATATTTTTCCCACGTTTCTGCTCTAAGGCTCATCACGCTATCAATTAAACAAATTAATGAGAAGTTAAAGTAAGTATTTAAAATAATATTCACGAGTTAGGAATCGGACTCGACAATTCATCTAATTACGATTCCTGGTGGCAGCAATTATATCAAACAATCAAGTAAAATAATACATTCACAAGTTCAATTAAAATAAAGCAATCAGCTTTTGTACAGTATCTTTACATTATTAGACTTTGCATAGGATTTTGTATTAGATTTGGTCTAATGTAAAAATTTTCGTGTTTACATTGCACGATTTTACATTGGACTTCGTCCGTTGGATTTTGCATTAGACTTTTACATAGGATTTTTAAGAATAGAACGGTGTCTATTTCAATAGGATTTTGCATTAGATTTTATTGGTGAGCATGCGCAGTGTTATTGTATGACTCGTAATCTGTCATGATTTTGTTAACCTCAAATTTTTAGAAATTAATTTGTTCAGTTTTTGTCTAGTTTTGTGCATACATGTACTTTATTGACTACTTATTTTGCCACAAAAACTAAAATCTAACCAAAGATTTTAACATAATTTTATTCTCAGCACTGTCATATATGTCATTAAAAATCCTATACAAATATCGAATACAAAAGTCATTGAAACGCAGCGCCATAGCGGTCACTAGTAGTATTAATAATGCTGGTATGTTTTCGGATAGTTATGTATTAAATATATTTTTAATTGTATTTTATAGCTGGCTTGAGAGCCGCAGATAAGATGTCTAGCATTTTAAAAATATAGTCTACGCACAACTGAACACTTATGCCGAATAAAATTGATATAACAGAATATGTCAAATTACATTTCAGCTTCATAAGAGTTAAAATTATTCGCTCCCTGAAATTTAATTTAATTATAAATTGATATTTTGTGAAGTAGTTAACTTGTTTGGTATTTGCAATGAATGATACAGTATTGATCGAAACGATAAGGCAATTCGAAATTTTGTTTAATTCAAGTTGTTGTGAACAGCTGATGTTAGGCGGCCATGACACTTTTTGCAACAAGTAGTGTTTACGCATGCTTCATTCTTCCGTTATAGAATTCTTAAATGACTACCATGAACCGGGCCAATTTCTTAGCGCAAAATTAAATAGAAATAAATTAAATTACGTCAAGCATGAATGCACCATTAGATTCTTTACCCAAGCTGCATAGCGATCAACAAGTTCACGAATGTTAAATTTGTTATTTACGTACACTTTTTCTTGTCCCATTTGGGGAAAGATATGAAAACTAATTTCGGGATTTATTTTACTCAGAGAATTGCACCCAAAAACCGAACAATACCATCTACCCATTATTAAAATTTCGTTAAGCGGTCTATAGACGTTCAACTTGGTTGTCAACCTAATCGTCAACTTGGCATGTTGACGACAAAGTTGAAGGTGTGTAGGCTAGTTGAAAGTTAAAAGTGCAAGTTGAAGAGCAGGTTGAACAAAATCAAATGCTTTGGATATTTTGTGGGCGGAGCGCGATGTTGGCGACGGAGTTTAAACATGTGTGGGTATGTTGTCAACGCAGTCGTCAACTTCAGTCAGGAACGAAGTTTTCACCGAAGCATTAAGTGCTGCAAAATATTTAGAAATAAAATAGAATGGCTACCGTACCAAATTGTGATGCGATTTTAATTATTGCAGAACAAGTATCAATTATTATTCTTCCTAGACTTTGAGGTGATATTGCCGTTTGAAATTTTAAGTCTTCAAAAGTCTGCCCACTGGCTAAATATCGGAGAGTTGACGATAGCCGTTCATTTGCAGTAATTGCATCTCGCATAAAAGTATCTTTCTTTTCTATTAATGGTCGTATTTTCTCTAACAATTCGGAATACGTTTCACTAATCATTCTTAAAAAATTTTTAAAATCTTTAGGTGCACTAATGCGTAGTTCTTTCATTAAATTTGAATGTGAAAATTGATTTCGTTTTTGATACCAATACTGTGACCACATTATTTTCCATTTTCTCGGGGGCAGTGGCGTACCTAGACCACTTGGGGCCCGGGGCGGATTTATTTTGGAGGCCCCCTCACCCTCAAAAAAAAAACTTTTTAATGTGGCTAGCCTTTTTTTGCCTTAATCTAACCGTCTTCCATAAGCTATTGCCCTGGGCAGAGAAATAATAGATAGAATAAGGGAACAAACTCGTGCAGTCCGAGGTCATCAATTATCATTACTGTTAAAAATGTTAAACTGATAAAAAGTTTTATCGTAAGAGCCCGAATTCGAACAATTGAATCTACGACGTTCAGCACGACGCAACGCAGCTCCGAAACCGACGCTCTCTGAACGACTGAGCCACGAACGAGCTCGCTCACTTGAGAAACATGGAATTATTTATTTTTGGGTGGGGCCCCCTTAGTAAAGGGGCCCGGGGCGGACCCCCCCCCTAGGTACGCCACTGCTCGGGGGTTTCACCTCTTCGTCACATAACTCATGAATTATAACGTAATGTAATAAAGACAATTCTTCATTCATGTTAAATTTCAGTATGGTAAAATAAAGTTTTAAATTTCACAAATTAAAGTTAACGCGCCAAACTACACAAGCGTAGATAGTAGACTGATGTTGACGACCAAGTTGAAAAGTGTGTGGCGAACTGGTTGATGACTTAGGTTGACAACCAAGTTGAACGTCTATAGACCGCTTTAGACAAATTCACATTAAAATACTCGCGAGCAATATTGACACACCAACATTGGTAGTTCAAAAATTTGCCGCAAGGCAGCGTATCGCTTATCTTGAAACGCATTGCGCGGTTGGACCGTACACTAGTCACTTCCAAGGGACTCCCTTGGTTTTTAAGGTTATATTTACATTTCTGAATAAAAGAAGAAACGATGTTACTTTTTAAAGGATTACGTAATTTTACCAGCAAGTGCTGTGGTAAAAATTCTCGTAGTAGTACAAATGTATTTAGCAAATATTCCTTCACTTCTTTGTTTCCATTTACCGTAAATTTTTTAGATTACATCTAAGAACAATGTTCCCGATAAAGTGTTGTCTGGAATACAACCAACGGGTGATGTGCACCTAGGAAATTATCTAGGTGCCATAAACCAATGGGTGAAATTACAAGATTCTGGCCAGGACGTTATTCTTAGTGTTGTCGATTTGCATGCCATGACGTTACCTTTTGTAAGCAATTAATTGCGTGACATTAAAAGAATTCATTATTTGTATATTTAATTTTAGGATCCAAAAGAACTATCTAGGAATATCTTGAAACTTACGGCTACTATATTGGCTTGCGGTGTCGATCCAAATAAAGCAACTTTATTTCAACAATCTAGCGTATATCAGCACACCGAATTGTGGCGGTACTTAAGGACAGTTTCCACTATGGCAAGGTCTGCTTTATGACTTTAGATAGATTGTGGTAAATAGTTGATGATTAAATTAGGCAACTCGTGTTGCTTAACTGATAACTTAACTCTTCTATTGACTCGATAAGTAATTTTTCTTCCAAATATCTACAAGTGTATGTTTTAGGCTGGCTCATTTGCCTCAATTTAAGACAAAATCTTGTACTTTACAAGACGTACCGCTAGCATTGTATTTCTATCCAGTTTTGCAAAGTGCAGACATTTTGTTGTATAAGTTAGTATTTTGCATCTGCTATTAATTGCTTCTGATTAAACTGTAACATATTGTAGAGCCACCCATGTACCAGTAGGGGAGGATCAGTTACAACACATACAGTTGTGTCGAGAATTGGCTAGGATGTTTAACAAGAGATACGGTGAAACGTTTCCGATTCCTGAAGCTATTATATCTGGTATCTATATTAATTTAAATTGTCCACGTTTTCAACTCTTTAATTTTATTTAATAGACGAAGCTGTATCAAAAATAAAGAGTTTAAGAGATCCTTTAAAAAAAATGTCCAAATCTGATGCTAATTCCGACAGTAGAATATGCTTAACTGATAGTCCCGATGATATAGTACATAAAATTAAGAGTGCCTTTTGTAATGATAATTCCAAGGTTTGACAAGTTTTACTAAATAATGTTGACCACTGAATTTTTTACAATATTTTAGATGACCCTCGAGTTGGAAGGCAAACCCGATATTTCAAATTTGGTGTTTATTCATTCCATGTTATCTGAAAAGAGTGTGGAAAGTATCTGTAAGGAATACGAGGGATTAGATATTTTACGGTAATTGATTTAGATGATTTTGCTTTTTAGCCTTTTTATGGTGTTTTAATTTTGCAGTTATAAGTCGTTATTGGCCGATTGTGTTGTAGAACATCTGACTCCAATTCGTACTAAATTGTTAGATTTGATTGCCAATCCTGAATATTTAATCGATGTTTTGGAGGATGGAGCTAGGAAAGCTTCCAAAGTTGCTGCAATAACTGTACAAGAGATTCATTCTAAATTGGGTGTCAACCATAGCAAAGTTTGTTTTAATAACAGTTATCGAAATATTTCAAAGGAGAACAATGTTAATGTGAGTTTATTGCAATCTTTTCTTTTAATGTTTTAAAAAAATGTTGGGGTCCAAAACCTAACATGCTGGTAGTTCAAAATTACCGTTATTTAAATTTTATAGTTCTATGTTTTTGTGTGGCACCTACATTTGTCTTAAAGGGTGCAGCATTTTATTCAATTTAAAGGATTTGCGGAAATCGAGGTATTTCAGCCCTTATTCGTCTTATTAAGATAGGATTAAAAGAACGAGCTACGAGATTCTTAGTTGGACATTTTCACCTGGATGCGATTCTAAAAGGTAAATTTTAGCTTAAACATTCTTAGCTTTCTTTTTAAAAAATTCATTTTCACAGGAAAATTTTTGTAGGAAAGGCAAGTCAATTTCTTTACAAAGAAATGAGACCTAGTGGTATTGGCACATCAAATATCAACCCTAAAATTTACCCCTCTTTTTTCTAGAAATTCTCCCAAGTTCGGAAATTTAGAAAAACCGCCTTTTTTAACATTAAATAATATCTAATATTAAATAATAGAGGAGCCAGATAAAATTCTGAAATTTCAATTCCTAACAGTACCTACTATAGAAGTCCCTTGGCATTCTTTGTAAATTCCTGAAAGTCCCGTTCTTCGGCATTTTTTAAAATTTGCAATTTTTTGAAAATTATATTAAATATAGGCATAGGTACATGATTATTATTAGTTTTTAGTCTAATGAACTTATTATCATCTAAAACGATATTAGGACTAGAAAATATTTTCATTCGTTCTTTAAAAAATTTTAAGCAATAAAATTGTCACAATATTAGATAATTTTGTATATTTAGAAAAATGTTTAAAAAACAAAGGGGGCAGAAGCTCAGAATTGATATTTGGTGTATTTCTGCAAATACCTTCGCCTACCAAATGTCGCCTTTTTCTAAAAAAGAAAATTGACTTCCTAGTCATTTCTACAAAAAATTTACTCAGTAAATGAGATTTTTTTAAAAAGGGAGCTAAGATATTTAGGATTGCGTTTAGGTAAAAATATCTAATTAACAATCTTTGTAGTCAGTGCTATAATGAACAAATTTCTTTTAACTCCATCTTAATGGGATAAATAAATTCTGATATTCTTCAGTTTTTGTAAATTGTTTTAAACAATTTTTTGTGTAAAAAAATGTGCTGTACCAAGTATAATAATCTTGAAATACTGACATGTTGGGGTGACTGCACAAAAAAATGATATATTTTAAAGATGGTCAAGCAACCATTTAATTACTTTCTGGATCACTTGATATCTCGTAGAATGACCTGTTACTAAATTGTAGGTCACATCGGGCGATAAAATATTTTTGGGACTTGAAGCTACAGGAAATATCCATTTAGGAAATTATTTAAATACCATTAATGAATGTGTACAGTTACAAAATGTGGGCAAAAATGTTATGATTAGTATAGAGAACTCTACAATACCTTGCGTAAGTTGCAAACCCCTGACACTATTACTACTACTATAATAATATTCAATTTTAAGAAACCCAAAGTAGAAAATAAAAATATTTTGGAAACGACGGCAACTTTATTGGCTTGTGGTATCGACCCCAGCAAATCAGTTTTATTCCAACAATCGCATATTTATCACCATAACGAATTGTGTTGGCACACAACTTGCATTGCAACAATGGCTAGGTTTGCTTTCCAAGATCACAAATTTTCCCACTGTAGAAAATAACATTTTTTAGGTTGTCCCAGTTGCCTCTATTTAAGAACAAATTTTTCAATTTTGACGACATACCGGTGGAATTATTCATGCATCCAATTTCCCAAACTGTTGATATTTTATTATACAAGTTTGTATTTTATGGTTGTTAACTTCAAAAAGTAAAATTTTACAATCATAGAGCCACCCACGTACCAGCAGGAGGTTACCAAATTGAACATCTACAGTTGGCTCAAGAAATAGCAAAATTGTTTAACGAAAAATACGACTTAACGTTTCCAATACCGCAATATGTTAGAGAAGATGGTAATTTTGTACGTTTTACTCTTGAGTGATTCATTGATGAATTTATTCATTTAGGTGCAGGTATTTCTAAAATACGAAGTTTAAAGGATCCAATGAAAGAAATGGACAACTCTGATTCTAATCCTAAAGGTATAATTTATTTAACAGATAGTCCCGATGTTATTGTAAAAAAAATTAAAGGGGCTGTGAGCGATTTTAATTCTAAGGTAATTTTTTTTTCTTTCTTTTTGGTTTAATATACCTAAGAAGGGAGATAGTAATGATCAATGAATGTTTTAGATAACTTTTGAACCGGAAAGCAGGCCCGGAATATCAAATTTGGTTCGTATTCATTCTTTATTATCCAAGAAGAGTGTAGACGATATTTGTAAAGAGTGTGAACTGCTAGATACGTTGCGGTAATTTGTCGATAGTGTGGCTTTTGGTTTTACTAATTTAAAATTGCAGGTATAAGTTACAATTAGCTGAATATGTTATCGAACATCTTACTCCAATTCGTACTAAATTGATAGATTTGCGTGCCAATCCTGATTATTTATTAAATGTGCTGGAAGATGGAGCAGAGAAAGCTTCAGAAGTTGCCCAAGTAACGGCCAAAGAAGTTTATTTTAAGTTAGGTTTACAACTTGGGAATATAATTGGCAATAAAAAGAAAGTTGTTTTGTAGAAAAAAGTTTGTTTTAAAACTAATACCTACACCTTTTTTAAATTTTTACCTTAATGAAATTTAAGAACTGTTCTTTGTAGCATAACTTTCTAATTGTTTATTATTCTAATTTGGGGACCCTTAAAAGTATTCAAAAGTGTGCTTTAAGGGGTGGCTACAATACCCCTCCCCATCAATTTGCAATCATAGAAAACAAAATGATACATGCACTAAAATTGCTAAAAGAAAATTGTAAAATATACCATTTTTGCGTGATTATGCAATTAATTGAACTTTGGCTGCATCCGCCCTTTTCCGAAATTTCGTACTTGAAAAATGTTCTATAATTTTTTTATGTATTACAAAATTTAAATCTAAAGACCACCAAATTTTTAATAGGGCATGGTTGAGGCGTAAAATAAGCCCCATTTGGTAATAATTTCAAGAAAACTGAAAATTATTTTAATTACTATTTTTTAAAGTCTGTAGTCAACATACTAAGTAAGTAAATTTTCCTCATCCTATGGTCTGCGTTTGACGCCATATTGGAAAGAAAACGCAGATTCAGTTATCAATATTATACAAAATAAATTTCTCTACAAAAAGGTTCTTAACAATTTTTTCGTAAAATCAACCCTTTCCAAACTATTTTACATAATATACCCACGAGAATCTTAAGATTACATCGCGAAAAAAAGGACTTGCGTGGAAATAACTCGGATCTGAAATCTTTTTGCTAACATCTTTCGCTTGGAAAATGTTTTTCACATCGTACTGGAATAGGAGCAAATTTCTCCCAATGTCCCAAAAATCACAAAGTTGCGAATAGGTTGTTTCAAATACATCCCAAGTCCAAAATAGATCTAAGAAAAATTAAATCAAGTAAAATTCTTCTACCTGTTAAAAAGTTATTCTGTTGATTAATACAGCCCTCCAAATACATCCTTTTTGCGATTTTTATCTAGGGGTCATTTCATATGAAATTAACCAATTTTTTGCAATTATTTTCATGTCCCTGTTCGATTTTGCTGAAATTTGGTATACTTCTAAGTTGTGCTAAATAAACGGACACGTATTTTTTTGTTTGGCCCAAATTTGGCTTGTAGACTTTCAATAAATAATTGCTACTGGCCGAACCGTGCCACTTAGAGACGATTTTACTATGAAATGAAGATATTGAATAGGCCTTTTCAGTGAGTTTTTGTGTGCAAACATTTAAGGTCATCAAATGGGGGCCCTGATCAAATTTTGACTTTAAGTGTCCTCCCAAAAAATGAGTTATTTAAAATTCTCAAAAAATGTATTATCTTTATTATATTTTTGGTTACTAACATACCAAATTTTAGAGTGGGCACGCTTTTAGTTTAGGAGTGACATCGAAATAAATGATCGTGGTCATAAATCAAAACACTTCAATAAATTCTTATTTTTTACTTTTGCTTGGAATTTTATTTTGTTTAATATAGACAAGGCAGGATAACAATTTATAATTGGGGTTTTCAGAGCAAAGACTCGGGACAAATTAAAGTTCGAATTATTCTCAAAATCGTCTGGGGAAGAGTTTTTTCAACCTCGCATCTTCATCTCGTACTTGAGAAGTTACACGGCGGTATTATTTAAGAACGTACCCAGCTCCGCAAACGCACCTTACAATTACATTTTTTAAATGTATTAAAGCATTAAAGGATGGAAAGCAGCTCGTAGATGTAGGAAAGTTTCATTTTATCTTGCATAATAACTCACTTGACCGGAAAATCACCGTTTAACGTGATATTTATGAATACTCTCACTTCGGCGTCTTTTTTCCAATACGGCGTCGAATGCAGACCTCATAGAATGGGGAAAACTTACTATGTTGACTACAAACTGAAATAATACGATTAAAAAGATTTTCAGGATTCCTGGAATTATTTCCGAAATTAAATCTCTGGGGACTAGCGGCCCATAATGGCCAGTTGTGGTAAGTGGAAAATCGCCAATATAACTGATCATCGTTTTTGCAGAAAAAGGGCATTTACCCCCCCCTCCTTAACAAAAAATTTGTAACTTGGCTAAAATTGCTACAAATTCCTTCATTTTGTATTACGACATCCCCCCACCCAATCTTCAAAAATCAAAAGAATTCCGATAATCTTCCACTTTTTGAAGCTATCGTTCCTATAGCTAATGAATGTTGTTTCTTTTGCTAAATAGGCTTTAATACTGATGTGATTACTATATTTGAAATATCGGCTTCACTTGAACAAATTTCACAATACACAATGTAATGAGGAAGACTGATAGATATAATTTGCATAATTGATTTTTTTTTTCTATATTAAATAGCAATTTTTACGAGGGGCAGCCATTAATAATTGAAGGACGCTAGGACATCAATCAAAAAGAAAGTGATGTCCTACTAAAATAAGGACACATATGGTTACCATATTACGTAAATAAAAAATTCTTGCTGTTGCATTTTTGGTACCTATGCAACTTGCCCAAATAATTTTTTGCAAAATTTCTAGAACGGACAATGTTAGTATCATTATTAGTATCTCCGGCGCAAATTTTACGTGGAAGATGTCACGGAGTGAAGATGGACATCATTCATATGGAGAAGATTATTATAATAGCCAATTTGATCAAGATAACGAGTCCATTTATGTAACTTATCCTCCAAATTTAAAAAGAAGACTACTACAAAGGTAACTTTTTAAAAATTTAATTTTAGTATAAGTAGATGCTAAATTTTTGCCATCAACACGAATTGTGGAACTATGTCGTAAAAATCGAGAAATTGTTTTAAAAACGATAAAATATAAGTAATTAAATAAATTTATTGAAACACGATCTTAAAAGATCGTAATTTTTTTTATGATTTAAAAAAAATTTCTAGGTCTACTTTGCAGTAGTACCTATAGAATAATATAATTATAAAATATTTTACTTTATATGAAATTAAAATTAAAAGTTTACACTTATTATCTAAAGAAATATAAAATTTCATTTTACATGAAATTAAATTATAAATAATTACATCAATAGATAAAATTTTATAGACAATGAAATTGTAAATTGCAATTATTCAACGTGCTTTTTAACTACTTTACAAAGCTTGAAATTTCAAACTATTTTCATATTTTACCATCATGATCTTTGGTGCTATATTCGAGCTTGCCTTGTCGATGTTTGATACAATTCTGATTGGCTGGATAACGTTTATATTTTGTTGTGGGCCAATCGGCAGCCCGTACAACCAACTCAACTTTGGTTGTACATAGGCCATGTTCGGGCCTATGAAGAAAAGCTTACATTTATCGAATGTAAATGACAGGCAAAGCCCGTCACCAATTTAGGTGTAAATTTGGCTGAACGGATTACCTTGAAATATTTGAGTTATCGTTAGAAATATGATTGCTTTAGATAGCTATAAATAATACACCCACTCAACATCATATTATCCCTTTTTTTCAACTTTTGTTGTTTTTCCAACACTGAGAGATATTGCCGTTAAATTATCCGGAAAAGTTTAAAAACCTTAAGAGATGATATTAATACTATATTCTAGCTACAGAATATACTATAAAAAAATTTAGAAATTGTTTAGATCGACAAGACGATAAATACAATAAAAATATTTTTAGACAATGTTAATGTATTTTTTGTGTGATTATCGAATTAAGCACTCGTTTTTGGGTTCATCTTTCATTCACAGATGAGCAGTGATGAGCTTTAAAATTTACATATAGCAAAGATGTTTCACAACTTGATTGCCTTCGTCTGTACAATACAGTATATATAAAAGTCATATTATAACTTGTGTCTTAATATTAATTTCTGTCGTGTTGTGATATGGTCAAAAGTGCTCTAGCAAAATGGTAGGTGATTGTTAAAAAAAATTTGTTTTTTGTGAAAAAGTAAAAAGAGGAGATCTTTAAATAATTCTGTCCCCGATAATTTTGATTTAGCCATCAAATGTGATTTTCAAATTTGGGCATTGTCATTCTTGACTGACCGATTTTAATTATTTTAGCGTTGAAATTTTTTTTATTGCAAAAATGAATCGAATAATGATTAATATTTATATGAAAAATGTGGATGCATTTCAATTTTAACAAAATTAATTTGTTGTAACATTTCGGTTAAGTTATTTTTGTGAATTTATATTTGAATGCAAAATTTATTTGCCTGTTATTAATTTTTAGAGGATGAAATTTAATTAATAAAATTGCAACTCATGATATTCTGCAATAATTATAATTTTTTTATTAACGATCAAAGAAGAATAAGCTGATTTAATGTAATTACTCTAACATTATGCGGATATTGTACAAGTGATCTTTTCGAGAAGACATGTACCATGAAATCGTGTTATTAAATAGTCTAAATTAATGCCCGAAGCTGTAAAAAATTTAATAATTACGTAAACATCGGATACACCTTAACAAGCTTTCGTTGGTGTAAAGTGTTGCACTTAATTATTACTATATTACCTATTGGAAAATTATGATCTTTAAAGTGACCTTAGGAAACTCTATTCGAGATTACGAATTTTTAATAAATATTAAGGATTATTTAAATTTTATTCATAGAAGCAATAAAAATAAATTGTTCTCTCAAACTTTTTAAGTTGTTTTAAAATTTGTTAAACTTAGAATGATTAATAACGTTTGTCTCATTGTTTAAATTATTGCTAACAATTTTTCTATTAAAAAAGGGTCAACGGCTCAGTTTCAAATGAGAGGTTATTGGTGTTTAAATTTTATAAAAACAAAACATCCTTACAACAAATTTGGAAGCCGGAATTTATTATTGTGTAGTTTTAAAAAAAATAATTCAATTTTAACGTGACCCAATAAGAAAACGTAGCTAGGTAACCTCTCAAAGATCACGTTTTCTCCTATATTATTTATCTAGTTATTAATCGAAATTATACAAAAATTTTAAAGTGATCGAAATTTTACGAAACCATCACTTATTTTAATGTAGTCGTTAACCAAGTATTCACTATTATGCCATAATAGATATAATACATAATTTTACATAAATATGACTGATGTTTAACTGGCAATAAAAAAGGTACATTTTATTTAACGGCGTAGAACTCGGTTATAACGAATTCAAAATTTTTTATTTTTGATTAATAGCGAATATTTGTTTAGAGCAAACAAATTTTCAGGTTCCTCGAGGTTTATTTATATCGAGTTCTACTGTACCTGGAATCCTTGAAAATTATTACCTAGCAAGGAAATTTATTAATAAAGAAATAGTTTTTAATAAAATTATTCTTTTCAAAAATATTACCATATAATATTTTTTAAAAGAATAATTTTATTATTACATTTTCAACAAGTTAAAAATTCAATTCATTAAATAGTTGTTCTTAAGCAATTATTGTTTACAAGTTGATCCAGGATTTTCATAAAATTATTAGAGAATGTTTATTAACAATTTCAGTAGTAATTATTAATTCTCTAAAATACCAAAATAATAATACAAGTTTCATTATGGAAGAAGTTTTCATTACCGTTATTAGTTTATACTTTAATAAAATATTACAATAATATACAATAAATTAATATTTATAATATGCTACGTGACAATTAAAATTAAAGAAGTATTATTTGTAATCGATTCTTATTGACGTTACTTCGAGTAAATAAAATTTTTATTTTAAAATTAATTGCAATTCTTTTTCTTTGGGAAGGGGGGCAGTTACAAACTTATTTTATTCCTGAGTTAATAATTTTCAAAGAAAGTTATAAAAATTTGTTAGGTTTATCTCAAAATAATCTGTCACCTATCAAAATTAAATATTTAATGCGAATACTTTTTAGCACATTTTAATTCTAAAAAGTGTTTGTGCATTATTTTAATTATTGTAAAAGGTGGAGTGATAAAGCTATCTAGTTGGAACAATATTAATCTTAACTTATTGTTCCAATGCTAGTATATGAAATGACTACGAAATTATCTCTATTGGGGGGCTAAACGTGTTTGACCTGTAGATCCATTGAATGATTAGTAATTTGTACCAATCTCTCATCATGGTAAAAAAAATTTCCTACTTCTGTAATGTAACATAACATCGGGATGATGGCCTTCGAAAAGAAAGAGCCTATTATATTATCCTACTTTATAATTTATACTTTATTGACTTTGCAGGCATGTGTTATTTCGACCTTTTTAAAATCTTTTATCATTTTGGGATCATAGCACCGAAAATTATAATTAATTATTCATTTGACTTGAATAGAACTTTTAAGCGTTTATGGTCACAATTAAAATTTATTCCGATTATATAATATTATAATAATTCTTAATTATTTTTTTAATTTTCAAATTTAAACCCAAAAACGTGTTTTGATCTTAATCCTTGAACGAATTGTTTTTTTCCGAACTTGATGTTTTAAAATCGTTGAAAAAATTTAAATAAATTTTTCTTGACCTTTTAACGAAATTTACGTTTTTGATGATTATTGTAAATTTAATTCTATTAATTACATAATTTAAACCTGACCTTATAGTCAATTTCTCAATAATATCATAATTAAAAGCATAATAGAATTTAAGATGATCTACAATTTATTCAATTTGTAACATTTTAACGATTTTATCAAGTTGGACAACTAAAACTCAAATGATTTCGTTTTGTTGATAATAATATTATTATATACTTATTAGCATGGCCAAATTTTAATATTGATTGAAATTTTGATCAATTTTTACGGATTCGTTTGTAATTTTAAGAGTATTTTCTAATATGATTTTCAAGAAAATCAGGGCCTTGTTTACGATTTCCTTGTACGGTAGTAGATATGGCTTTCACTTTTCTTTAGAGAATGAAGAAGTTACGGATATTCAGTTATTGGTTTGGTAACCTTTACACTACGTTTATTAATACCGTGTGCTAAATTTACTATTATAAATTTCAACACGTTCATTTTATGAATGAATTATGAATAAAAATTAAATGTATGCCTAATAGTAATCGACTTTTCTAAACATAGGCTCTTATAGCAATTTTGAAAGCATATAGGCAAATTTTTGAAAATATCCCCTTGGACTGTTGGGAATGCAAATAAGGCAAAATGCGTCAATATGTTGTCGATACGTGAAAAGACAATTAGAACAACTGGGCGCGGCAGATAAGGTAAAAACCGAACTCGCCGCGCTATCTGGTCGTAAACTGAAATTTTCCGATTTTCTAATTTAATTTTAACGCTCCATCATCTACGTCGGTCATATTTTGACGCGATTACATCATTATTTATAATGTGACACGACATTGCAGCGTTTAAATAAATATTCATAATAGTACCTAGTCGTTTTTAAAACCAACCTTCACTATAATTTTCTAAAAATACTAATATAAAAAAATAAATCGGTTAATTTTTGTCGAAGGCCTTTTAAAACTAATAAGAATACAACAGCGAGGAAAAGCCATGTTAATCCGAATATTGATACCATCTAATAATTATAAGAATTAACATAAAGGGAAATATTTTAATTTTTATCACTCGTTAAGTCTTTAATTTATTGTAATCTTAATTTAAAGAAACAATTGACTTGATGGTCTATCCTACTGTTTGGATTGACTAGGTTGCTTAATTAATTTTATTAATTACATTTAATTTTCTCATGGTATAACTAACCACCATTTGGTCGCTTCTGTGTTGTTTCCTATCATTTACCAAATCGCAAATTCTAGGCAAGCAGTTGCATATTTAATCACATTAAAATAATTATTTGCATCAGATTGTAATCTATTTGCTAAACTAGTCGTATATAGTAAGTTACATCATTTAATTTAAATATAAAAATAATGCACTCCTGTATCAGGACCGTCATTAGCATACATAGAAATTAGGAAAGCATCTTTCTAGCAGTGAAAAACATTTTTCTTCAAATTTTTAAAACTTTTCCCGTTTTCATCTAGCACCCGTTTTCATCTAAACAGCAAGTAGTTTATTTACTAGCTCGAAGATGCTTGACAAACAAATTTTACATTTCGTATATTTACATGATTTCGATTAAATAAGCCCGACTCTGATTTTAAAATTTATTTTTTTACCAAGTCCAAGATCAAAATCGTTTGGTAATTAGGCAAATTTTAAAACAAGTGATTACGTAACAATTCAATATACTACCTTCATTGTGTTATTTGCAATAAATTACTACCACAAAAGATTATGTTTCAATTTTTACATAATATTATTATTATAATAAAATTTTATTGTCACTGTTTTTACATATTAAAAGTGATACAACAGAGATATTTTAATATTATATAAAAAACATTATTAGCATAAAAACTTTTTGATCCGTCGGGATAGCAAAAACCTTGGCATTTCATAAACTTATAAAAATTTTTATATTTTTAAATTTTAATAAATCCGTGCACAATAATTAATTGTTTATTATTATTAGAAGCAGAAAAAAGTCTGAAACAACTTCGCATTTAAAAATAATATTAGGTATATAAAACAACTTGAGGTTCCCACACTCATTATTATTAATTATTCCGAAAGTTTCAATCAAAACTACTGGAAAGCCGAAATTTTTTTAATTTAATTAATCATTTATTTTTTAGTAACAATATTATTTATAAATAATAAGATAGAACCACACTTAACACATATTTTCATTTCAGAATATTGCTTTTGCTGTGACGCTACTGCTCGTACATTCAACTTTGACGTCAGAATTGAATCGAACTAAAAAACAAATTAATTTCGGTTCTGATAATGAAAAGGAAGGATATTTTTATGATAAACCAACCATATCGTTTGAGCTACCAACGCGAAGACCTACAACTTCGTTTGTAGCGTCATCCACCACTGTTGCACCCGTTCCAACGGGATATAATTATCCAAAACCAAGTATTAAATTTGAAGAGAAACCAAGAGTGGAAATCGAAGTACAAAAGCCGGCATCTTTTGGAGTTTTTGGTAGTGGAGGATCGACTATCACATCGAACGTAAATCGGTACGACACCTTTAAGCCAAATGTCGCCATCAACGAACAAAAAACGACAGTTACCTCCAAAGTTCCTACTGGTGGAATATCTGGTTTTGGACAAACTTCCGTAGTATCAAACGTGAATAAATTTGAATACATAAAACCCAAAATTGATATTACCACTTCTAAACCAGCATCTCAATCGTCTTTTGGAATTTTTGGTAGTGGAGGATCGACTATCACATCAAACGTAAATCGGTATGACACCTTTAAACCAAATGTCGCCATCAACGGACAAAAAACGACATTTACCTCCAAAGTTCCTACTGGTGGAATATCTGGTTTTGGACAAACTTCCGTAGTATCAAACGTGAATAAATTTGAATACATAAAACCCAAAATTGATATTACCACTTCTAAACCAGCATCTCAATCGTCTTTTGGAATTTTTGGTAGTGGAGGATCGACTATCACATCAAACGTAAATCGGTATGACACCTTTAAACCAAATGTCGCCATCAACGGACAAAAAACGACATTTACCTCCAAAGTTCCTACTGGTGGAATATCTGGTTTTGGACAAACTTCCGTAGTATCAAACGTGAATAAATTTGAATATATAAAACCCAAAATTGATATTACTACTTCTAAACCGGCATCTCAATCGTCTTTTGGAATTTTTGGTGGAGGATCGACTATCACATCGAACGTAAATCGGTATGACATATCCAAACCAAATGTGGGTATCAACATACAAAAAACGACTTCTCAATCGACATTTACATCAAAAACACCGTCAATTGGTATAAGTGGATCAGTATTTGGAAGTGGACAATCTTCATATGATGTGTCTAATGTTAATAAATACGATTTTACAAAATCTCAACCAGCAGGTCAAACATCATTTGGCATCTTTGGAAGCGGAGGATCTTCGTTTACGTCTAATGTTAACAAACCGAATGAACAAAAAACAAATACCTTCACAGCCAAGTTTCCATCCGTTGGATTAACTGGAAATAGTCAAACATCGTTTAATCGTGATGATGTTTCTAAATTTGGAATCGGTATTAATGCTCAAAAAACGAATTCGCAAACTACGTTTACTTCTAAATTGCCTTCGGTTGGAATAAGTGGAGGTGGACAAACGTCAGTTGTATCAAACGTTAACAAATATGAATACTCTAAACCAAAAATAGAATTTAACATTGCAAAACCCACTTCTAAACCCTCAAGTCAGTCATCTTTCGGTATCTTCGGTAGTGGAGGATCTTCTTTTACATCCAATATAAACCGCGACGATACTTCTAAATTTGGTGTTGGTATTAACACTCAAAAGTCAACTTCTACATTTACATCTCAAGTACCGTCTGTTGGAAAAACTGGTAACGGTCAAACTTCATTTATATCTACTGTCAATAAATATGACTATAAAAAACCGGCAATAAAATTTGAAATTGCAAATTCTACACCAAAATCATCTGATCAATCCTCGTTTAGTATATTTGGAAGTGGCGGATCTACATTTGATAATTCCAAAGCAATTATTGGTAGTAACGCGCAAACATATAAGCCATCGATTGGAATTTATGGTACTGGTGTACAAAAAACCACTTCCCAGTCTAGCTTTAGTTCTCAAGTTCCATCTGGTGGTATAAGTGGAAGTGGAAAAACTTCATTCGTATCAACTTTCAATAAATATGATCAGAATAAACCCAAAATAGAAATTAATTTGGCTACGACATCTAAGCCAATAGGACAGTCGTCATTTGGAGGTTTTGGTACGGGTGTGCAGAAAACCACTTACCAGTCTACTTTCGGTTCTAAGGTTCCATCTGGTGGAATAAGTGGAGGTGGACAAACATCTTTCGTATCAAGTTTCAACCAATATGAACAGAATAAACCCAAAATAGAAATTAATTTGGCTACTACAGCTAAGCCAATAGGACAGTCGTCATTTGGAGGTTTTGGTACAGGTGTACAAAAAACTACTTACCAGTCTACTTCCGGTTTTAAGGTACCATCTGGTGGAATAAGTGGAAGTGGACAAACGTCATTCGTATCCACCTTCAACCAATATGATCAGAATAAACCCAAAATAGAAATTAACTTGGCTACTACAGCTAAGCCAATAAGTCAGTCGTCATTTGGAGGTTTTGGTACAGGTGTACAAAAAACTACTTCCCAGTCTAACTTTGGTTCTCAAGTTGCATCTGGTGGAATAAGCGGAAGTGGACAAACTTCATTCGTATCAACCTTCAATAAATATGATCAGAATAAACCCAAAATAGAAATTAATTTGGCTACGACAGCTAAGCCAATAGGACAGTCGTCATTTGGAGGTTTTGGTACAGGTGTACAAAAAACCACTTACCAGTCTACTTTCGGTTCTAAGGTTCCATCTGGTGGAAAAAGTGGAAGTGGACAAACATCATTTGTGTCAAGCTTTAACCAATATGATCAGAATAAGGTTACGACATCTAAGCCAATAGGCCAGTCGTCATTTGGAGTTTTTGGTACGGGTGTGCAAAAAACAACTTACCAGTCTACTTCCGGTTCTAAGGTACCATCTGGTGGAATAAGTGGAAGTGGACAAACGTCATTCGTATCCACCTTCAACCAATATGATCAGAATAAACCCAAAATAGAAATTAATTTGGCTACGGCAGCTAAGCCAATAGGACAGTCGTCATTTGGAGGTTTTGGTACGGGTGTACAAAAAACCACTTACCAGTCTACTTTAGGTTCTAAGGTTCCATCTGGTGGAAAAAGTGGAAGTGGACAAACATCATTCGTGTCAAGCTTTAACCAATATGATCAGAATAAGGTTACGACATCTAAGCCAATAGGCCAGTCGTCATTTGGAGTTTTTGGCACAGGTGTGCAAAAAACAACTTACCAGTCTACTTCCGGTTCTAAGGTACCATCTGGTGGAATAAGTGGCAGTGGACAAACGTCATTCATATCCACCTTCAACCAATATGAACAGAATAAACCCAAAATAGAAATTAATTTGGCTACGACAGCTAAGCCAATAGGACAGTCGTCATTTGGAGGTTTTGGTACGGGTGTACAAAAAACCACTTACCAGTCTACTTTCGGTTCTAAGGTTCCATCTGGTGGAAAAAGTGGAAGTGGACAAACATCATTCGTGTCAAGCTTTAACCAATATGATCAGAATAAGGTTACGACATCTAAGCCAATAGGCCAGTCGTCATTTGGAGTTTTTGGTACGGGTGTGCAAAAAACAACTTACCAGTCTACTTCCGGTTCTAAGGTACCATCTGGTGGAATAAGTGGCAGTGGACAAACGTCATTCATATCCACCTTCAACCAATATGAACAGAATAAACCCAAAATAGAAATTAATTTGGTTACGACAGCTAAGCCAATAGGTCAGTCGTTATTTGGAGGTTTTGGTACAGGTGTACAAAAAACCACTTACCAGTCTACTTTCGGTTCTAAGGTTCCATCTGGTGGAATAAGTGGAAGTGGACAAACATCATTCGTGTCAAGCTTCAACCAATATGATCAGAATAAGGTTACGACATCTAAGCCAATAGGTCAGTCGTCATTTGGAGTTTTTGGTACGGGTGTACAAAAAACTACTTACCAGTCTAATTTCGGTTCTAAGGTGCCATCTGGCGGAATAAGTGGAAGTGGACAAACGTCATTCGTATCCACCTTCAACCAATATGAACAGAATAAACCAAAAATAGAAATTAATTTGGCCACGACAGCTAAGCCAATAGGCCAGTCGTCATTTGGAGTTTTTGGTACGGGTGTACAAAAAACTTCCTACCAGTCTACTTCCGGTTCTAAGGTTCCATCTGGTGGAATAAGTGGAAGTGGACAAACATCATTCGTGTCAAGCTTCAACCAATATGATCAGAATAAGGTTACGACATCTAAGCCAATAGGCCAGTCGTCATTTGGAGTTTTTGGTACGGGTGCACAAAAAACAACTTACCAATCTACTTCCGGTTCTAAGGTACCATCTGGTGGAATAAGTGGCAGTGGACAAACGTCATTCGTATCAAGTTTCAACCAATATGAACAGAATAAACCCAAAATAGAAATTAATTTGGCTACGACAGCTAAGCCAATAGGTCAGTCGTTATTTGGAGGTTTTGGTACAGGTGTACAAAAAACCACTTACCAGTCTACTTTCGGCTCTAAGGTTCCATCTGGTGGAATAAGTGGAAGTGGACAAACATCATTCGTGTCAAGCTTTAACCAATATGATCAGCATAAGGTTACGACATCTAAGCCAATAAGCCAGTCGTCATTTGGAGTTTTTGGTACAGGTGTGCAAAAAACAACTTACCAGTCTACTTCCGGTTCTAAGGTACCATCTGGTGGAATAAGTGGAAGTGGACAAACGTCATTCGTATCCACCTTCAACCAATATGATCAGAATAAACCCAAAATAGAAATTAATTTGGCTACGACAGCTAAGCCAATAGGTCAGTCATCATTTGGAGGTTTTGGCACAGGTGTGCAAAAAACAACTTACCAGTCTACTTCCGGTTCTAAGGTACCATCTGGTGGAATCAGTGGAAGTGGACAAACGTCATTCGTATCAACCTTCAATAAATATGACCAGAATAAACCCAAAATAGAAATTAATTTGGCTACGACAGCTAAGCCAATAGGACAGTCGTCATTTGGAGGTTTTGGTACAGGTGTACAAAAAACCACTTACCAGTCTACTTTCGGTTCTAAGGTTCCATCTGGTGGAATAAGTGGAAGTGGACAAACATCATTCGTGTCAAGCTTCAACCAATATGATCAGAATAAGGTTACGACATCTAAGCCAATAGGGCAGTCGTCATTTGGAGGTTTCGGTACAGGTGTACAAAAAACCACTTACCAGTCTACTTTCGGTTCTAAAGTGCCAGCAGGCGGAATAAGTGGAAGTGGACAAACTTCATTCGTATCAAGTGTCAACCAATATGAACAGAATAAACCCAAAATAGAAATTAATTTGGCTACGACAGCTAAGCCAATAGGTCAGTCGTTATTTGGAGGTTTTGGTACTGGTGTACAAAAAACTACTTCACAATCTACTTTTGGTTCTATCCAATCTGGTGGAATAAGTGGAAGTGGACAAACTTCATTCGTATCAACCTTTAACAAATATGATCTAAATAAACCTAAAATAGAAACTGATGTACCTAAACAGTCGTCATTTGGAATTTTTGGTAGTGGTGGATCTTCATTAAATACGCAGAAAACAACTTCTACATTTTCATCAAAGTTTCCATCTACAGGAAGTGGTCAAACTTCTGTATTTTCGAATGTGAACAAGTTTGAATTGAATAAACCACAAATTGGATATTCTACATCCAAACCTACAGGTGGATCATCGGTTGGAATTTTTGGTACGGGTAGTGGATCACAGTTTGGTTCAAACGTAAATTTGCAATCGTCGGTTACTTCAAAAGTATCTGGTTTTGATTACTCCACACAACGTCCGTCCACAAACGCGCCCGAATATCTTCCTCCTCTAGGTTCCACGTTCCAGAAAGTAAAATACAGCGATGACATTAAATATTTTTAATTTTAAATGAGCAAAGATATTTTTAATTATAAGATCGTTTTTGTATTAATTTTGTAATAAAAATCTTTTGTGTTTATTCTTTTTTATTTCGAATTTAGTTATCTACTATTTCTAAAATAACTTTTGGCTACATTTATTTTTAGATCTCGATGGATGATTTGTGTTTCTATTTGGATTTGTATAACTTTGAAAAGAATTTGAAGAGAGAAATCGGAAAGTAAACTTTGTTTATCGTTGACGTTGGAAAATTGTATTATTTTCCCATGTAAGTTGTGCGTTTAGCGAGGCACCATAATTCATGCGTAATTCTAATAATTGAAACCAATTATAGATTGAAATTCAAACAAATATTATTTATAATATACTGGGTGCGTCAGGAAAGGAATATACTATCCCTCGCCCAAAGAAAAGTAAAGGCTTGATGTTATTTTAAGCATAAACAAGAAAAGAAACTTACATGCGATACCTTTCGATCGGGTAGTTTTGAAGCACAGATGCTGGTGGAGGTATGCAGAGCATGTTTTCCTTTTACATAACCCCCGAAATTACAGCAACTGAATATGCACGTTGATGTTATTTCAGGTGTTAATTTTTTTTATTTCTAGATTTTCATATTTATTTTTAAAACTTAATAAACATTTATTTTTATAAAACAATTGGAACTTTGGAACTACGATTACGATGTTTTGAAATATCATATTGACCCCTAATAGTAAGCAACCCGTGTTAAATCCAAAACTTTTGAAAACTCCCTTATATGCAAATTTGATATCACAAATTTCCCACATAAATGGTTTCTCACCTGTACGAATTTTCAAGTAATTTGTTTAACCTTCATTATGTGCAAATTTAAAGTCACAAATATTACATGCAAATGGTTTCTCATCTGTATGACGTTTTAAAGCTCCTCTATACAAATGGTCAGTCTCTAAATTCATACGTAAACGGTTTCTCGCCTATATGAATTTTTAAGATCTTTTATGTACAAATTTTACACATAAACGGTTTCCCACCTGTATGAATTTTAAGTGACTTTAAAGTTCCTCCAGTAGCCACACTAGAATGTTCTTTATTGGATTTTGAATGAGAATTGAGCAATCTCCCACATCATTTTTTTCTGACAACCTGGGGCTTTAGGTGATATTGTTATTACCTGAGCTGGTACTATTATAACTGCCACCAGACTATTTTTTATTTATATGAGAATAATCAAACTCATAGGTAGACGTGACTCGGTAAATTGAAGACGTAGGGAATAAACTCTTTTGCCAAATTAAATACAAGCTCTCACCGCCCACGGATGCTTCCAGGCATATCTCCACAGGTTCAGGCTGACCGAGTCACCTGCCTGTCGTTACTGCGGGGACGAAGATACGGCGGAACACACTCTTTTCGGATGCCTAAGATGGGAGAGGGAGAGAGTGATGATTTCGCTCCGGATGGGCGACACACTAAGCCCGGACAACATGATTGCTTTCATGCTGTCCGGCGAAGACGAATGGCTGGCTGTAGCGGTCTTCATCAGTCAAGTGATGAAGACCAAGGAGGGGGACGGACGAACTGAGCAAGCCGCAGCTCGAGTTCTCGCCCTACAGTTAAGTCAATGACAGCCTTTTTAAGTTCCCTTGAGAAGTTCCCGCGAGAAGATGCGCGAGAAGTTCCCAAGAGAATTCCCGAAGAATATCGTCATTGATCGGCGGGTCGGGTCGGGTCGAGTAGTGACGGTCGTTCGACGGGGTAGGTTAGTGTCGGTACGACGATAGCGCGTAGACCCTCTGTGGACACAATCTCTCGTGCTAATCCAGAGGGGGACGATCGCGAAAATAGTGCCGTCAAATATAAAGACGAGTGGACTGGCACTTTGCCAGCGACCACAAGTTTTTCAAGATGACCCGGTCGCATCGCGCTCTGTGATTTAATATGATTTGCAGGGTCGCTTGGGGGCTCGGAGTCTCCGGTATGGATGACGGTCGGCTCGGCCTTGACTTTGTCGCCGGAATTTCCGCCTATTAAGTTAATGACGAGTGGACTTTCACCTATACTGACGATTGCGGACCACTAGGTGGCCCGGTGAGTCGTGTTGGATCGCGGCGAGCGGTGTGTCCGGTTCAATTGGAAAAGTAGAATCAAGTGATAGTGCCTGACCTCCCGGACACAAACTTTCGTGCTAAACCGGGAGGTCATCGGGAGCCTGCATCATCGATGCAGCATGGAAGATCGCAGACGACAGCGGAAGTAATGCCGAGAAGGTAAAGCCCGCTGTCGTCGGGGAGGGGGTTTTAGTCAGTTAGAATCTGACACTACCATCCCTGATGGGGTGGTGCCTATGAAGGTTTCCCCCTTCCCTGCAGAAAAAAAAAAATACAACGATAAATTTAATCAGGGTTTATTAGTAATAAAAAAAAATAAAAACTAAATACACAAAAACAAAATAATCGTGCAAAATATAATTAAATGATGCAATTAAATAACAAAAATATATCGATTCTCTTACCTTAAAAAAAAATAATAATCCTTAATATTGTAAATGTAGAAGTTGCAAAACTAATAATTTTAAAGAATTTAATATTTAATGAATTTATAATTTAAAGAAAATTTTGTATTTGAAAATGAACACTTTAATATGACAATTAATTTAGATTCAAAATTCAAACCGGCGTGAAGATATTAGCTATTCAAAATTTAAGGCGCGACTGACCAATTTACTAATTTTTCAGTCGTATTTATTAGGATTTCTTCCCTTAGGGGAAAAATTATCAATTGATAAATTGATTTTTAGGTCAAACATCGACCCTGAGAGTCGTTTATCTGTCAACTTAATTTCCTTTTTAAGTAAAAGAACCGATTTAGTTTAATTTTTATATTTCTAAAACTATATATATTTCAACACTTCTACGATAAAAGATAGCAACAGTCTCTTTCAATTGATTTTGTCATAATTGTAATTCCTAATTTAATGAAAATAATGCAATTTCAGTGGTTTTTAATTTATAATTGTTGATTTATTATTTCTAAATATATTAATTTACTCTTTGCAAATATTTTTAATTACTCAGTGGTCTTTTAAAATTCATTAGGGCGATAATTGCATGAAACCCATAAAGATAAAAAATATTTTTAAGAAATTTCTGTGACAGTTAGAATCAATTAAAAGAGATTGTGGTAGGTCGTAAAAATTAATGGGTTTGTATAACATATACAGGGTGTTTACTACATTTCATATACAGGGTGGTTACTACATTTTGTTAAAGTTTATACATCTTTGTATGTGAATTGGTGCAGTGCACAGGAAGTTGGGCTTAGGGCCGTATGGTCGTAGATTGGGAAATGTCTTACCGTTTTTAAAACCAACTATTTCTTTGTACAGCTACCTGGTGGTCTGATGCCAAAGTTACATCCCATCCATGTGCAAAACTTATATTATGTTCGTTATACACTCTTCTTACTTTTGACCACCTAACCACATACACTTTGGGCGGTGACGGCAAATTGAGTCCCACGGTCAAGGGTACGGGTAAATTGCATCCCATCGGCAGTATGGTCAGAACGGTTAATTGTAATCTCCTTATTCTTTAAGCTGCATTGTAATCCCCTTATTCTTTAAGCTGTATGGCAGTTTAAAATATTTTGGTCATTTTACAATACAGGGTACTACAACTATTATTACAAAATTCTTTTTCTATAAATATATATGTTTATTGATTTTTTGAAGTTATTGTATTGTTGAAAAATTTATGTATTAGCTTTTTAAAATTACAATACAATCACCGGGTCGAGTAACCTAATGTTGACCACCCCAAATAAATTGAAAATTTCCTATTGCAAAGAGGAAGGTTTATATTATAGTATATTGTTAAAATATTATGTGCGAAAGCATTAGCAAAATTTTGAATAAATCGAATTTGAACTTATCTAATTTTACACGATTCAGTGACGCGTGGGTGGAATCTCACCCATTTTGTTGACGGTACGTGCAGAAAGAACTAGTCTTAAACTTAGCGTTTTACGGAGCGGCAGATGCAACACGTCTCTCGTACATGTAACATCGATTTATTTTTTGTTTTATTCGATATTTTGGGGGTGAAACGTAAAAGTTTACTGCCCCATAACGCGACTATACTTTTTAATGCTATTTCTAGGTTCTCTAAGCTCCCGGATTCCTTCATCCTGGTTTTCTTGATGGAAGGCGCTTCTCGTATGTTTAGCCCAGTAAACCAGAGTCAAAACAGCTCTAGAGCGGCGCCCCGGAAGCGTAGGTTTTGACAATGGATAACCCTCCTAATTGAATGCACACCCCAAAAATCGAAAATAAAAAAATTTAATTTTTTCACTTTTTCGGCAATACACGGGTAATTTTCGATTTTTTGGCTAATATTTATTACTAATATTTACTAATCACACCCCCAGCTTTCTGAATCTCTTACATTAGTTTGTTATTGTAATTTACCACATATTGCAACATAAATTACAATCTAAATATATAAAAGAGAAGATCTGTTTGCTTGCGTGTTCGCTATACGTTCCTAGACCCTTGGACCGATCTCAACCAAATTTTGCACAGTTATTTTGTAGCTCCAGGCGCAACTATTCGTGCATAAATGGAGAAGAAATACGCTCGGGGAAAAAAGTTATTCGCTTTTTTCGAAAATCAAATCACAAGTTTGACAAAAAATTTAATTTGTCAAATAATTAATCTGACGTACTGTCAGCGACTTTGACATTAAGAATGTTAACCTTAAAAATGACATTGACATATACTCAGTGGCGTTGCACAATATTTTTATCTAAATGACATTGACATATAGTCAGTAGCGGCTCGAGAATAGGGGGCACAACTTTGACATAAGAATATTTAATTTGTCAGATAATTAATCTGACGCACAGTCAGTGATTCAAAATACTGTCAACAGATGGCGGGGAGGGCGGCTTTAATTCGAAAAATGTGAAAAATGCAAACCACTAACAAAAAACCACTAACAAATTAATCTGAATGCCGCGAATAAGACCGGAGCACTTTATATAGGTCGCAGAACGTGGAAGATCCACCTCCTTGCGTAAGATTTAACTTTACATGAAGATGTAACTTTACGTGAAGATTATGTATGTATGTATGTATGTATGACAGATGATAGATGACGGATGACAGCTGACAGATGACAGTTGAAGGCCGAACAACTATGGCCTTCATGGATCTATTATGGTCCGGTCTGTGAGGCCGAAGGCCGAACAACTATGGCCGTCACGGATCTATTATGGTCTGGTCTGTGAGGCCGAAGGCCGAACAACTATGGCCTTCACGGATCTATTATGGTCCGGTCTGTGAGGCCGAAGACCGAACAACTTTGACCTTCACGGATCTATTATGGTCCGGTCTGTGATGCCGAAGGCCGAACAACTATGGCCTTCACGGATCTATTATGGTCCGGTCTGTGAGGCCGAAGGCCGAACAACTATGGCCTTCACGGATCTATTATGGTCCGGTCTGTGAGGCCGAAGGCCGAACAACTATGGCCGTCACGGATCTATTATGGTCCGGTCTGTGAGGCCGAAGGCCGAACAACTATGGCCTTCACGGATCTATTATGGTCCGGTCTGTGAGGCCGAAGACCGAACAACTTTGACCTTCACGGATCTATTATGGTCCGGTCTGTGATGCCGAAGGCCGAACAACTATGGCCTTCACGGATCTATTATGGTCCGGTCTGTGAGGCCGAAGGCCGAACAACTATGGCCTTCACGGATCTATTATGGTCCGGTCTGTGAGGCCGAAGGCCGAACAACTATGGCCTTCACGGATCTATTATGGTCCGGTCTGTGAGGCCGAACAACTTTGACCTTCACGGATCTATTATGGTCCGGTCTGTGAGGCCGAAGGCCGAACAACTATGGCCTTCACGGATCTATTATGGTCCGGTCTGTGAGGCCGAAGGCCGAACAACTATGGCCTTCACGGATCTATTATGGTCCGGTCTGTGAGGCCGAAGGCCGAACAACTATGGCCTTCACCGATCTATTATGGTCTTCCCCCTGTGAGGCCGAAGGCCGAACAACTATGGCCTTCGCGGATCTATCATGGTCCTCTCTCTGTGAGGCCGAAGGCCGAACAACTATGGCCTTCGCGGATCTATTATGATCCTCCCCCTGTGAGGCCGAAGGCCGAACAACAATGGCCTACTCGGATCTATTCTGGGTCTAGTTTCTTATAAGTATAATAAATTATTATTATAATTAAGTGTTTTATTTAATTTCATATCTTCTTTCTAAGTATGTTACGCATTAGCTGTAATCCGTTAGGTATTACCTATAATCCGACTTGGGTTCGGGACGCAATTTACCCGTACCTTTTTCTGACCACTTCAAAAACCTTCGAAAATAGTGACCTCGGGACGCAATTTACATGCGCCCACTTTGGGAGAGAGGAGATTCTTTAAAGAAATTTTTTTAATTTTTTACCATTAAATGGCCATAGCATCGAAAATATTAAATTTTTGGTTCAGTGCTTTTTAAAAGAACGTGAAATTATTTGTAAAATATGTACATTCTAACTGATTCTAACTCTTTATTGTCTAAACTAAATCAATTAATTACTTTCGAGTTATGAATTAAATAAATAAGTAAACAAATGTTGATAAATGCAAAGTAAATTGTTAATTCACTTTTTCTTGCAAGCCGTTTTTGCAACGTTTTAAAAATATTTTCAACTTTTTTGAAAAACTATTATATTTCACAGATAACAATAAACGAAAATTTTTCGAAAAATCCTGGGGGGTTTTTTACATCAATGTTTTAAATTTCTACCTTCAACTAGTCATAGCACCGAAACTAAAAATTTTTAATGTTGACGGTTTAGTGCTTTTTTTAAAGAGATTTTAGATTTTATAAAAATCTAAAAATAATAAAAGATAAAAATATATTTTAAACTTATATTTTCTTTTGTAGTTTCAAAAAGTGATCACACTACCGAGTATAATAAAAGGGCGTGTTGAGCTTTTTTTTAAAAACAAAATTCCAAATCGACGCGACTTTTTCGGCACAGCCGTTTCGACGCCAACCCTGTTCGCCGCAAACCCTTTCGGCGCAAAGCCCTTTCGGCGACATCTGTTTCGGCGCCGGTTTATTCGGAGCGAGGATCATTCGGCGAGATGCTTATTCGGTGTGAGGTTTCTTCATAGCAAATTTGGTGCTAGATTTGTTATTGATATTAATAAATCTCCGCGTAAAGTTAAATCTTCCGCAAAGAGGTGGATCTTCCGCGAAGAGGTGGATCTGTAAAGATAAATCTTCCGCAAAGAGGTGGATCTTCCACGAAGAGGTGGATCTGCCGTTAGGTTAGTGTTAGTTTTTGATATTTCTTTAGAAAACTAATTAAAAACAAATAAATCTTCACGTAAAGTTAAAATCTTCACGTAAAGTTAAATCTTCCGCAAAGAGGTGGATCTTCCCCGAAGAAGTGGATCTGCCGTTAGGTTAGTGTTAGTTTTTGATATTTCATTAGAAAACCAATTAAAACCAAATAAATCTTCACGCAAAGTTAGATCTTTCGCAATGAGGTGAATCTTCCGGGAAGAGGTGGATCTGCCGTTAGGTTAGTGTTAGTTTTTGAACGTGAAGATTTCGCAGAGGAACAAAGTAAAAATATTCGGAATGGAATGGATAAATAAGCTTTTCGCCAAAAATATTTGCATCGAAATGACTTGGGCCTTTGCGCCGAAACGGCTTAGCGCCGGAACGGCTTCCGCCGAAAAATCTTGCGCCGATTCGCTCGCACCGAAAAAGTCGCGTCGAATCGGCTGCGCCGAATAGTATCTAATCCCAAAATTGTAGAGCGAAATTCAGTTCGACGCCAGTTTCAAAAATTCAGGTAGTTTGGTGTAGTGCAGTGGCGGCTCGTGAGAAATATGTTTGGGTGTTCTGCATTATATAAAAGGGTCTAAGGATTTCTTCATGACAGACTTCTAGCATACAATCTAAAATGTCATTTTGTATTACTTTTGACGTTCCTTTAGAAACGGTTGCATGTATTAAATGTTCGTTAAGAGTTTTGTCAAGTTTTGACGAAAAATTAACTAAACCGCGAAAAATACCAGGATTTTCACTGTAATTTGTTTAACAATTGATGAACTAATATTAAAATTAGTTTTTCGTTTCAAAATTCGAATTCTAAACTACCTCGAAACAAAATCACAAAGGATATAACACATAGCTGTGTTATATCTGCAGCTCCTATGGTAGAACCGCCACTGGTGTAGTGGATAAGGAGTTAGATTATAGACCCTAAGGTCATAGGTTTAATTCTTAGTAACTCCCAAATTATAGTGTTGAATAATTTTTCCTTAGTAATTAAATAAGTTGAAACGGATAAATCTGTTGTCAATTTTCTTATGAAATAATATTTATTGTTTTATATTTACAAATAATTCACGGTCAAATACGTTATGTACTTCATACAAAATTGTAATATACTTAATTTGAAACAAAAATATACACAAATATTTACAAAAGTCAAGTTAGATATTAATATTTTGATCACATAATAGCTGCAGAAAGTATTCTTCTTTACCACCAACCACCTAAAATTAAATTTTTTATGTAGATTACAATGTTCAAAAATTGTTATGTTGTATACCTCCTCCTCCTCCTGTTTTCCAACCTCCTCCTCCTCCATATCCTCCTCCACCACTGCTCCATCCTCCGCCGCCGCCGCCGTTCCATCCACCTCCTCCACCACCACCGTTCCAACCGCCTCCACCTCCGCCTCCGCTTGATATAACCTTTATGATTTTAATTCCACCTCCTCCTCCGTTCCATCCCCCTCCTCCTCCTCCACTTTTCCATCCTCCTCCTCCTCCTCCTCCACTTTTCCATCCTCCTCCTCCTCCTCCACTTTTCCATCCGCCTCCACCACCTCCCGAATTCCATCCGCCACCACCTCCTCCTAAGTTCCATCCGCCTCCTCCGCCTCCTAAATTCCATCCTCCTCCTCCTCCTCCCGAATTCCATCCACCTCCCCCACTTTTCCAACCGCCTCCTCCTCCGCTCCAACCTCCTCCTCCTCCTCCTCCTCCATAACCACCTCCTCCGCCTCCTCCAAGAAAACCAGCTAAACAAAAAATAAACAATGAGATATTTAATTTATTTAAATTAAACCTTTCTTAAGTGAAAGAGGAAATCACAATCACTTCCGAATTGACTGTTATCAATTAAAATTATGATGTAAATCGATACACAGACTTTTTCAAATGACAAACATTTTTAGCAAAACCAAAACATGTCTTCCATAGACGAACAAAACAAAATTTTGCAAATATAATAAAGTGAAGCTTTCTTTGGCTTTACTTCTTCATCGCCTGGTGTAATTTATGCCAACGAATTTAATATAATATTATAATAAATTTAATAAATACCTTTAACTGTTGCAATTAAAGCCACAGCCACCAATAAAACAACCGCCTGAAAATGAAGAATTAACAATAATATAATACTAATTTTTAACACCAAAACTAAACCGATTTAATTACCTTCATCTTTGTTATTAAAAATTTACTAATAAATAGTAACTAATAAATTTTGCTTATATACTAAATTTAAACCTTGATGGTGATCCCCCATCCTGTTTAAAATATATTTTGTTTCCTAACAAACAAAAATTAACATCCCCTCTTAAAGCGACTGTCATCATTACATTATTACGAAAACTGCAAGAACAAGAAATTGAGTAACGTATAATCAAATCAAGTGAATACAATTAAATGCACAAGTACAGCAATCTAAGTTGGATCAAAATTAGAAAAACGTTCTCGATTTATTTAATCAATTTTTTCTTCAATGCGAACCGATACAAATTGAAAGTCGGGTGAACTTAATGTACCTAATTATTAATAGAGAACATAATTTATTTTAAGTTTCCAATGTTAATCTTCCTGGGGAATTTTTAACAAACGCATCATTTAGTACTTGAAAATGAGAAAGGTTTTAGTGTGTAAAGGTTAAAATATTGCTAAATCTATTTTATCCACTTGTTATAAATTATCTGGCAAAGATTATAATATTTTTGTTTTCGAATAAATAATGCAAGTATGTAAAAAGCATAATAATATTATGACATGCTAATTTATTATTATATTATCCACTTTTGATTTTAATTCCAAAATAAACCATTCGGAACGGAGGCATAAGAAATGAAAATGTAGCAGTATAGTAACTGCTCCCAATTTGAAAATTTCGTTCTACCTTTACTTTCTCCGGTTAATACTGAAGTGTTATGTAATTTTTGTTACAATTAATTTTCTGCATAAGTGAAGTGGTAAACTCATTTTTCAACTGTTCGATTGATATTTTTCGAAAAACTAGAACTGGGTTAAACGAAAATTAATTCAACTTTTTTTATCAAAATTTTAAAAATGAAAAGCTAAAGATAATAATTCGAACTATTTGGCCCCTTTGTTTGGGGGGGGTGGATCGTTCGGTTTTTCTTTAATTATAACTTAAGGAAATTTAAAATAATTTTTTCCCTTCTCCAAATCAATAACATCCTTAGAGCGGATGTAATAACGATTAGTGGAGATGTTAATAGTAATTGACCTATCGTGTCTATTAAATGATTCTTTAATTATAGAGGAAGAAGTTATTGGCAAAATAAAAATCTATAACCAAATAGTAAATATTAATTTCGTCGACCTTTTTGTCAGTTACTAAATATTAAATGATGAGTACTTGATCTTCAATAATCGCAAATGAGATCTATCTATATTTGGGTATATGATAAGAATTAATTATTACTTTTTGAGAAGTAACAAATTTTGAAGTCTCAATATTTGAAAGTTGCCCAAATCAACATTGGCAATACCTAATTGTCATTAATTTTATACCCACCTACTTAAAAATTGCAATAATTATATTTAATTGCATGCAAGTTTTCATCTTGAATAAACGAGTTTATTTAATTTATTGTTAATGTCGTCACTAATTTCATACTTTTAGACAATTCTTAATTTTGAAGATTTGAAAATTACATGCAATGTAAAAATAATCAAATTTAGATTAAAAAATAATTAAACACCCGTACTAGGGGATGTCTCAATATTTATAAATAAACTAAGATTTCATAATTTTCAATTTCACAAATAAATTCCTTTTGGCATTATTATATTGGATTATGTAGCATTGAAGATTTAATAAATAATTTATTGTGCTTATTTTATGTGTAAAATGATTTACTGCAAACTAATAAATTTTGTATTGGTCGTATGCACTTTTATTATTAGAGTTAATTATTCAAACAGTGCTTTTGCATTAATCTTTTAATTCTCACTCCCACGACCTTCAATTTACTATATATATGTCTACTTTTACATTTTGATGCAATGGAACTGTCAGTTTCCTTCAAACTACGGAATTGGTACTCTCCTTCATCCTCCTCTCTTCATTTTATTCCTTAATCTTCAAACAACACTCAAAATTATCGAATAAAATGAATCAAATTTGTTAATAAAGTTTTTCTTATAAGTGAACGTTTTTCTAAAAAAATCTGTAACTAAAATTGTTGTCCAAAGCCCAAATCCTTGGGGTAGCCCTCTATAAAGCAATTTTTTTAATTTCTGCTTTCAAATGGCCATAACACCGAAACTATTGATTTTTCAGTGTTAATGGTTCAGCACTTTTCTAAAGAGCATTCGATTATCTACAAACTAGATTATATCCCTTAATTGTCTAAAATCTAAGAGAAATGTGAAGAAAATAACTTTTATCTCTTTTTTCGGTTCTTGCAAACCATGTTACAAAAAAACTGATGGCCCATTCTAGATAAAAAATTTAACTGGCTCCAACTTTATTATAGTAAACTTTTTTGAAAAATTAATTTATTTAGAGAAAAAAGGTAATAAATTTAAATTTCAATGTTTATTAATATTTAAATTTATTTTTAAGTTTAAATTAAATTAGTTTGTTACGCAATTTAAAAGAGTTTCAAACCCTGTATAAAGAAATGGGAATGCATAAATGAACACCTATTGAAAATTGAGTTGAGGGTTATGGGAAATGATATTAGATATTAGCTTACCCTTCTACTGATAAAGAAACTGACGCCGAAAACAGAATTTTTTCATAATTTGACAATTTTTGGGCCAAATTAGCAACCGGAAGGAACTATTTTTAATTGGTGACTTTTAATAGAAGAGTAGGAAAACCAAGGGATGGTTTGGAGAAGAACGTGTGAATGACAACAGAGAGAAACTTTAAGAAGTATGTAAACAATATGACCTCAAGATATGGAATGGATTTTTCCAGCATAAGGAAATCCGTAACTACACCTAGACACAGCCTATATACAGGGTGTCCCCGTTAACGTGGAGAACCTTTGAGGTGGTGATAAATGACACTTTTCTAAGACAAATTTTCAAATAAAATTTTTGCCCAAGTCCAAACCCTTGGGGGGTACCTCCCTTTAAAGCAATTTTTTGAATTTCTGATTTAAAACGGCCATAGCTCCGATATTATTGATTTTTTAAGGTTAATGGATTAGAACTTGTTTAAAGATAATTCGCTTGTCTACAAATTAGGTTATAACCCCTTATCGTCTAGAATCAACGGATTTCGAGTTATAAATTAAATTAAGGGAAAAAATGTTTAAAAAATTCAGGTTTTTTTTTAATTTTCTTGCGAACCCCATATCTCTTAAACGAAACGTCTAAGAGAAAAACTAACGGCTCAAACCGGATAGGGAATTTAACGGGCTACAACTTTCGTCAAATAAATTTTTTTGGGCAACCAACCGTTTTCACAGAAACTCTGAAAATAATAAACAAGGTGTAGGTAAATAATAAATAAACAATATAAATTAACAAAGTAATTGCCGATAAACTAATGCGCTTTATAACAATGTCGCTCAAACGTCAAACGCTACAATACGTTTTAACAATGTTTTAACATTAAAACAAATGCTATAAATCAAATTGAGATTTTTAGTAATTATGTGAATTTATATTTTTTACCTACACCTTGTTCATTATTTTCAGAGTTTCTGTGAAAACGGTTGGTTTCCCAAAAAACTTTATTTGACGAAAGTTGTAGTCCGTTAAATTCCCTATCCGGTTTGGGCCGTTAGTTTTTCTCTTAGATGTTTCGTTTAAGCGATACGGGGTTCGTAAGAAAATTTAAAAACAAACCCTGAACTTTTTAAACATTTTTTCCCTTAATTTAATTTATAACTCGAAATCCGTTGATTCTAGACGATAAGGGGTTATAACCTAATTTGTAGACAAGCGAATGATCTTTAAAAAAGTTCTATTCCATTAACTTTAAAAAATCAATAATATCGGAGCTATGGCCGTTTGAAATCAGAAATTCAAAAAATTGCTTTAAAGGGAGGTACCCCCAAGGGTTTGGACTTGGGCTAAAATTTTATTTGAAAATTTGTCTTAGAAAAGTATCCTTTACCACCACCTCAAAGGTTCTCCACGGTCACGGGGACACCCTGTATGTATAAATTAAAATCAATTATCGACTATACAATAGGGAGACAAAACAACAAACGGTGCAAGGCACCAGGGTGTATAAGACGAAGGTTCTCATGCCATGCCCGAAATTAAGAGGTGAAACAAACCACAGAAAAACAAAGAAATACAAAACAGCCTCAACACAAATATAAATTGGAACTCCTGAAGGAAAATGAAACGCTATTTCTATACAGAAGATTAAGCAGATAAGTTAAGAGAAAAATTAAAAGAACAAAGAACGAAGTTTGCGAAAAACGATACGAAGAAATTAGGAGATAGTACATTGGACATACAAAATCAAGGAAAGTTGATTTTATTAATCGATTCTAACAAATATTGTTGGAAAAACAAACTGTAAAGCAATTGAAAACTTATATTTTACGGCGTTTCTCGCATCCTCTCTTCTACCTCTGACGGTTTTCCCAATCGCCTTCCTGCAGGTCTCTATTTCTCATCGCCTATTTAACATCGTATCTCCAGGCATGTTTAGGTCTTCCTCCCTTCCCCATTATAAGGCCATTTTCCACTGTCTATTCGTCTCATGTACCCATACCAACTCAATCTTCTCTCTACGATCAAGTCTATTATATTTATCGAAATTCCCACTCTTTCTCTAATTGTGTCGTTTTTCATTTTATCCATGAGTTTTAGGCCACAGCTTCGCCTTCAGAAGTCTATCTCCGTAGTTTTCTTTTATTCCTTTCGATTATTTCCCACACCTCCCCACCATAATATAGCAATACTTTCGACTATACTTTACTCTATTAAATTTGTAGTGCTTCTATTCCAGATTATAGACTATAATTGTCTAATTGCTTTTTTACATTTTCCCAATCTGTGCTTTATATCTTCTTGACTTCCCTTTGTTGGATACTAGGAATCCCAGGTATTTGTATTTATTTCAGTTTTTCACTATCGATTCATCCTCCATTTCTAGATGAAAAAGAAAAAAATAAAACTTGGAATTTTTTAACATTTCCTCTTTTAATTTAATTCGTAACTCGAAATCGCTTAATTTTAGACGAAAAATAGATATAATGTAAACGGCAAAAGAAGGCCAAAATTCAAATAATTCCTTTAAAAGGGCCCCCAAAGGTTTGGATTTGGACAAAAATTTAATTGAAAATTTTTTATTTTTAGGAAAGTCGCGGGGACACCCTGTATATACTTTTTATTGGTAGTAATTTATGTTTGTAACAAATAAGGTGAATTGAAACGTGTAAATTCGTAATATTGAATACACTTTTACCTTGAACTGTAAATTTCATGATTTTAAAGATTAACTTTTTTTCCAGTGGCTCAATTTGTTAATTTGTTGTATTTGATAATAAATAGGTAGTACTACATTTTCGCAACATCTTATGGCGTAATTTCATGATTCACATAATAAACTTAACATTTAATATTTTTTATTCAAATCGTGAAGCAATACGATAGTTAAATTGTGCGTAAAATTGCAATTAATGAAAATGATTTTAGCTAAACAATTTTTATTAATTTAATTATAGCAGTTAAGGTCCAGTTTTAACCTATAGGTCAGGGGTGGGCAACCTTTTGTATAACAGGGGCCAGAATAATATTTACGTTTCGTCCGCGGGCCTTAGTATAGTTAATGGACACATTTTTGTTACTTGTATTTTTTTCTGAAAATATGTTCCTAAACCGTTAGACCGATCGGAACCAAATTTGGCACAGTTATTATGTAGGTCCCTGCGCATGTTTTTGTATTAAAATAGTGCAAAAATTCGCAAAGGAAAGGAAAGTTGATTTTGAGTAGCCTGCCTTCCTTTAAGGAATCTCGATAATCCATTCATGCGCGTCCCCATGGGACGCGCATGAATGGATTATCGAGATTCCTTAAAGGAAGGCAGGCTACTCAAAATCAACTTTAAAAACAATAATGAATGCTGTCAAGCTGTCAACCGATCGACAATGCAAATACGCGTGCACGTGCTTTACGTTTCTATTTGACCAATCTTAACCAAATTTGGTGTAGAAGTTACGATATTTACAACGCTACGAAAAACATAGGCTACTTTAGAACCTTGTAGTGAGGCCGAAGGCCGAACAACCACATTCGACACGGTCTAGATGGCTAAAGGCGGTCGGTAGGCCGACTGTGCCACCTAGTTATTTTAATAATACGCGAAAACTTAATTCGCGTTAAAGGGAATTTTGCTTCGCGTATAAAAAATTCAGGTATCAAAATCTAATTCGCGTTATTCTGAATTCGCGTACATCGAACTCGCGTACATGGAGGGTCTAGTGTACTTTTCAATTTACTATTTACAATACTTTTTAATTTAATTTAAATAAGACGAATTATATCGAAAATTAAACTGTAGATCTCTCCTTTTTCCTTATGTTAAGTACTAACCTAATCCTTTTCTTTAAAATTTTTGTTTTTGAAAATATTTATTTATTATTTCTTCTAAAGATCTCGCGGGCCGGATTAGAACTTTACGCGGACCGGAGTTGGCCCGCGGGCCGGAGGTTGCCCACCGTTGCTATAGGTAACATGAAAGTAACACTGAAAAATATTAGTAGGCAAAATGTTAGGAATGATAAAAACGGGTAACCATAGCAATGCGAGGAGAATAAACAACAATCAGACGCAGAACCGATCACACGTGTAAAAAAACTATGTCCAATTGAGAAACAAGGATTTTAGTCGCGGGCAAGTTAATGAGAATTTGCGTGATTGAAATAAATAAAGTCGTTTATCAAACGGCAAACCGATCATGCGCGTCGAGATAAACAAAATAAAGATAACCAAGAGTATATTGGCCTGAATTGAGCTAATGCCGAGTGGAGTAGATATTATAAAATAGGAGAGGAAGATATATTGGCCTGAATTGAGTAATGCCGAGTGGAGTGGAGATTATAAAATAGGAGAGGAAGATAATCGCTGTTTATTGGAAAACATAAGCGCTGTTTATTGGGATACAGAAAGAAGGTGTAAGGCGAGGGGTGACTATAACCCTGCATCAAGACGAAGCATAGGAAATTAGGATTGTGTGGTGCGACCGCGAATACAGTGCGTGTGCGTACAAGATAAAAGAAAAGGTAACATTAAATCTTTGATTATTGTTAATTTATGTCGAGTTGCTATATTGTTTCTGTTAATTGTTTATGTTATTTGTTCATTATATGTTCTTAAAAATTAGATTTGTGTATTTTCTTTGACTGTGTGATCAGACTAATTCCACCGTAAAAGTCCAAAGAACCTGCAGCCTGAGATTAAGAGCAAGTCGTGTCAGTACCGAAATCTGTGAGAAGCTATCACAGATCTTGAAGTTCACGGTGGACATAGCACTATATATATAAAAATGGATGTATGATATGTATGTTCCCTATAGACTCCTAAACCGTTTGACCGATCGGAACCAAATTTGGCACAGTTATTATGTAGGTCCCTGCGCATGTTTTTGTATTGAAATAGTGCAAAAATTCGCAAAGGAAAGGAAAGTTGATTTTGAGTAGCCTGCCTTCCTTTAAGGAATCTCGATAATCCATTCATGCGCGTCCCTATGGGACGCGCATGAATGGATTATCGAGATTCCTTAAAGGAAGGCAGGCTACTCAAAATCAACTTAAAAACAACAATGAATGCTGTCAAACTGTCAACCGATCGACAATGCAAATACGCGTGCACGTGCTTTACGTTTCTATTTGACCAATCTTAACCAAATTTGGTGTAGAAGTTATTTACAACGCTACGAAAAACATAGGCTACTTTAGAACCACATCCGACACGGTCTAGATGGCTAAAGGCGGCCGGTAGGCCGACTGTGCCAACTAGTTATTTTAATAATACGCGAAAACTTAATTCGCGTTAAAGGGAATTTTGCTTCGCGTATAAAAAATTCAGGTATCAAAATCTAATTCGCGTTATTCTGAATTCGCGTACTTCGAACTCGCGTACATGGAGGGTCTAGTGTACTTTTCAATTTACTTTTTACAATACTTTTTAATTTAATTTAAATAAGACGAATTATATCGAAAATTAAACTGTAGATCTCTCCTTTTTCCTTATGTTAAGTACTAACCTAATCCTTTTCTTTAAAATTTTTGTTTTTGAAAATATTTATTTATTATTTCTTCTAAAGATCTCGCGGGCCGGATTAGAACTTTACGCGGACCGGAGTTGGCCCGCGGGCCGGAGGTTGCCCACCGTTGCTATAGGTAACATGAAAGTAACACTGAAGTATAATAATTTAATTTTTGTGAAACTTGCAGACGTTTGAATAAATCGACAGGTTATGAAGCAAAACCATGGAAATACTTCAAAATATTCGCAAAACGTCACTTTAATTTATCATCATAACATAAAATCAGCAAAATTTAAAATTCCTGTAATTTCAATTTTCTTCATTAAAAAATAAATGAGTCTCGATACTACCGCAACAACCGATTGTGAAAGTGACCGTTTATATGCTATTCCCGTTGCGAATTGTGGACGATTTACGGAAGATTGCATTTTTTCCCAAGCAATAACTTTTTTATGTGAGTCATTGAAATTATTTATTTGTTTAATTTTGTATTAAATTTTAGCACCAAAATGGGCTTCCTTGTTGTGCTGTAACTGCGGCAATCAAGAACCTGGTAGCAATACCAAAAATATGGATAACGTTACGTTTCAAAATGATAAATTTCAAGTTCAAATTCCTTCTTAGTTATAAAAACGTTTTTAATGCCCATTTTTTAGGTCGTAGTGGATTGCAGAGGTTTTAAACCGCAAGATATTCGTTGTAATGTGACTAAGGATACAGTAGAAATGATTGCGCAAAATGAAAATTCCAACGAAAATGCAACGGAACTTCTTCGACGTAACACTGCAATGAATCGATCTTACACTCTTCCTCAACCTATAAATCCGGAACAAACTGTTTGCCAATTATCTTCCGATGGATTTTTAGTTATTACGGCACCTTGGTCCTAATGTAAAATGAGCTATTTTCTAAAATAACATTTTTGAATGTTTATCGAGTTCTTTCGTGAAAACTTTTCATTTTTTATTACGGGTAAATCTAAATTTAATTGTTATTACCTGCACTTCCTTTTACTTTTACATAATGGTAATTGTGGGACAAACAATTGGGTCTATAATACTACTCGGTGAAAGATTCGCGTTGAAAAGTAAAATTGAAACTAAAAACTCGATTATTTTTTTAATCATTTCCACCGGCATCGGCATGGAAGCAGATATGGAATTGCATATCCACGTTCGACTAATTACCGTTCTTTTCCAGTAAGGTAATTAATTAATTGCAATTGTATACATCATATTTACATTTTAAATTTTTTATTTAAATTACATTGAGTAATCTTTTCATTGTTGATTTTTACTTTTTTTCACAGGGTTCATTTAAACAGGGGTAATTAACTGTTACTTTAGAGTTTTATTGTTATTCAGATGAAGACTTTTTCGATATATCTTCCGTTCGTTTAATGAGATTTACTTAACTTGGTCAATGTTAATTTTTTCTTCATAAGGTCAGTAATCTTCGTAACCTTGGTTTATTGAAACGATTACTTAATCATTTTTTTTCAAATTAATTTATTGCCATACCGACTTTATTAAAATATGTACATAATACATTGCATTATGGTGTCGACGAGGAACATCTTAAAATTTATTGGTGGGCAATTAAAAAAAAAGCGGCAAACGACTTTTAAATTATTATTACCTTTTAAGCTAAAACATCCGACATAATGAATTTTTTAAGTTTTAACAAAAAACACAAGTTGTGAGTTTATTCATTATCTCAAGTTCATTACCAAAACCCGACAAATTAATTATTATTTCTTTTAAATCTTGTTTTTTTATAATTTCGCTAGGAGGGGCACGAGTAACATTTCTTCTTATTTTCAGGCACCTCCTTATTTGCGTAATTTTTTATTGCTTGTGAATACTGCCTATTAACAAATTAAAACCAACATGTCATATTTTTCTTTGTTCATGGGCAATTGAAATTGTTAAATTTAAATTGCAACATATAAATGGTGATGGTTGCAATATTCCACTCTCTTTCTGAAATGATAAATGATAATTATCTCGGAAGATAATGATTTAAAAATATATAAAGCAAAATAGAATGTACCTACTTAATTACGCAAACAATAACTAAAGTCTAATTCAAATGGTGCGGTTAGAACGTAGACTTACAATTTATTATTTACGAAATTAATTAATTGTTTGTTGTAAAAATGAAGAGTAGTAAATGTTACGTTGAATTATGCATTCCTTACCTCCGTTGTGAAATATTACAATTAAAAAAAATAACAATTCGTCTTTACTTTTAATGTATAGGTACTTATTTGACATACTTTTTCTAACTTAACTTATTTCACTATTATTTTATTACACGCTTTTAAAATTCAGTTCGTGTTTAATTTTTTATTACACAGATTTTAAGCATGTGAATCTATCGCAGGATTATGCTAATTAATCATCAAGACCGTTAAGGTGTTACTACATTATTACTAATTATTATTTACTACTGGGTTATCCTAACAAAAATTTTACTAATAGGCCAGTGCTTTTAGGATTAAACCTCGAAAAAGATCGCGAATGGGCCAAACTTTGTAGTTAAATGTAAAATAATTAATAGAGAAGTAGAAATCTAATTTTTCGGAATTCCAAATGCCCGACAATTTTGTTGAGAAAAAAATTACACATTTTTATCTATTATCTCTATATATAAACTCAAAAGAAATTTTTTGTAGAGCATAAAATTATCTAATAAAATGTCTCAAGAATATATTTCATATCTAAAATAAATGCTGTAGGTGTGAGAGTCGTTCGAAGTTGTCCTCTCGATACGTCAACTTTGAGATAGAATCGTAATTTTCCCCAATGCATCAATTTTAATTTTACTTAAGATTGATGGAAACAACATCGACATCATTTCATGGATTATTATTAGAACACCATAACATAATTTCTAGATATTGATAAAATTATTTTTACCTCGAATTTAATTTTTTTTAGCGCGGTAAAACTTAATATATCGGGAAGTAGCAGTGGTCCAAGAATAATGCTGATTTTTGTACTTATAGGTAATAATATTTTTTACAATTTTATTCCCTTGTAGTTTTTTCGAAAATTCAACCATTCTTCAGTTATGATTACAATAATGGTTTCATCCAGAATAGAACAAAGCGAAAATCTCGGAAAATATACTATTTCTGAAACAATTCAGGAGCACCGACCTCACTTGAATTATAACTCATCTTTTCATGCTAACGAAAAATCACTGGCGTCATCCATATCAGATGGACCACATCATCCAATTATTTTAAAATAGGAACCGTTTTTTTATACGTTTTTTGAAGAGTTCATAATACCGATTACGACCCATCAAAATCTTTGTAAAATAGCTGTTACTCCAAGAAAAAATAAAAGGGAAAGTAAAAGCAACCAAATAAGAACACCTCATAGAAGAGGTGGACAAGTGAAAATGGGGGGAGACAAGAATTATAACAAATAATTATTATTTGCTATTATCTATTATTATAATCATATTATACATAATAATACATTTTTTATAACAATTAAAAATTTTTCTGCTGGCGCCTGAGGCAAATTTGAATATATGCGTCCCTCTCCCAAAAGATTCCTATCATTTTGAAAATTTTAAACTATCATTTATTGGTTTTTGTCGAGGTTTAGCCCCCCCCATTGCGATAGCGCCTGGCTACCACCCTTGCTACGGCGCTCGCTTAGAGTAATGAAAACAAATGGATGCTTATCAGGAACTCATTTAGGCTGCCGAGACCAAGGGGTCTGGGGGGTATGGAATACCCCCAAGGTACACGTAATTTATTGCGAAAGAAAAACTTTCACTTTTACGTCCCTCGGTATTAAGAAGAACGGTACTGGGATAGTTATGAAAAATATCACCAAAACTACCCCCCTTCCCGGATTACAAACAAAAATTGCAAAAATTTCGACGAAAAATAATAAATTTTGATGGTTCTGAATAATGGCAAGTGTACCTGGGAGGTATTCCATAACCCCCAGACCCCCCCCCCACCCCGGTCGTGCAATATCGATTTTTATCGTAGGGAACTTCTGAAGACCTTATATAAAATACGCATAGTATGTCAGAATCACCGTTTCCATGGTAACGTAACGGAATAACCCCCCCCTCCCGAATATGGAGATTATTTTTATCGGTAGGAAGTTCAACTTTCCTAAAATCCCCTGTCACAAATTATTATACGATAAGATGTCATAAATATATCTCTACACATTTCACGCCCCCCCCATTCTTCACGTGCTTCCCCTTCTTCTTGAATTTATTGTTGCTCTTGAAGTAGCTGTAATTTTATTAAAATTTGTAATGGTCATAAGCGAGATTATGAACTCTTCAAAAACCATCTGAAAAAACGTTTGCTATTAAAACATCATTGGATGATGTCGTCCATCTGATATGGATGACGTCGGTGATTTTCAGTTAACATTAAAAGATGAGCAATAATTCAAATAAATTCACGCGATTTTTGGATATTTTCCGAGATTTTCACTTTGTTCCATTCTGTATGGAACGCATTTTAACCGTAACTGACGAATGGTTGAACTTACGAACAAACGACAAGGGAATAAAATTGTAGAGAATGTTATTACCTGCAAGTGCTAAAATCAGGAATAATCTTTGACCAGTACTTTCCGAGATATTAACAATTGGCGCAAAAAATGTGGCGTTGATAAGTGTTAAAAATTAAATTGGAAATAAAATTAATTTTTTGAATATATAGAAATGATATTATGGTGTTCTAATAAAGCATGAATTTTTTTCAGATTTTTAATTTTATGTTTGCGTTGTTTTCATCTTCGACTTCGAACGACTCTTTTTGAATAATTTTTTCTCTCTCACTTAGTTTTTGCAGCGTAAGCGATAATAGATAAACATGTGCCAGTTTTTCCCCAAATTTGTTAAGAAACCAAAGTTTTAAAATTTTAACAAAGTTGTAGGGTATTTGGAATCCCGAAAATTTTGATTTCTAGTTCTCTAGATTATTTTACACTTAACTACGAGGTTTGTTCCATTCGCTATCTCTTTCAAGGTTGTGATCAAAAATCACGTAAAAGCACTGGCCTATAAACGTTATTTAATATAATGTTTCCAATATAATTTGAATATAAAGTTTATATGATTATAATATAACTAATAATAAAATATAATTATAGAGAATACTCAGCTAATGGGAATATCTTCTATGTGCTAATCGGAAAGTTGGAGTGATACTAAATAAGAAAATGGACTAGAAAATTTTAAATTTTTCAGGAAATCTGCATTTTCGTGCATTTAAATTAAGAGAAAAGTTTAATGAGCAGAATAAGTTCATTTCTCCTCCTTTTCCACCCTAAAGCCGTATACAGAAAGAAAGCTGGAAACTTATAAGCGCTTACCGCGCTGGTCCGTTCTACACAAAGGAAGCAGGTTGAAGCAGACCAAGCAAAATGTCGGACTCATCGGACGATGATTTGGTTTTGTTAGAAAATGTGTATTTAAAAATGCGAAAAGAAGCTATACATCCCATTAATAGAGATACGCCGGTAAGCGCTTATAAGTTTCCAGCTTTCTTTCTGTATACGGCCTAACTCTTGTGAAAGTTTGAGAGTGCTTTGAATATTTTCCCACCACAAGCAGGTTTTTATCGAAAGTCGAAAGTAGTGATAAATTTGTTTTTCCAGTATTCTGCCATTATCTCTCCATACTGTAATTTTTCCTTGACTTGGTTTTAGAAAATAAATATTTTGGTGCACTTTTGCTACAATTAAATCATTTTCTGAAATCATCTCAGTGATTAATTATATAAAATCGGTTTCTTACTTGATCGAAAAATTAGATAGCTCGAATTTTTTCTTCGGCATTGCGATTAAATTAATGAATTCTGTTATTTTCGTTATCCAGAAATCTCAAAATTTTTGTTCTAAAAAATAATTTTATGTACCTACCTATATACTAGGACTGATATTTTAAATAATAAATCTAAAATTTTAACTGAATTTTTTTTTGATACAATGATTCTTTAGGATGTCGTTAACGTTGTTCCTCTTCAATCAAGTTGGGTTCCCTCCAAGTAATGAGGGAAAAGACAAAAATCAGTATTTCGCTGATTTTTCTGCTATAATGCAACTTTATGGAAAAAATAGCTATTATACTTATACAAAATTAAAGTTAATTAAATTCTTTACAAAAAGGCTCAAATTGAGCTAAACTAGCTAAACTACCCTATACATGAGCTTCTACTTCAAATGAATATCTTGTAAATTATAAAATTTTGCAAACAGATTTTCAGTTGTAGAAAGGTTGAATTTTATTGATCAGCAATTTGTGGAATCTTTGTCTTCGTGGCAGTCTTAAATGAACGAATATTGGTATTGATGATGACTTTCTCGACTATCACGAAACAATAATTGAAGGGCCTAGTGGAAAAAGTAGTTAAGTCACTTTTTTTTCAAATTGTAGTTGAGCACATTTTCACATTGTGGCATTTATTCTCTACAAATTAGTATAAAAATCAACAAATTGAAAAAAAAGCGACTTAACTACTTTTTCCACTAGGCCCTTCAATTTTGGAATTTGTTAACTTATAATAAATAATAGCTCTACAGGCCTAGTAGGCCCATGGCTTGAACGATCTCTCTCCATTTTTTCCTATCCCCCGCCAACACCGTCCAGTTCTTAACTCCCATCTCGGTTAGGTCTTCCTTCACTGCTTCCAACCATCTTCTTCTTGGGCGTCCTCTCCTCCTGGTACCTATCATACCTTGTCGTAATACTTTCCGTGTCATCCTCTCTTTTGGTAGTCTTTCCACGTGTCCCAGCCACCTAACTCGCTGTGCTTTAATGACTTTTGTTATTTCCGTTTCACCATATAAAGACATTATCTCTTCGTTTTTTCTTCTTCGCCAAATGTCGTTAATTTGTTGTCCTCCGAAAATTTTTCGTAATATTCTCCTTTCCCATCGTTCCACTCTTTCACTATCCGCTCTGTTTAAAGTCCAAGTTTCGCTTCCGTACAGAACTGCCGGTCTTATTACTGATTTATAGATACGGATTTTTGTTTTTCGCGACAACTCTTTACTATTTATTACATTTCTAAGGCTTCCCGCACTTTTGTTTCCTCTAGCAATTCTTGCTTCGATTTCCTTGCTATTGTTAAGGTTATCAGTTATTACTGTTCCCAAGTAAACAAAACTCTCCACTCTTTCGAAACTGTACTCCTGCAAATTGTCCAATCTAACTCGAATACTTCTTCCATTTTCAGTCTCTTTTGCATTTGCCCCCATAACCATATATTTTGTCTTCTGCTCGTTGATCTGTAGTCCCATTTTTTGTGCTTCAGTAGCAAGATTTTTTATAACTTTTGTTAGTTCTTTTCGACTTTTAGCCACGACGGTTAGATCATCTGCGTATGCTAAGCACTGGTGATTGGTATTATATATGGACCCGCTTGTATTTATTCCACTTTCCTGTATTATTTTCTCCAAACATAGATTAAACAATACTGCAGACAGAGGGTCTCCTTGTCGTAATCCATTTTTTACTTCAAACTTTCCTGACTTGTTGTTGGCCATCCTCACGCAATTTTGTGTCTTGTTTAGAGTCATCTTTACTAATTTTATTATTTTTGTTAGTATTCCCAGAGTTTTCATTGCGATATACAACTGGTTTCTATTAACGGAGTCATACGCCTGTTTGAAATCTATAAAGATCGTATGTAGTTCGACTTTATGCTCGTAACAATTCAACTGTATCTGCTTTAGCGTGAATATTTGGTCTGTAACAGATCGATTATTCCTAAAACCACATTGGTAATCACCAATAATTTTCTCGGCATAATTGCTTAGCTTTTCTTTTATTATTGTTGCCAGAATTTTATATATAGTGTCCTGTAAGGCAATTCCCCTATAGTTTTCGCATCTCGTTTTATCCCCCTTCTTGTATATCGGGCAGAGTACTGCGCTGGACCAACTTTCTGGCATATTCTCTTCGTCCCACACTTTTTTTATCAGATTGGTTATGTTTATCTGTAGAATCTCCCCTCCATTTTTAATCATTTCTGCTTTGATTCCGTTTTCTCCCGGGCTTTTGTTATTCTTCAGCCGTGTTATTATCTTCTTTATATCCGTAGCAGTTGGTGGGTCCATTTCTTGCGCTTGCTCCATTTCATTTTCGTCTATTTCCTCTCCTTCCGCGTCCGTCTCATAACCTTTATTCAGTAATTCTCCAAAGAACTCTCTCCATCTTTCCATGATTTCCTCTTCTCCGCATATTAATTCACCTTTTTTGTTTGTAAAACATATCGCATTTTTCTGGTAACCTGTTTTTATCATTTTCACTCCTTGGTAAAAATTCCGAATCTCTTTGTTTTTGAGTTTATTTTCCAATGTTGCAATCTTATTCTCATGGTATTTGCGTTTCTTTGCCCTACAGATTCTTTTCGTCTCTCTGCGCTGTTTTCCATATTCGATTCTGCTTTCCTCCGAGTTCGTTCTTATCATGGTTTCTCTGATTTTTCTTCTTTGTTCAACTGATTTTAAGCAAGCTTCGTCAAACCAACTTTCTCTTTTTTTCTTCGTTTTCTGCGCCATCGTTTTTGTTATCGCATCTTGTAGTATTTCTTCTAGTTTATTCCACTTTTCATTTATACTGTCTTCCTCAATGTTATTTAATCCATTTTCGATTATAGTTCTGTATTCGTTTCTGGTCTCTTCCTCTTGCAGTTGTTTAACTTCATATTTATTTGTGGTTTCATTTAATCTTTTTTCTCTGATTACTTCTTGTTGCAATTTAATTCTTACTAAATAGTGATCTGAATCCGCATCAGCTCCCCTGTAACTTTGTATATTTTTTATTTGCTTAGCGTATCGTTTTTCTATCAAACAGTGGTCTATTTGGTTAGTTATCTCGCCATTTGGTGTTCTCCACGTTCCTTTATGTATATCTTTCTTCTGGAAGTGTGTGCTGCTGATTATCATGTCTCTTCCCATCGCAAATGCGATTAATTTGGTACCGTTATCATTGCTTTCCTCATGTTTGCTGAAATGTCCTATGGTTGGCATGTATATTTCCTCTCTTCCCACTTTCGCATTGCAGTCTCCCAGAACAATTTTTATGTCGTACTTCGGTATTTCATCATATAAACTATCTAAAACTTCGTAAAATCTGATCTTTTCTTCTTCGTCTTTCTCTTCTGTAGGCGCATGAATGTTTATGAAACTAAGCTTCCTATATCTACCCCTTAATCTTATATAGCACATTCTGTCCGATATAGGTTTAAACTGTACCACCGTATGTTTAATTTTCTTATTTATCATAAAACCCGTACCGAATCGTCTGTTATCGCCTCCACTTCCAAAGAAAGTATAATCTTCTATATCTGTTGTATCAGCTCCTTTTTGTTTCGTTTCTTGCAGTGCTACTACGTCCATTTTATATCTCCTCAATTCATTTATCAGGTTTTTCATTGCTCCTTCCGTAAAAGTCCCTCTTACATTCCACGTTCCCACCCATAACATGTCTCTTGTTTTTGTTCTCCTTTGTTGTTTTTGTAAATCGTATTCATTATAATTCCATTTCGTTAATCGATTGTCGTTTTTCCATTTCTTTGCCTTTTTTGTCGTGTTGGTTTTCTGTCCGGCGTTTATTTTTTCTAGTTTTTTTCTATCAAGGGTTCCGGTGCTTTAATTATCTTTCCCGTTTGTTTATCCCACTCCCATCGTTGTCGATCTATGTAAACCTTTCCATAACCAACCTTTGCGTTTTTACCTTGTTCTCTTTCTTGTTTGGCAATTTCTCTTAGGTTCGCCTGTATTTTTTGTTCTTCTTGTGTTAAGTCATCATCTATATATTTGTTCGTGACCATTAATTTAGTTTTTGCCCTCATAACGATCATCTTTTCCTGCCATGTCTCCAATTTCGCCAATACAAAAGGTTTAGCGGACTTAGGTTTTATAACGGTTGCAAAATTTACCCTAACTTCAACTTCCAGTTCTTGTTTAAGGAATGTTTCGATATCCCCCCTTGTCGTCTTTTCGTTCACTTCCACTCCTTTCACTATTATATTATTTCTTTTTTCGCTTCTTTCCATCTGTAGTAGTTTGTTTTCAAGCGTTCCCACTCTTTCTTTTAGGCTTTTATTTTCCTCTTTAAGAGTTTTAATTTCTTTCTCGTACATTTGTTGACCTACTCTAATTTCCCTTACTTCCTCCAGTAGCTGTTTCATCATATTCTGCAATGCTTCCATTTCGCCGGCGTTGCTGCTATTTGCCTTCTTCACTGGTGATCTGGCTATCTTTTTGCTTCTGCGGAAAATTTCAAAATTTGCTTGTCGCTTTTTTTATGTTTTCCTCTGTAGTTGATTCTTCGCTATCGGCTAGATGTTCGTCTGATAGCATATTCGTTCGCCCGTAATGGTCTTATCATCCGGGTCGACCCCTAGGAGATGAAAAAACCACTTTGATGTAATCAACGGCAAAACAGGACACTCAGCAATCCCTAAAAGCTATGCAACCCAATTCACTAGTTCCTTATCTTCCTAACCTGTAAACCATAAACACCGTGCCAAAACACAGAAACCACCTTTCTCTTGTTTTCGCAGTTTCCAAAACACCTGACACTTGTTCCTACTCCTTATCTTACTAACCAGTAATATTTTTAACTCGTCAAAAATTCCTTTTTCACTCGTAAAAACACCTCAAAAGTACACTGTGTGACAGAGCCGTATTCACGGTAATCTTATCGACACTAACTAACTAAGACGTTAACTTATAGTAGATAATAATAGATTAATTAAAAATCGATCCCGACCTCTTTGAAGAAATATCTTGGTGGTCGTGGAATTTGGACGATTATTACTGTGTGAATTACGAATCTAACGAAAAATATGTATAGAAGTTTTCTTTCAGAAAATGTAATTAGCTTTAATTTTGCATCTAACTATTTTTGTCGTAAAGTCGAAAGGAAGTATTCTTAATTCCGTATTCTTAATTTAATTTTAGTAACCGAACCCAACCTCATCCCACGATCAAATTTGGTACACATGCTCAGCACAATTGCATAAAAAATAGTCAAAATTTCAGAATAAAGAAGACCTGTTTAGAAATAGGGATTGAAATAGGGTTAATATTAGAAAATTAATATTTAGGGGTTGAAAAAAATGTACTATGTACTAATACTAATTTAATCTATTACTATGATGGCGTATTTTGGCGATTTTGATGTGGGTCAAGTCAATTTTTTGCCAGTTTTTCAGTTCATTTAAGCTGGAATGATTCTGTTAAAAATTTCAAACAGAAACTAAAAGCACAAAGAATGTAGGCTTCAAATTTTTAGTCAAGCCTAGTATTAGTGTATGCTCATATCCTTGAAAAGATATTTAGAAAATTTGGAGTAAACTACAAAAAATATAAGTATAGTAACTTAATTTTATACAAAAAATGTTATGGTCTTCTTCCGATTTTAAAATTAGCCTTTTTCGTGTACCAAACTCCATTTTATTTTAATCTTAAATTCACAACGCTTAAAATTTATATTTTTCAAATTGCCCGTTATTGATTTAAGAAGCCAGGGGTGCTCGAAACTTTTTTTTTAACAATAAGAAAATTTAAATGAAAAACCAAATAAACAATTCGATTTTAAATATCGGGAGGGGGACGGAATACCAAACTCTTTTACCCGTACAATCGCCGATATTAACAAAATTCTTATTAATTCTAACATTAATCAATAGATAAAATATCAAAATCAATTTTATTTTTAATTAAATTTAATGTGGCATTTTTTATAATGAAAACTGAGTTATCAAATTTAATTAACCCCAGAAATATTACATTTACTATAAAAGAGCTCCTGCAGTTTTCTTATTAATCAGTAATTTTCAAAATGACGCCAGTCGTAGAAGTCGTGACAAAAAGAGTAACATTAGGTGAAGGTCCTCATTGGGACATTTCTTCACAATGTCTCTATTATGTCGACATCTTAGGTCAAGGGATTCACAAATACGTGCCGTCGACAAATTCGCATACAAAAGCCAAAATCGGTAACTATTATTTATCTTTTTCATTTATCTTTCACATAAGTAATTTTTGTTTAATTGTTCTCTTTAGAAGGTGGTGCGGTTGCATTCATAATACCGGTCGAGAAACAAAAGGACGCTTTTCTTGTCGGAATAGGAAGAAAAATTGCCGTGGTGATTTGGGATGGAAAAAGTGAGAAGGTGTCCAAAGTTGAAATCATTGCGGAAGTCGATAAAGAGAGCGAAAATGCTAACAACCGGTTCAATGATGGAAAATGTGATCCTTGTGGAAGATTGTGGGCCGGTAAACAGTTTCCATTTTAAAAATATTCTCTAAGAATTCTAAAACAACTTGTTTAGGTACCATGGGACCCGAACCAGAAATTGGTAAATTGGAACCCGAAAAGGGATCGTTGTTCACCTTAATCGAAAAACAACAAATTAAGAAACATTTATCCAAAGTAAGTATCTCCAATGGGTTAGCTTGGAATGTGCATCTCAAAAAGATGTATTACATCGACTCGCCGTTGAGAACTGTGGACCAATACGATTATGACATCATTAAGGGAAAAATTAGCAACAAAAAGGTAATATTTAACTTGAATGATCACGATATTCCGGGCGTACCCGATGGAATGACTATGGATAATGAAGGAAACTTATGGGTGGCCGTTTTTAATGGAGGAAGGATTTTAAAAATTAATCCGAACACGTCTGAATTGCTTACCACCATTTATTTTCCTGCTAATCAGGTAAAAAATTGATTTTATTGAAAAATATTTGAGCCTGACATTGCGTTCCAGATTACGGCAATAGCGTTTGGAGGTCCAAAATTAGATGTTATGTACGTCACGAGTGCCCAGTTGGTTGTTGATGGAAAAACTCAAGCAGATCCAGCTGGTGCGGTTTTTAAAGTTACCAACACTGGGTCAATTGGTTTGCCTTGCAGTGATTTTAAATTAATTTAAATCGTTTCTGAAAAATATTCCGTTCACCAAACTTAGTCGATATAGTAGTGAATAAAATGTATTTAAAAAAAAAATTTTTTTTAATAATAGGTATAGTAAATCCTCCCTGGACGTTCTTATTATGGCCTATAATCTTTGTACATCTACATAAATAATATAACTATGTACACCTAAAGATAGCGGTGAGCACTGCTGAAAGCTTAATGTTAAACAATAATTTTGATTCGTAATTATCCATTATCCTATTAAATCCCTGGGGGATTCTAAATTCACCAACGTAATTTTTCCTCTGGCTCACTTTATCGCACCTTTCCGAAAAATTCTCATAAAATCGAACTTGAAGAGCATGAAATTCTCTACAAAATAGTGTTTTTCAAAATTTTATTTAAAAAAATTGAAATTGGAATAAGTTTTTGAATAATTTGTGACGACATGCAAGAAAATTCTGAAATATATATTTTGTGGAGAATTTTGAGCTCTTCAAGTTTGGTCTAATGATAATTTTACCTAAAACTGAAATTAAGCGAGATATAGATAAAAAAAACGCATTAGGGGATCTAATATTACCAATTGGGGGAGAAGTTGATAGGGGATTTTAGAAGCCTCATTTGGATACTCAAATATCTGCCTAATTTCAACTTGCCCGGATTTTTTGTAAGCTAAAAGTGTTCCTGGGCTACATTGATTTTACTAAAAAAAAGTATTGAGCCGAATTTTTTTATAAAATGTTTTCCATTATATTTTTAATTCAAACAATTTATAATATTAAAAAATAAACATCTGAAGATGACAATAAAACTAATTGTGATTTATTGAGGGAGCGCCCATAATTTACGTAAAGGTTTTGAGGGGCAGGGGGGTATAGAAAATCTTATGAACCTTGACGTGGTGGAGGGATATTGTAACTTTTCAAAATAACTTTTTTTATAGAAAATTAATATTGCCGTCGAGAATTTCTAAAATAATTCTTATGCTAGGTATGGGGACTCAAAAATCGTCATTACGTAATTAATCATCGCTCCTTTAATTAACTAGCTACGATTTAAAGATTAATTTAATGGTAGAATTAAGTTTTAAAAAATTTGCTAGTTTAATTTTAACTTCTGGTTTTCGAAGTATTTAAACATATTTTAGTAAGATTAGAATAAATAATACCATTAATAAAAGGATTAATTCGAAATGGAAGTTTTGTTGCAGTCATGTTAATACTTTTTAATTTGGAAACCAAAAATTACAAAATTCAATAAATTTTTATATTGTAGCAACAAAAATTTTTTATAGTATCTATGTGTTAATCATAATAAATGCCATTATATGATTGTATAATTAAGAATTTCAATTTTTGAAAAGTTTACCACTTTTATAACTTTCTACCCGATTTATTGTTGCTTTTGTATTACATTGCCCTGAGATACCATTCGGCCCAAACTAAAATTTTTTTCTTCGATTTGATATATTTTGTAAATGTAAAAAAATTAAAACTTAAGATTTTTTAATTTCTCTACAAATAAACTGGATTTCAAGTTAAAATTTTTTTTGAAGTCACAAGCTGGAAGGACAATTGCCCTTTCGTATGGACGTCGATGATCACACCAACGAAATAAAAAGAATTTAAATTATAACTTGATTAATTTATTATGAGTAAATGCAATAAAATTAATTTATAAAAATACAGTTATTCAATCTAACAAGCATTTTAAAATTAGATAACTTGATACATATTTCTTTGCAACCTTTATTCTTGTGTTAGTAACCTTTATTTGACAATCTACTTAAAAAAATTAAATTATATATAAAATAACGATGTTCTAAAAGCCCATATTAGGTGTCGTTTTAATACAACGTCAAATTAATGTTGACTAACATTAAAGCTTAAAATTTGCTTGGATAAAATATTTACTTCTTTTTCTTGAGTTCTTCGAAACGACGGGTTAAATCATCAAAATCTATATCACTGCCTTGTGAACGTTTAGGACTATCGGATGGTACAGACGGTAAATCGGGAAGACTTGGAAAAGAGTCTCCCGATATTTTTGGGGGTAAAGCTTTTGCTTCTTGTTCCTTGTTCTAAAATTTAGTACAGTTTTATATTTCAAATCAAAAAATATCCAGCAGAAATCACATTAGTCTTATCTTATTTTTAACAATAACCCATTGCCAAATGCTCATGAGAATAATTTGATTTTTACTATTAATACAAAAAATATTTACATACCTGAAAATTGTCGTCTGGAGATATAGCCGCATTGTATGTTGGTAAAGTGTCATCCTGAAACAATTTGAAATTAATTTTTAATTTTAAACAAATTTCCAAACAATCAACTTACACCATAGTGAATGTTCGATTCCTTAGATTCCATTCCAGGTGGAATATTGTAAGAAAAAGGTGCTCCATATGGCATGCCACCGTGTGGAGAATCATTTGGTTTGTGGGAATTAGGATATTCAGTATTTTCGGTGTTGGGTAAAGGCTAACATAAAAAAATGTGATCAGAAAATTTAAAAAAATTCATTCTTTGATTAACTCACTGGGTAATTAAAGGGTATTGTTGGTAGAGCCGGTGGATGCGGATACCCAATAAAACCAGCAGGTTGTGGTGTTCCACCTCCGTCTAGATTATTTCGATCACCGAAATCAATAAGAACGCCTTCGGATCCTAAAATGCCAAACCGTTAGTGAAATCATTTATTTTTATATTTAGTAACTTATTTCGGAGTTGTAATTTACGTGTAGTGTATTCGTTCCCGTTGAGAGATAACAAACTAAACCGCGATAAATTTGCATGACCAAAGTTAGGGGTAATTTATCATAGATGTAAAAATACATCAACAAATGCTGAATAACTGAAATAGCAAGGGAAAATCATCGGCTAATTCGGTTTGCAAATAATTTACCACAAACCCACCATAATATTATAATCTCTTCACAACAGTCAAATGATATGGAAACAAAAGGTCTCATGGAACAAAAGGGGATTATGCTGAAGCTCCTTATTACACTCGTCAACAAAATGGCTTAATGCCGAACAGTTCCTTAGAATTGCTCATTGGAACGCAAACGGCTTGGCAAATCACAGCCAAGAAATCAAGACATTTATTGGCAGCCAGAAAATCAACATTATGATGATATCGGAGACGCACTTTACAAACAAAAACTATTTAAAATTACCTTAGTACAGCATTTACGACACCAAACATTCTGACGGTACTGCATATGGAAATTCGGAAATTATTATTAAAAATTCAATCAAGCACCAAGAGATATAAAAGCGACGAGCATTGTTGTAAAATACTAGAAAAGACCTCTAATACCATTACCTCAAAACAATATGAACAATACTTCAAATCTCTTTATTGCAGACGGTGATTATAATTCCAAGCATACGCCCTGGGAGTCAAGAATAACTCGAACAGATGGCAGAAAACTTCTAAAGGCCACGGAAAATTTTCATCTTAGTCACATATCAACTGGCCAACCAACGTACTGGCTCACGGAAAGGAGAAAAATTAAGAACCCTTATCGAATTTTGCATTGAAAAATCTTCTTGAAAGAAAAAGTCAAAAATTTTGTTTCCAAGTGCATCCTAATCAGCCTGCGGGGAAGCTACTGGACAACAGTAGTGACACAAGAAGACTAAAGAGGTTTGTCCTCGGACTTCTACACTAGGTTCGAATAATTTATAATTAACAATTGACTATAACATCAAATTTGCTGAATGTTCATATTGGGTACATCCTAAATGTAAATAAAAGTTAAAAAAAACTTGAGCAACTTACCACCTTGACCTTCGTGCATCACTTGAGGATCGGGTTCATAAGGAATGTTATAAATCTTTGCGATTTCTATTAAATATCTTTCGACAAGTATCTTGGGTGGACTGTGAATTGATAACTTATGTTTCAATTTATCACTAATCGTAGTACAAGCTTCGGTTCGACAAGTTTCGGCATATGGCATTCCATACTTAGAAGCGAGCATCTCAGAAATCACTTTCAATTCCTAAAAGTGCAACTTTAAATCTTTCCTATTGCTGTTAATAACACTCATACTTGAACGTCAGCTTGTAAACGTGGCGAAACCCAAATGAGAGTCGAAACGGCTTCAGCAATGCCATCATCTAGTTCCTTCATTTGGGTAATCAAACCAAATCGTGCCAACAGCAAATCGCAATACATTTCGACTATTTCCATAGCTTCCACAAGATAATCTTCCCTAGAGTAAAAGAAAACACGTAATCATGGTAAGACTCAAATTTATATTTCATTTACCTAATGATGTGTTCGACTCTAATTTTAGCCCTTTCATACTTCCCTGCCTGTATGAAATCTGCAATTTCCTTTCTTGCCTTTTGAGCCAATTCTGTCTTCTTCTTTTCTAATAATTTCAACCGATTAAGGGCCAAACGTAAATGCGTTTTTAATTTCGTATAATTTGGCGAACTCGAAAACATTTTTTATGCTAAATAAGAAATTAATTTATAACTATGAATCACCATTAAATTTTTATTACGACAAACAAATAGAAATGACGTAGGTTTAATAATTGAGGTTATCCCTAGCTTTGATCGCTTTGATTGTCATTTATTTAATATATACACGGTACTTACGAAATAAAATATGACGGTCCGCGGGAACGGTTCGACCGTTGTAGTTATTAAACTAGGGGTAAATTCCTGAAAAATCTGTGTACGCAAGACACGACTTCATCAAGTTGATCATTATTTTTCGGTTTAGTAAAGAACCGCGCGCATCTTTTAATAGGCGTGGTCAAGCGCTGTGGTTCCCCATTCTTGTCAATGCACTAAAATCTTTCATAGGTGCCACTTTACCAAGTAATAAATTGAAATATAACTCCGACATACGTAATGCATTATAATATTCTTGTATTCGTGATTACAGCTAAGTGAAGCGACGTCTGGCGGCAGAAATGTTAACTCGCTAAAACGGGCATTGTCATAAGTTTACATGTGCATCTAGTGCATGTTTATAGCCCGTGATAGCCGGTATTAACGTTAAATATTGCTTCTAAGTGCTTGTGTTGGAAAATTCCTCCGAAATTAATTTGTTATTTAGGCAAACGACAAAATGAATACAGGTAAATCAAAATCAAGAGCGTTTTGTTGTGTTCACGGATGTAATTCTAGCGCTAGAAAGAATTCTGACCTTAGTTTCCACAAGTTTCCCATGAAAGGAAAATTCAAAGTGAAATGGACAAATCCGTTGGGTGAGGTGGAAGTAATTGATAGCAGAAAAGCGTGGATTAAAAGCTTCAAAATGGGAAAGGAGCCTACAAAATACATGGTTGTGTATCAACAAGCTTTTTTTTGTCAATTAGCCCTGATATCTCATGAGGCGGTGCAGACAAAGCTGTAGTTTGTAAAACTAAGCTATATAAATATGATGGAATCCGTCGTTACTAGGCGTTTTCCCACACAACACAACGTGCTTAGCGTTTGCCAAAGCTTCACCCTCACAAAAGTTTCTAGCCTCAGAAATCCCACAGAATTTCAAAATATTGTTTATTGTTAATTGTTTATTCATATTTAGATATTATAAACACAAACGAATATAGGTAATAAACAAACCACGACACGTTTCTGAACCCGTTAATGTGCATATAATAACCTTGCTTATGATGGCAAAACATAGAACTACCCGTTTTAAGCGGCCATTTTGTATATTTGGTCACGTGATTTTCCTTAATCGAAATCGCGAATATCTTCTGCATATATAATTCATTAAGTAGACATGTACTTGCACCAAGTTCATTTCTTCTACTTATCCACTTTCTTTCCCAGAGACGGTTTGGCTTATTAATCTCTAAATTAACTTCACTTTTAATTTCCTCCAAAATATCTTCCAGTAAAACATGAACAATACAATTTAATTCATGATGTGTCAGTTGAATGTCCATCTTGTACACTGCTACTTACAACTTAACAATTTATAAATGCGTGCTGTAAACGGACAGTCACTTAATTTTAACTTAAAATTAACTTGACAATTAAGTTATCAACTTGCACCGTGTAAGATTGTTTTAGCTAAGTTCAGCGTTGTCAAAACCGCCCGGAGCCCCGCATCGGAGTGTAGGTTTTTACAACGCAACCGCTTCAGAGTCGAATTCGGACCTAAACATGCTTAAAATGGCCCAAAATTACACCGATTTTTTTTAAATTTGATTGTGGGCGTGGCCTACACTTTTCCCTCAATAAAAGGGTTGTTTATGATATTTTCGATAATTTATTTTGCTAAATCGACTATTAAAACCTTCAGCTTTCTGAATCTCGATGGAAAAATTTCAATTTCAGAGTTGACAATAACGTGCTATCCCCTGATAAAATAAAACAAATAGTAATACATGGAATAAGATTAGTCAAGTTAAATTTTTGTATCGTATAAACATTAGTTTAAACATCATAAAACATACTAAAATATATTTACAAATAAAGTTAAAACAATAGAAAATTGTTACATTAAAATTATTATTATTTATACCGAAATCACTATTATTAATCAAATTTTTTACTCTTAAAATGATTATATATATTGTCATGTTCTGGTTATCATAGATGAGGGGTGTGACGTGATTGGGTCGATTTATCAAAACACTCATAATTTTATTAATGCAATAAGACCATAATAGGTAATCAATAGTAGTATCTGAATTTTATTTGATTGAAAGATTGCTTGACTGCTTCTGCCTTACACATCCGGAAGATGCAAACGCTGTTGAAATCTGAAAAATATGATAAAATTGTAAAAGACAAATATTGATAGTTGTTTGATTGAATGAGAATAAGAGGAAACAAATTAAATTAATTTGCTTTATTTGTTAAAGTGGGATTTTTGTAAATAAAAGAAGTGACGATTTTGAAATTTGCGAGTGCGCGAGTGAAGATTTTGGTGGGGTTTTGTAAATGATAACGGAGCGAGAGGGATTCGGATGCCAGCCGTCGAAGAGTGAAGACGTGCTGTTTGTATTATAATTTTGAATTTAGTTTTTGGATTTGGATTCTCAAGCCGGCCGTCGAAGTGTTAAGACGGGTCGTTAGTATTTGGAAATAAGTTTTTGAAGAAGATTCCCAAGCCAGCGGTCGAAGAGCTAAGACGCGCTGATCGTATTAATTTTTGGAAACAAGTTTTTGGAAATAAGTTTTTGGATATAAATTTTTGGAAATAAGGTTTTGGATATAAATTTTTGGAAATAAGTTTTTGGAAATAAATTTTTGGAAAGAATTTTGATGGTTATAATTTATGGTTATGTGAATGGAATTTATTGGAGAAAATCATTCAAATTACCCACCTGTTATTAATTGTACGATTCGGAGGAGGATAATTATTCACTGGTCGTTCCTACCTGCTTTTGTTTGGTCCAAGATCAGAAGCTGTTTTTCAACTATAATATTCACGCTTCGACGCTCCACACCATAGCGGCCACATCGGAGAACTCCGGAAGAACGGTACACTTCGGTAAGAATTTTTTTGTGACGCACTTACTATTTGATAAATAGACAAATCGTTTTTAAAATTCGGGCGCGCATAAACTTTGGGGGATTTTATTACGAATGCTTCACTTTGTAAAATTTAATTTGTTTAGCTATAAGAAAACTAATATTTTGTCTTGAATTTTTATTGTGTTGAATAAATTCCATTATTTTCGTTTTAATAACGTTTGCGTTTAATTTCAACTAATAGCAGTAGTAGATCGAAGAATGAACAGGTACAATTTTCCATTTATTTGAGTCGTCTTTATAAGAAAGATCACTGATTAAGGTGAAGTAAATGAGTGTTTTGATTGATCTAGATGAACCCTAGTTTCGACCCAAATTATCGAGTCTGTCATGCATAGCTGGTCGGAGCATTATTGAATTAAGTGCCATTACATTCCCCGCTATATAAGTAAAAATTTTTAATCTGAACAGTAGCGAAACATGGCATAATGTATATTTATCTATCTATCTATAGACTCCTAAACCGTTTGACCGATCGGAACCAAATTTGGCACAGTTATTATGTAGGTCCCTGCGCATGTTTTTGTATTGAAATAGTGCAAAAATTCGCAAAGGAAAGGAAAGTTGATTTTGAGTAGCCTGAATGGAATATCGAGATTCCTTAAAGGAATCTTTACGTTTTACGTTTCTATTTGACCAATCTTAACCAAATTTGGTGTAGAAGTTATTTACAACGCTACGAAAAACATAGGCTACTTTAGTACCTTGAAGTGAGGCCGAATGCCGAACAACCACATCCGATATGGTCTAGATGGCTAAAGGCGGCCGGTAGGCCGACTGTGCCAGCTAGTATAATCATAAATAATACCAAGTAATCAATAATAATCATAAATAATCATCTATAATCTCAAGTAATCCTAGATAATCACAAATAATCTTAATAATCACAATAATCAGTAATAATCTTAAGTAATCTCACGATAATTTATTAATAATCTCAATAATTTTTTACATAATATAATCTGTGTACATCAAAAATCTAAGTGAACAACCCCTCGGAGATGGCCGAAGAAAATATGAAATTGGACTCCGGACTATAGAAGAAAACGAGGAAAACCAGCAAAAACATGGGCAAAGGAAGTGGAAGAGGCGATGAAATCCAGAAATTTGGAAGATGGAGATTGGACCGATAGAGAGGCTTGGAGGATAAGATGCGAGAAACGGATACGACCGTAAGCACTCGCTTCTTTCTTCTACACAGTAGAACTCCAATTATCCGAACTCCGACCATCCGAATCGCTGATTATCCGAATCGCTTTCAGAAAAAATTTTAAGACTGAAACGTACTGCGATTCGCAAAATAATGATTTTGCGTCCTCCCGAGTGTGACCACATGCAACTTCTCACTGTCAAGTGGATGCGCGACTTGGCTGTCCGAAAACGGACAGTCAAACAGCTTACTTTGACCGAGATGGTTCAACAAGCAATGACTTTCATTTACAATACATACTAATGTACAGCACTTTTAAGTACGCTATATAACATGTAAAAGTGTTGCCTTTTCATTTAATTAATTAAAAATCCATACAGTACCCTTTTTTCGGAAAAAATCCAATTATCCGAATTTTTGATTATCCGAATGGGATCCGGTCCCAATTGATTCGATTAATTGGAGTTCTACAGTATATACAGTGATTTTAAACGAATTCCAAATAAAACAAATTTCAAGGAATTCCAAAATATGTACACAACTTTTTCCGGATATTTACCCCTCGTTTCCTCGTTATATATATTTGAGATTATGCAAGTTATTAAAATTAGTACTAGGTTGCCCGATTTTCAACTTTTGCCATGGGGATCTCGATTATCTTATGAGACACAAAATTCTTTAAAGTGGAACAAAATTGGTTAATCCTCTCTGACAAACGTGAAAAAAAAAATCTGAGAATTAATTTGAGAAAAATCTTATTACATGGATCTTATTGGGGACAAAATTCTAACAAAATGAGACCCTTACATTTTTTCCTACGATAAGTAGAATTTTTACTGACGGCGAAATTTATCCGTTATCCGACCTGCGTTTATCGTACAAAAATGAGAGCGGTCGTCGGACCGTCCACAGAAGCTATGCTTCTTACGCACAGAGCAAACCATAATAGATCCTTGAACGACATAGTTGTTCGGCCTTCTGCCTCACAGGGCGAACCATAATAGATCCGTGAAGGCCATAGTTGTTTGACCTTCGGCCTCACAGGGGGAAGACCATAATAGATCCGTGCAGGCCATAGTAGTTCGGCCTTCGGCTTCACAGGGCGGACCATAATAAATCCGTGAAGGCCATAGTTGTTCGGCCATCGGCCTCACAGGGCGGACCATAATAGATTATATTTATATGCCTTCAGCTGTCTGGACTGCTAGTCCGTGATTGCCAGTTGTTGTTCGGCCTTCGGTCTCACAGGGGGAGGACCATACTAGATCCGTAAAGGCCACAGTTGTTCGGCCTTCGGCCTTTTTGTGAAAAATTTTTAAAATTTTTTCGACGTTTTTTGCCGACCCACGAAAAGGTTTTTTTTTAAATTTTTTTAGTTTTGTCAAAAAACTATTTTCCCTAAAAACCGGTTGGAGGTTGAGGCGGCGGGGGCGGCGTGGGGTCGGGGGGGTGGTTGCCACCTCCGCCCCCTATCCATAGCCACCATTCCCAGGGTCCTAGCACTCTCGGTACCGGAGTTATGCTTGCTCCCACTTGCTTTTGAGAACACGGGTCGGGTCGGGTCGGCCTCCAACTTGCTTATAAAACTACGGGTCGGCGTCCCACTTGCCTTTCAAGAACACGGGTCGGCCTTCGGCCTCCCACTGGCATTTAAGAATACGGGCCGGCCTTCGGCCTCCAACGTGCTTATAAGAATACGGGTCGGCCTTCGGCCTCCCACTTGCTTTAGAGAACACGGGTCGGGTCGGCCTTCGGCCTCCCACTGGCATTTAAGAATACGGGTCGGCCCTCGGCCTCCAACTTGCTTATAAGAATTTCTTATAATTTTTTCGACGTTTTTTGCCGACCCACGAAAAGGGAGAATGGGGGGGCATTTTTAAATTTTGTTAGTTTTATCAAAAAACTAAAACTAGCTTCAAAATTTTTGAAAAATAAAAATTTTGAAAATTTTTTTGACGTTTTTTGCCGACCCACGAAAAGGGGAGGGGGGTTTTAATTTAAAAAAAAATGTTTTAATTTTTTTAGTTTGGTCAAAAACTATTTTCCCTTAAAACCGGTTGGAGGCGGCGGGGGCGGCGTGGGGTCGGGGGCGGTTGCCTCCCACTGGCTTTAGAGAACACGGGTCGGGTCGGCCTCCCACTGGCATTTATGAATATGGGTCGGCCTTCGGCCTCCAACGTGCTTATAAGAATACTGCTCGGCGTTCGGCCTCCCACTTGATTTAGAGACCACGGGTCGGGTCGGCCTTCGGCCTCCCACTGGCATTTAAGAATACGGGTCGGCCTTCGGCCTCCAATTTGCTTATAAGAATACGGGAAAATTTTTTCGACGTTTTTTTCCGACCCACGAAAAGGGAGAAAGGGGGGGGCGGGAATTTTTTAATTTTGTGAAAAAACTAAAACTAGCTCCAAATTTTTGAAAAATAAAAATTTTGAAAATTTTTTTGACGTTTTTTGCCGACCCACGAAAAGGGGGGGGGGGGGGGGGTTTTAATTTAAAAAAATTTTAGTTTTGTCAAAAAACTATTTCCCCTAAAAACCGGTTGGAGGCGGCGGGGGCGGCGTGGGGTCGGGGGCGGTTGCCACTTCCGCCCCCTATCCATAGCCACCATTCCCAGGGTCCTAGCCCTCTCGGTTCCGGAGTTATGGTGTTTGAAGGGAAGTTTGAAATTTGAAAGTCGCGGTCGAAATTTGTGTGACGAATTTGCGTTACATATTTCCGTGACGATTTTGTGTGACGATTTTGTGTGACGAACGATTTTTTTCAGTTAACTGCCCGTGCGATACCCGTGCAAAATACACGTGCAATACCCGTGCGATAAGAAGCATAGCTTCAAAAAACACAAAGGTTCTTTTTGGGTTAAAATTTTTTTCCAATCAGATTCAATAATAATAAAACTCCTCTGAGAGGCTTCAGTCTTCTAGAAATTTTTACAACAAAGAAATATTCCTATTATTAGCTTAAGAAATAAATTGATTCTCCCCCCCGTGCGGCCTTTAAGCCGCACCAAGGTAATCTCTTACTAGCAATAATAATTCAAATTAATATAATTATATCTCGGGAAAATGTTTTCCAAAACTAGACAAATTAAAATGTAATAATTATGGAAAACCTGGTAAAGTTAGGAAATTGCTTTGAAAAATTCAATAGAAACCGTAACCAAACGAAAAGTTGTTTCACGGCCGGACCGGTCACTCCCATAAATTTAAATTACATCAAAATCGCAAAATTTTATGAAGGTCAAGTTTCCTCTTCGTCTGATGACTGCTCATGAATTGAAATGCCTTGATTTTTTTTTGTTTTAAAATTGCAACATTATTTTAATTAACAGTTTAATTGTATCAATTATTAATACCTAAATTTTGAACTTGAAAGTCGTGAAAAAATTTAAATTGTGATTTTTTAAATTTCGGCGGCACGTCTTAGCGGTGCGGATGCAACTAACGACCTCTGCTTTTTCCAGCGGTTACAAACTATTCGACATCTTTCCTTTATGTGATTGTGTCCGAATAGTGTCGCAGACGGCACAAATTATTGAAAATGGTAAGTACAACACTAAATTATAATTTCATTCTTGCAACTTTTGCTCCTCTTTTCGCTGGTTTATATTTTGCTTTCGGTTAATACATCTACAACTTTATTGCAATTTTTAACCTATACGAGGCTTCGTGCCACGTGCTTTTTATCCGCAATATGGCTTGATTTACACTTCTTTTTAACATTTCTTACTCGTAATAAGGTAAAACGTGGAGAACACTTGAAATTGTGCACGCTGGTGTTCCAATAATTATTATTTTTCATGTAACCGCAGTATTGTAATTTCAATTTTTCAGTCGCTCGCTACAGTGAGGCCCCTCGTGACGGTTTACAATGAGAAAGGTGAAGCCGTCGAAAACAAGTTGGTGGTTATGCCCACAGTCTTCAAGGCACCAATCAGGCCCGACATCGTGAGCTTTGTACATCAACAAATTTCATGCAACAGTCGTCAACCCTATTGTGTTAGCGAAAAAGCAGGTACGGTGTTGATTTACTATCTCTCATAAATTGTAAACCATTTTCCATGATGATTTTACTTTGGTCCGTGTTTATGACAATTTTAGTGATTATACTACAAAGTTCTGATTTTAACAAATATCTTCTATCATATAATTTTCTATTCGAGTACAAAATTGATTTCTCGATTTTGTTTAGGTCATCAAACTTCCGCCGAATCATGGGGTACCGGCCGAGCTGTTGCTCGTATTCCTCGTGTTCGTGGAGGTGGTACCCACAGATCTGGTCAGGGTGCTTTCGGTAACATGTGTAGAGGTGGACGTATGTTTGCCCCAACCAAGACTTGGCGTCGTTGGCACAGACGTGTGAACATCAACCAACGTCGTTATGCTTTGGCTTCTGCTGTTGCCGCCAGCGGAGTTCCAGCTTTGGTTCTCAGCAAAGGACACGTCATTGACAAAACACCAGAAGTACCATTGGTTATAACCGATTCTATCCAAGAATTGACTAAAACTAAGCAAGCTGTACAATTCTTGCGACGAATTAAGGCATGGGAAGATGTACAAAAGGTGTACAAATCCCAACGTATGCGTGCCGGTAAAGGTAAAATGAGGAACCGTCGTCGTATTCAACGTCGTGGTCCTTTGATTATCTACCATAAGGATCAAGGTTTGAAGCGCGCTTTCCGTAACATCCCAGGTGTAGATTTAGTCAATGTAGATAAGTTAAACTTGCTTAAGTTGGCTCCCGGTGGACACGTTGGACGATTTGTTATCTGGACTCAGTCTGCATTCCAACAACTAGATAAACTTTTTGGAACATGGTCCAGCTTGTCCAAGAAGAAGAAGGGTAAATATTTTACTTTTATTTGCTTTGATAATTTTTTTCATGATGATTTAACTTTGGTCCGTGTTTATGACAAATTTAGTGATTATTTTACAAAGTACTGACGTTTTGATATAACATTGTTTCTTTTCAATTGCTAAACGTGGGTTTATTTTCATGCTTTCGTTGTTTCAGGTTACAACTTACCCCAACCTAAAATGGCAAACACCGACTTGTCCCGTATTTTGAAGTCGGAAGAAATCAAACAAGTTTTACGTGCACCTCAGAAGAAGGTGGTTCGTAGAGTTAAACATCTTAACCCGTTGACCAATACACGAGCAATGCTTAAACTCAATCCTTATGCTGCTGTTCTTAAACGTCAAGCTATTTTGAGAACTCAAAAAAGTCAGCTGTTGAGGCAAAAGGTCTTGGCCGAGAAGCGTGGAATCCTCCTTCCCAACAATAGTGCAGTTATCAAGACTGCCAACTTACAAAAGCGAAGACGTGAGCAAATTTTGAAAGCAAAGGCCAGCAAACCTAAAGTTGCCAAGGCCGCCAAGCCCAAAAAAGCTGCGCCCATAGCTCCCGCTCCTGTTGCCACCAAAAAGCAAAAGAAGTAAATTTATAATAAAATTTATTTGTATTTAATAAAAACTGACAGTTTTAATTCTTTTTTTAATTTCATGAAATAGTGGTGTTTTCTGCTTTATTTTAAATTTGCCGGGAATAATTTTAAGATTTTTTATATTAAAAATGATGAGTTGATGTTTTGACTAGGATTTGCTTTTTTTTTTGTCCGGGCAGTGTTACTATTATTCAATGTTGCTTAATATTGATGAAATAAATTATGGTTTACAATAATTGGTATATAAATAAAAGTGAAAACAACATTTGTATAGTCCTGGTGATATTTTATCCAAAAGTGGGGGGATATGTGGATTCCCCTCGTTTTAGAATTGATATAGAATTTTTCAAATTGCTGAGTTTTATTACAACTACAATTATTTTTATATTTGCAAGGTATATTTAAAAAGGGGGAGCTTGTACCCCAGAGTTTCCCACACTTAGTAATGAGGAATCTTTTCAAAATATTTAAATCTTGGAGCTACAAAAGTATAATTAATAATTTAGATCAATTTGATCCCAGAGTCTGAAATTTCAGTGTTTTATTTTTGTTCATTAATATAATATTATAGAGAATCAATCACTCTGACAACAATACATGGTTTGCACATCTGGGATATTCTTCGAATAATTCACTCTAAAAATTAACTAAACAATTTTTTGATTTAATAGGTCGTCTGAATTAATTTCAAACTCCTACTTGGTTTAAATTGAAAATTATCCTAAAATATCAGCATTAACCGCTTGAGGACCACGCTCGAGATAACTTGGGCTACCTTTACCTGCATGAAAATAAATACGATTATGTGGATGCAAGACAAGAGACAGCTGCGATGATTCAAACGAGGCACCACTCAATAAAAATGAATATTCTTTTATTTCTTGACCCGCACTATGCACCATAATATCAACTTTCAGTCCCATTTTGGACCTGAAAAGGCTTTTATGAAGGATGTTCAGTAAATAAAATTCAATCGTACAAGAAAATGTGTTTTTTTTCCATTTTTAATGGAGAAAATCTTAATTTATATGTATAATTGATTCATTTACAGTTAGTACCGCTTCTCCGTCTCCGCCATTTCTCTCTCGATTGCAACATGCTTTTTTGAGATTTCTAGCTTTCATCCCTTACTTATGTAACTTTTTTTCGGTCGTCCTCTCTTTCTCTTATGCGGAATTTCTAAGTCTTATTTCGTCCATTCTTTTTTTATTCTACTTTCATCTCTTGGGATGATCCTATTATCTATCCTCTTTATTGTTTCCTTTTTTTATTCTGTCAATTTCTTATACGCTACTTCCTTGCTTGTTAAAACTTACACCCAGATATTAGCGTCCGTGAAGTTAGCCCCCTATTTTTAATAATTGGATCAGGTTGTGCCGATTTTAAAATAAATTTTCCGTTTTTAATTTCTGCAAGAAACGGCTTTTAAAATAAGTACTAAATTGTTCTGAATGTCTGCCTAAAATTTCAATTTGATATTACAAACCAATTCCGAGAAAATATTGATATCGTGATAGCACTCTACTTTCGAAAAAATAAAATTTTTTTTGCTCCAATTGACTGCTAAAATTTCAGTTTGATATTACGTTTAGATTTCGGAAAAAAATAATTTCAATAACATTCTATATTTTTATTATGAACGAATTACAACTACATACATAAAGAAAACTTTGTTTAGTAGTTCCTATGTACCTACATTGAATACTTACACATATTTTACTGTTTAGGTGCTTATAATTTTATACTTATACAATTACTTTCAAAAGGAGCTGGTCACAAAGTAATTCGGGTGGATTTCCGAAATGAGCCCACAGGCCTCACACAATATAGAAAAAATTGGTTTTCTTCAACTTGTATTCATTATCTTCTATGAAAAATAACTATTTTATACTTTTTGTTTCAAAAAAGATTGAATCAAATTTAAATTTCAACATTTACACAGCATAAAAATTTAAACAGACAGTTTTTGTCTGGGAATCAGACATACCTTGCCTCTTTCTAGCCACTATTATTTTATTCTTTACTTTTTAAATAAAAATGCAAGTCTACAAAACTTAAATTTTAATTTCTAATAACTAATTTAATATAAAACGCCATAAAAATGTAAATAAAATAATCATTAATTTTATTCCGAATAAGAAAAGTTTAAACTGAAAAGCGTTGGTGTAAAGACACGTTTGTAACACCGTAGCCTTGCACGTGGATTGGCTGCGATGGTATGATGTGCAGAGTTTTATTTTCAGCTTCGGTCTGAATTAAAGTTATTTCACTCTGCAATTGCAATGACAGTTGTGCCATGCAACTGTGTCTGAAAGCCATACGATTATCCGAGGCCTGCAAGCTATTCTTAATCTGGATCGTATAATCCCTTGGAGTTCTGTTCAGATGCAATCGCTGGGGGCCGTTATGTCTAAACCTCAACCTATTTTGTAAATTCTGCGATATTCCTGACCTTTTCATCATTCTTCTTCTCGGCGGCAAATTCTTATTTATATAGCCATTATTTAAAAAGTGATATGCGCCTCTACGTAAATTAATTTTCTTCCTCCCTAAACGGGCGTGCACTGGAATTCGGTTTGATTGATTCATATTATCATTCACTCTATAATATTGCTGCTGGGCATACTTCTTACTGAAGGATTTTACTTCCAAGTTTTTTAGATTTTGTTCTATCAATAATTCATGTTCATTATCTTAAAATTAAAAAAAATCATGTAAGAGTATTAATTTTTAAACAAATAATTGATGTTAATAAAATACGTCCACATAATACACAAAAACAATAGGAAACTTACATTGTCTTCTTAGTTTAACCCGAATTGGTGACTGTTGACCTGAAAGTCAACAGCTTTAATAAAATATTAAACCTATATAACATAATGTTAAACACTTTTATGGCGAACAAACCAAGGTGACTTTTCACAATGAACGTAAGATGTAAAATTTATATGAAGCATAATTTTAGTACATTCCAAGTTTATGTAATTTTATGTCTCACGTTCATTGTGAACAAGAACTAAATGTTGGTTGTCAACTATGACCCAAAAATGTTAAACAGTTATCGGCAATAACTTTAATATTATTAAGCATTGAAATATCTGGCAGGAATATGGCATTTTCCAAATAACAGGAAGTTAGGTTATGAAGTTGTAAAATTTTATATCGAAATAAAATGATTAGGAAATTACAAAATGCAAATGATACTTACTTGTCCTTAATTCCATTTTTACAAATTACCCTCAAATTGCAAAACAAAATGCGTTAACAAGTAAATTTCCTAACAATCGGGAATCGGGTGCGCAAATAAGACAGATCAAGCGCCATCTATGTTGTACGTAATAAGTTTGGTATTGTAAATCAAATATACACTACCGGTCAAAAGTTTGGGTACACTTGAACTTTTTTTTAAAATATAAAAAGTTTCAGTACAAAATGCCACTTAAATTTGAAAAAAATTTTCACAGAATATCATTTATTAGTCATAAATCTAAAACTCTTTCAAAAGTATTATCTGAATTAATCATTTAATCAGAATTAAACAGAATTTTAAAAAGTTCCCAAATAAAATGTTGGGATTATAACAATTTCAGGTAGTCTGCCCGCGCCGGGAACTATTGAACGAATTTCAACACTTACAATTGGACCCCCTTCTGCAATAGGGAACCAACCAACAAAACACCATTCTGAGTAGGTAATCGGCGTTTAAAGGTTTCAGTATATTTTCTAATTAGTTATGCATCAAATAAAAGAAATCTAAAATAGTATTAGATTTCTTTTATTTGATGCATAAATAATTAGAAAATATACTGAAACCTTTAAACGCCGATTACTCAGAATGGTGTTTTGTTGGTTGGTTCCCTATTGCAGAAGGGGGTCCAATTGTTTCCTAATTTTTTTAAAAATTTTATGGTAGTAATAAACCGAAACATTGGATATACTTACCTTAAGGCCCTTTCAAGTTGCAAATATAAAATAAACTATATTCAAAAAATTAATAGAGAAAAATTTTTTGAGTGATATTGCAAAAAAAACTGAACTTATTGCTGAAGGGTGTACAATACACTGGCATGCACTTTACAGCTACTGGCAATTTAAACGATGAAAAACGAAATAGCAGGCCAAAAATGACTTCAAACCAAGAATATTTATTTATACTACCTCTAGCAAGCAAAAAAGACGACTGGCAGCATCCGAAATAAGGGCATAGGAAAATTATTTTAGACAAAACCCAGTGTTAGTTGCACAGTTAATAGAAGGTTGGGGGATGCTGGACTTTCTTGGTACATAGCAGTACGAAAATCGCTTTTGAGACCTCAAAACATGAAGAATCGTCCTCATTATAAACGGTTCTTTTTAAAATTCTGTTTAACCGGACACGTGCGGGCAGCTTTTGAAAGATTTTTAGATTTATGAGTTATGACTAATAAATGATATTCTGTGCAAAATTTTTTCAAATTTAAGTGGCATTTTGTACTGAAACTTTTTATATTTTAAAAAAAAGCTCCTTCAACTGCCGCTTAATTTTTTTCACATAAACACCTCGACGCTGTCGAGCTTGTCAATTTAAGCACGTACTTTTGTACCTATGGGCAAAGAGGATGTGTACATAGAGGGTCAGCTACATGCTAAAAATTGTAAAAAATATTTTGCATACTTTTCAGTTCGATAGATGGCTATGTACGCCACCTGATGGATAGGGTTATTGCTAACATGTTGCCCATGCATGTTGCCAAGTTATTGTCATTGATTATTATCAGCTAAAGTACATTTGAGCATAACAATAACTTGGTGATAGCCCTGTCCACCAGGTGGCGTGAAAAAGCCATCTATCGAACTGAAAATATACAAAATATTTTTAATAGGTTGTATGGGGAAAGTAAAAATTGGTAAACATAAGTCCCAAACAAAAAAATAGCTTTACCTTCGGTATTAGTTACAATCTTGACTGTCAGCAATAATTAGGAATCTTACAACATTCCTTCAAGAATATCCTTTTTACTTTCCCATAAAGTATTGTTATCGAGTTAAAAAAAAATTTTGAGTTAGCATTTTTCCCATGATCTATGAGCCCATACGAATTGTTTAAGACCAATTTTGGAATGATGTCCGGATGTGTGTGTGATGTGTGGTCATTCTATCGTCAACGTTTTCAGACAACCGCGTGCACTGATTGAGTTGAAATTTTATACACTAGTTTGAAGCAGCTGTCTAAAGAGCTGATTAGATTTTGGTTGAAAACCGTCCATTTTTAACCCATTTTTTAGAAGAATGAAAAGTGCTAAAGAGCATTGCCGCTTCCCGGTGGAATATATGAGATTAAAAATCATATCAATCGAACGAGATTATTTTTCCTCATCTTATGATACCCCACACTTGATAGTGTAACAACCCGCGCTTTTGCTTAATTAATTTAAATACCGACCAAGAAAATACGGTTTAAGTATTTTCATTACCGACATAGATAATTGTAATTGAGATAATTAAATAGAGGTAATTTAAGAATACCCTATTTAATTTAATTGCATAAAATAATTATGTAGAATTTAATTTTTAAATATCGATGCATTGACTTTGCCGAAAAGATCAGGAAACCATTAGTCAAAGCGGGAACAAGCCCCTATTGAATACCGGCACAGATGCGGCGGTCTGTCGCTCTCAAAGAGCGCTGGGCTTTATTTCGGCGTAGCAATTTGTATAAGTCAATGCATACGATAGAAATAATTTTACACTGCATGTGTATTTCGCACGTATTTTACACGTGTGCGGAAATGAGTGTTTAAATTATATCTACACCGCCAAAGAGCCTTGCCCATAAAGTAGAGCGAGGGGGCGAAAAGCGTAGTTTTTAATTTAACACCTCATTTGCATCATGTGTGGGAACAGATTGTAGAAACCCTCATTTCGAGGAAACTCAAACATAAGGTGCCGTCGAAAATCACACGGTTCTTGAAGGGCCACCCATGTAAAAAGGAAGTAAGTTTTGAAAACGAGGAGATTTGGTCACATCCCCCTTGGTTTTAGGCAGGATGAAGAATCAGAGGATTGGTTCTCCACCTAGCGCGGGGGTGGTTTAATGAATTTCCAAAGTGGGAAATTGGTCATAAAAATCCCAACTTATGAGAAATTCAAGAGTTGTTCCTCGAGCCCGTGCTCGATTAAATAAGTTCAGTTGTTCCGCGAGCCGGTGCTCGATTAAAAATAAAGAATATAAGTGTTATTTTGAGACAAAAAATCGTTTTAAGATATAAATTGTCAGTAAAGTAATAACAATTGTTAGTAAAGTAAAAGAGAAGTTTGCTGAGTTTTCAAAGTCTTCCTGGATATTACATTACAAGGTATTACATTACACAATAAGGTATCGTGACCAGACCAACCTGTTCCCAGTAATTTGTTATTTTGTAATTATTTTTATAATGTACCAACTTTATTTCTTTGTATAAAGGTATCCATAGATTTTTTTTGTTATAAAGAATTCAATTTATTATTGCTTGGAAATACGCAAGTGTTAGTGTTGAGAAATCCTTTACCTGCGTTTCCGAACGACCATCGCTACAAAAATTAGGTAAGGTTTAATTAGGGAGTCCGTCGAGCGTCCTCTTCCAAAAGTACGGAACCTGTAAAATAGGTTAAGGTGATTTATAACTAAAAGGAAGCTCGTGGTGGCAGCGACAGAAGCTACTTCATCAACGCACCTCCGATTTCTACCTTAGAGGCTTACTAGCCGTGAGATAATTCCATATATTTTACTTCACCCCAACCACGGTTTTCTACAATAGTTTGCTCTTAAATTCTTGTTAAAATGCAAAAATAAAATAAGCGCTATTAAAAGAATATGGTTTGCCTTGGATAATTTTGATCTGTCAAAGTGATTTGTATTGTTTCATTACTATACGCTAGTTGCGTAGCTCCCAAAAGCGTACGAAGCGCCGTCTCGTGGATAAATTTTGTCAAAACTGGGATGGCCAAATGTTCATGTTTATATGGTAATATTAGCAAAAATATTAATTATTTTTATTAATTTAAAATATTTTATTATGTAATAATTATTATAAACTGTAGTTGATCCTTGAAGTTTATGTTGGTACATAACCAAGATGAATTTTACTATATAAAAGAAAATAAACAATGTTTTGTTATCAAAATTTGCAAAATATGCAATTTAAAGTTGCAACTAGCTAGTTTAAAAGTTGATAGATATGGTTGGACTCGTGATTAACTTGCAACAACCGTTCTTGGCAGCAAGTCCTGATGGGATCATTATCATCGAAAACGCTCTTTTGGAGATAAAATGCCCATTTTCTTGCAAAGATATGCCAATTGTGGATCGAAATGCAAAAACGTGTAATGTTCTGTATTTATTTTTTGATAGCGATGACAACATAGCATTAAAAACAAGTGACAAGTACTATACTCAAATCCAAGTATCTATGTATACCTTATACTTAACATGAAGAAATGTCATTTTTTTGTGTATTCTAGCATAGATGCCATACATGTAAAAGTAGAAAGAAACGAAAACTTTTTAATAGAATTAATTCCAAAAATTGAATGGTTTTATTTCAAATATTTTATTCCAATTCTTCCACAATAAAAATAATATACAATAATTTTAAAATTCATCAGATGAAATTTTGATTAGCGGAGGCTTACAATTTTCTATGTGAATCTACTACTTATGTGAATTTTTAAATTCACATTTTTACCCTAAAATTTTTACCCTAAAACCGTCAGCACTACCAATACCATAATGCTATTAAGTTATATAGGGCATATAGAATATTATTTAAATTCAAATTTACTTTTTAATTCTAATTCTTAATGTTTAATTCGTAATTAAACTAGTACTTGTATTTAAAAACGTTTGCGCTCACCATCCCAGTTACGCTAAATTTGGCCACCAGGGCAGCGCCACTTGAGCTACGCAACTAGCGTATAATTTAATATTTTAACTAATTTACTTATATAAACATATTATGTAATTAATATCAAACGAATTTTTTAATTACTTATAAAAAATTAATTCTGATGTCATTACGACCACAGTTAAAATTTGATTGCATATAGACGGCACGGCATCCCGCAAATTTCTAATTTTTTTTGGAAAATGACAATTTTAAACATTTTTCAATGCAAACATGTTATTTTATTGTTAAAATGAAAACATAAAATAAGTGCGTTTAAAAAAAATATGAGTTACCATGTTAAATTACAAATTAAATTTCGTAACTTTGATATCTGAAAATAATTTGTCGTGTATTTTATCGAGTTGAAAATTTATTTGAATTAACTTCTTTTTTATTAATATTCAATATAAAATCAAGTGCAATCTACTAAATGAGAAAGTAATGTGTTGTCACATCAGATTTTTTTTATAATTTATCGGACTAACGATCTCTGCGCTTGGTTGTTTTACAATTTTTTCCAGTATTTTAATTAAAATTATTATTTTTCCAACGTTTTGTTTTCTACTTTCCGAACGTTTTGTTGTCACTGACGTTGTAGCTGTCGATGTCTGATTGGTACACTTGTGTTAACCTTAACTTGAACGCAAACGTCAAATATTATTTTCGTTTTTGCTTAGCGGCATTCACGAAAATTGGAAAAATGTTCGAGTTTTAGGTAGATAATTAGTGCAATTAAATAGTTAGAAACACATTAATAAATTAATTTTCTTATTCGTGTGTGCGATAATCGTTTCGGTTGGCACTTTTGCTAGGTAAGCAAAATTTTAAATTTATTCAAACTTCTAGTGCTTTCCTACTTGAAAACCGAGCTTTCCTTAGAAACTCTCCTTATGTTTCCAGTTATTAAAGCCTTCGTTTCAAATACCATATCATGATATAACTTTTTTTTTTAGCTTATTTTAAGATGAATAGTTGCCTTGCGATAGTCCTTGCGTTGTGTTTATGTGTAAATGTTGGAGTAAATTGCAAAACGAAGAAGATAAAATCGGTGACGACTTTGTTGGACGCCCAATGGCAGGTTACTCCGTTAGTATTAGAAGTGGCCGAGTATTTAGCCGACGAAAATGCTGATTTCTATTGGAATTTCATCGATTCCATTTGCAATTTGAATCCACCGTTGTATAAATTAGGTACGATCCAGTCTATTTAATCTTCACGATATTAATTTTATAAACGAATTTTTATAGAAACCGACAAGGAAAAATACGATGTTGTTCTCGAACAAGCGGCCAAGTATATTAGTTCGTCTGAATTGGCGATTTTAAAACTGGGTTTGTCTTTGCATATATACTCTCCTAAAGTTGCGATGTTTAATCAAATGGTAGCCGATAAAAACTCGCAGAACTCGTGTTCTATTATTGTCGAAGTTGGTGAAAAAACTACTTGTAATTTAAAGGAAGCCGAAAATTACATAAACAAGGTAAGACGTTATTTTAAATTCCACTTCTTTATGGTTCCTCTATGCATATTTAACTTTTCTAGTTTGATTTGAAAGACAACAATGGGAAAGTTGACTTGTATCGTGTCGACACTCATTATCCCGGTTCCGAAAACAAAAGTTTGGTGGTAGTTTTGTATGGAGAGCTGGGTACACAAGAGTTTACAACCTTTCACAGTAAACTGAAGCAGCTTGCAATCGAAGGAAACATCGACTACGTTGTTCGACATTACGTGAAGGTAAAACTACTTGCAATGTAGAAATCAAGGAGGTAATTTTTCTTTTTAGAACCATCCAAATAGGCAGTTAAGATTGTCAGGTTACGGAGTCGAATTGCAAATGAAATCGACAGAATATAAAGTACAAGACGACATTCAAATTCAGGAAGATCAAAATTCGAATGAGAATTTGCAAGAAGATGAAGACACCGAAATTGAAGGCTTTGATTTTTTAAAACTAAAGTGAGAGCTGGTTTCAAATGCAAAACTTGTTGGGGGTAACTGTGCTTTGTTTCAGAAATTTGTTTCCTGATCATAAGAAAAATCTCGACAAATTTAAGCAATATTTGGAGGAATCGTCCAACGAAATGGCACCTTTAAAAGTGTGGCAGTTTCAAGAGTTGAGTTTACAAGCAGCCGAACGAATTATGAGCGCACCGAAAGAAGAAGCACTCAAAATTTTCACTTTTATTGCACAAAATTTTCCCATGCAGGTTATTTCTTTGAATTTTTCTTGATTTTGTCGTAGTAACTTGAATTTTAAATTTTAGGCAAAGTCTTTGGTAAAAACTGTGGTGAATGCCGATTTAAAGAAGGAGATTAAAAAAAATCAGGACGTTTTTGCATCCACTTTAAATTTACAACCTTCCGATACGGCGTTGTTTATTAACGGAATGTTTTTTGATCTCGATTTAGTGGATATTTATTCGATTTTGGAGATTTTGCGTCAAGAAATGAGGAGCATGCAAGGGTTGCATGGAATCGGAATCAACAACGATCAACAGGCGTCTTTATTGTCTTTAGATTTTAGCGATACCAACACTGGCACTCAAGATTTTGCCATGGATATACGAGATTCGGCCGTTAATTGGATTAACGATATCGAAAAGGATGCTCAATATTCGAGGTGGTCGACTAGTCTAATGGAATTGTTGAAGCCCACATTTCCTGGCATGTTGCGACAAGTTAGAAGAAATATTTTTAATTTAGTAAGTTTTCATTTGCACTCCTATGTTGTCTTTGTCATTGTAATTTTATTAATCAGGTACTGGTGATAAATCCAATCAAAAGTGACGTACGTGGTATCTTAAAGTTGTTGCAATCGTTAGTTGTACACACGGCACCTCTCAGGGTTGGTTTAGTTTTATCTGTAAATTCGACGGTATCCTTAACAGGTTTAGAAGATCCGGGAGTCGCAATGTTGTGTGCATTTAATTACGTAATGCAAAAACACGACCCCATTGCAGCTTTAGAATTTTTAACTTCGGTAAGTGAAAAATTGTAATTGTTGGCATTTCTTTGTAATTTATTAAAAACATTTTTAGATCATATCGCAGGCCGAAAATGAAGATGTAACAGTTGAGCTTGTCAAAGGTCAATTAAACAAAAAGTACAATGCCGATGTTAACGAAATATTAGGGGAAGATTCGGTGTATGATTTTGGACGTCAACTTTCTGAAGATTTTATTCAAAGATCCGGACTACACAACACCCCACAAGCTCTGCTGAACGGAATTCCTTTACAAAAATCGCAGTTGAATGTGGACGAATTCGAGGAAGCTGTTTTACAAGAAGTTATGTCACAAACACCGATCCTGCAGAAGGCTATTTTCAGGGGAAAGGTTAGCGACAGAGATGACGTTTTGGATTACATAATGAATCAACCAAACGTAATGCCCAGACTTAATCAGAGAATCTTGAATAAGGATAACAGTTTTTATTTGGATATGTCGGGAAAGGCAACAACTTTGCTTGACATTAAAGGGTTACAAAAGTTATCCCAACGTGATATGGTGGCAACAGCAGTTGAAAACTTAAAGTATTTTTCCTTATCTAAAAAGGATCTCAAGTATCACTCGATGACTTATTGGGTAGTGGGAGACTTGAATTGTCCAAAAAGTAGGCTATTACTGCTTTCTGCTTTGGATCATCTGGTAAGTTCAGACAAAATTAATATTTTATTTTCCATTAACTTTGATGACTACAAATATTTTTAAATTCAAAATCAAGTATTGATTTTGACATGGCTTAAAATTGCTAGAATAAACTACGATTTTTAAAGAATTTTAGCAAAAAAATGGCCATTAATTACGTAAGATTTTTGAGGCCTCCTTAACTCACACAAGGATTATTTTGGAAATTTTCGACCACCCTCCCCTCTCTCATCAGTGTAATATTGAATGAAAAACATTTTAATTATTAACATATTTAAAAACAAACTTACGCAAGGAACACTTTGGACTCTCCTCACAAAAGGATTCCTAATTAATTGGAATTAAACTAAATAAAATTCTGAGCACATAAACTAAAAAGAGAATTGTTATAGTCCCTATAGATTTCGAAATACAGTCTTCTAGTTTTTTTGGTTTTTGTTCAGAAACTTGTAGTTTTCAGTTTTTGATGTAGTCTTTTTTTTAAATCATGTGACGCGAAAGTGGTCCATAGACTAGTGAAAGTCATCTAAATTCTCTGTGTATCTCCGCAGAGAATACCTTTCTAGTCCTAATAGGGCATTATCTATAAGTTTTTAAAGTTGATCTTTTTTTATCCTTTGTAAAGGATTTCTTAGGGTCTCAATTTTTTCATCCTTTACTTTTTTGTGGTGTATCCCACGACAAAAATTTATAATGTAAGATTTAAATTAGATATATGAAATTGAAATCAAATAGACCATGATGTATTAATTGAAAAGAAACACACCAAGTACATCTCAAATATAAGAAGCTGTTGAGGAGCAGATGCAGATTCGGATCACTATTTTCTGAGAATAACAATAGAACAAGAAATGGAAAAAGTAGAACAAGGAATATAAACAAAGAAATTAAAACCGACATTGGTAGCTTACAAAAAGAAGAAATACAAGAACTCTATCAGTTTAGGATACCCTCGGGGCTCAAATAATATTGGTTTTTTAGATGTTGTGCAGAATTTTGTCTGTATTTTGGGCATAAGATGCATAATTAACAACATGGGTTTTAGAATCTCCAATAAATTTATCCCTGTTCCGCTCCTGGCTTGATGCTAAAAACTTAGGGGCTGTTTTGCAATGCCAAACTAAAGAGTCACGACAAACAAAATCGCATTTCCCAGTTATTTCCATGCAAAAGTACCTAATGAATAGACTAAACAATGTGACTAATAAATAATAGTAACTTGATATTAATATTTGGCACAAATTACATGGAAAAAAATCTGATGTGACAACACATTACTTTCCCATTTAGTAGATTCCACTTCATTTTATATTAAATATTAATAAAAAGGATGTTAACTAAAAAAAATTTTTTACTCAATAAAATACACAAATTACCTTCGGCCTCACTCAAGGTTCATCGGTCAAGGCGATCGGTTGACAATTTGACAGCATTCATTATTGTTTTTAAAGTTGATTTTGAGTAGCCTGCCTTCCTTTAAGGAATCTCGATAATCCATTCATGCGCGTCTTCATTCATTCATCCCTATGGGACGCGCATGAATGGATTATCGAGATTCCTTAAAGGAAGGCAGGCTACTCAAAATCAACTTTCCTTTCCTTTGCGAATTTTTGCACTATTTCAATACAAAAACATGCGCAGGGACCTACATAATAACTGTGCCAAATTTGGTTCCGATCGGTCTAACGGTCTAGGAGTCTATAGGGAACATACATACAGTATCGGACAAAAAGAAAGTGACGCATTCATAATTTTTGATTTTGTCATTGGTATTAACAATAGAAAGTAAATTATTAAAAAATAAGACAGTTTAATCAATTACAATAAAGGTTATTCGCAAAAATTGTAAATCAAATGAGAGTAATACATTTTACAGTTCATTTCAAATGTTTTCATGTTTTATAACGCGACATAAATAGACCGACCCGCCAAAAAAATTAATGTTTACCTAATTTAAGTAAAATATTCTTAATATTTTCTTCAATGCCCTTTATTCCTAATCACTTCCCGACATTTTTTGGGCATAGATGCAATAAGGTTTTGAATTATGTCGTCATCAAACGCGGTCCATACTTCAGCGATTTTCTCAAATAAGGCGGCTGCATTTTTGAACTGATTTTTCCCAATTCTTTTGTTTATTAGTTTCCAAAGATTCTCAATCGGGTATAGGTCTGGGGATTGAGCGGGCCAGTTTGAAACTCGCACATTGGTATGGATAAACCAGTCTTTCACAATTTTTGCCGTGTGCTTCGGGTCATTATCATGTTGAAAAATGAACTGAAGAGGCATGTTCCAATTCGCATAAGGTCACATAACCTTGTCCAATATATTCATGTACATATAACGATCCATTATGCCCTCAATTTTATGCAATGACCCCATTCCATAACTCGAAAAACTTCCCCAGATCATCACATTCTGATAACCGTGTTTTGCGGTAGTTTTAACATATATTATTTAGGTACAAGTCTTTTATTAATTGGGTGATGCACATACTGCACTCCATCACTAATTACACTAAACTTAGATTAATCACTAAAAAGAACTTTTTTCCAGTCTTCTGCCGTCCAGTTTAAATGAGGCGAGGCAAACTCCAGTCTAGCCAGTATATTTTTTCTTAACAGTCTGAGTTTTTTGGCAGGTTTTTTCGCTAGAAGACCTCATTGAACTAATCTTCTCTGGATTATTCTTTCTGATACTGAAGGTTCTCCTATTTCTGCCAAAATTTGATTTGCTGATAGAAATGGATTTGACGACAACTTTTTTACTTTTCAATCAAATTGAGGAGTAGTTTTTTCGGTCTTCCCGTGGATTTTAAGTTCACTACTACTCCTCGATGTTTATAGTTCATTATCGTTTTAGAAAAAACTGATTTAGACACATTTAATCGTTCAACTATTGAATATTGCGGTATTCCCAATTTAAACGCATTTACAATACGTTTTTTTAAATCAACCGAAATTTTTTTGCCTTTAGGCATAATAAAAAGTTATTTCGCTTACTTTACTTGCAATAAGACTGCTCGCCACAACGAATGCAACTGAATAAATGAATAGTCGCTTTATTTTTGTCACTAGTAAAAAGTACTTTCGTTGAAGAAGTTGAGATAGAAGAAACATTTGCATAAGAAATTGATAAACAAATATGGGTATGAATTCTTAGAATAACAAGGTAAGCATTGACACAAAAGAATTTGCTACAAATTTATTTTAAAATATTTTATCTCCAAAATTTACGGCGTCGCTTTCTTTTTGTCCGATACTGTACATCCATTTATATATAGACTAGCTGACCCGGCAGACGTTGTCCTGCCCAAATTTCAATATTTGTCTACATGTATTTTTTAGATCCAATCCGCATAATGACCTTGCGACTTATTTGGTCATCGCAAACACCAAACGTATTAAAAAAGGATTAAATAAATAAATTAATAAAAAATACAAATCAAGGTTTAATAAAAAAAAGTTTAACAAAACTGTTAAGTATTCACAAAAACCACAATAATTTCTAATTTTACTTTATTTTATTTTTGCCAATTACTCTTGTTCTTTGTGTTCTTCCTTTTCCTCCTCCCCTTCGTCTTCTAATAAGCAATTTTCGAAAGCACGCAGCGATATTGCCAATTCCTGTTCTTCTTACATACATACATACATACATACATTGAATTTAATATATATAGATATCGTTCGTTAATACGTTGATCCGTTGAAACGTTGATCCGCACTAACGTTGGTCAAGCTAATACAGCGCTTGACCAAAGTTCGCGGCAAGATTCTAAAGTAGCCTATGTTTTTCGTAGCATTGTAAATAGCTTCTACACCAAATTTGGTAGAGATTGGTCAAACGGTGTAGAATTGAATAGAAAACATACATACATACATACATTGAATTTTATATATATAGATATCGTTGTTCGTTAATACGTTGATCCGTTGAAACGTTGATCCGTTGATCCGCACTAACGTTGGTCAAGCTAATACAGCGCTTGACCAAAGTTCGCGGCAAGATTCTAAAGTAGCCTATGTTTTTCGTAGCATTGTAAATAGCTTCTACACCAAATTTGGTAGAGATTGGTCAAACGGTGTAGAATTGTATAGAAAACATACATACACACATACATACATACATTGAATTTTATATATATAGATTATTTATGTAGGTGCAAGTTTTTTAAAATAAAATCCTAATGTTAAAAATGTGGTACAAAATCCAACCTTGTCAAACACATTTTTGTCAGGGGCAGGAGTCTTTTCTGCCGAACTTAATCTGAACATGAGCATATCACTGGGCAAGTACACGTCGGTTTTCCAAGCGGAACTCATCGGTATATTGCACTGTGCAAAAACAGTCTGGGACAAAGGTATCCATGACAAAAACATTCAGATATTTACAGACAGCAGGGCAGTCCTTCTGGCACTTATGAGCCACAAGATCACCTCTGGCCTGGTGCTTGAATGCATCCGGGCCCTGAATCAGATATCAAATCAGAATGCCCTTTCTCTTCACTGGGTTAAGGGACACCAAGGCAATGAAGGTAACGAGAAGGCAGATGGTCTGGCTAAAGCCGGCTCAAATTGTCATCCCTGCGGCCCTGAACTGATGATTGTGCCAACCGTCAAAACCCTAGATACCCTTCTAAAACATCATATCCTATAGTCCATCCGTTTTAAGAATGCAGAACTAGATTGTACTAAAATTGTGAACTCGGAACGTGATTGGTTAAAATTTTTACAGGTTTACACTGCCAAAATTTTATTTGCGATTGATGACTCCCGAATATTTTTTTCTAAAAGTTTCTGGCAAATTTAAATAATTTTTACAAGATAAATTGCTATTTGATAATAAAATACTTTTAACTCGATTATTTCAAGTATCAAATAAGTGACATTTGGTTTTTGTCACTCACACACTTTAATTATTTGACGTTTCCCAGTGTAAATCTGACTTGTCGTTCAAGGCGACCTCTACTGCAATCCAAAACCAGATGGACTATAGAACTGCATTCCAGCAGGTGGGCCAATGAAACTGAATGTAGACAAGCAAGGGCAGCGATAAAAGCACCCTCCAGTAAACATTCAAAATACTACTTGAAGTTGTCCAGAGTCAATCTACGGATAATTGCAGGGATATTAACTGGACACTGCAAACTGAACAAACACCTTAACACGCTGGGGATCGTAGATGAGCCAACGTGCCGGGGCTGTAATGAAACAGCGGAGCATGTGCTCTGTCACTGCCCAGCTCTAGCGTCAAAAAGAGGTACCATGTTGGGGGACTTCTGGCCTGACATGGCCAGAATTAGAGGCATCTCGCCTGCCAGAATCCTGGAGTTCATCCTTCAGCTGGGATGGCTCGAGGAATGATGGGGCGGGGGCCACTAAAATGGAGGTAGTACAATGGGCCCGGTCTAGTGGCCTAAGTGCGCGTGGGGTCTTCGACCCTACCAGTGGCGGCTCGTGAGAAATATGTTTGGCTGTTCTGCATTATAAAAAAGGGAAGGTATCAGTAAAATGCTAATCTCAAAAAATAAACTTACTTATTGCACGTTTTTAAGCATTAATGGCGTGCGCCGGTGCTTGCTTGTGGCAAACTTAACTTATCAATAACTTTTTCGTTGAAATTCAATATTCCCGAGATAAATTTTTTTACTATTGACAATATCGAAAGACACAAACGGAAAACAAAACAATTCGTTCTTACGATTACAGGCACAAATCCATTTGTTCCGTAAATAAATATTCGTATTAAATTGTCATTTATACATTTTACCTCGACTTGGTATATACCGGCAATTTCTTATCACTAATTGTTCTTGATAACTAAATTTAAAAATTACATTCATTTTTAAAAACGACCTTCTTCGTAAGAGATTTTAAAAACGACTAAATAAAATGCCTTAGTTAGCTTATCACGTCGTAATAATTCTGCATATTTGTTATTTTAAAAATAGAACTTATTACGATACTTTGTAATTTAAACAGCCCCTTGTGTTCGGTTCGAAATAAAACAAACGACGCAAACATTTTTATACCAATAAATTTTATTTATGGGCACAAAAAGTTTTGTAATTGTTAACTAATTTTCGAAAAAAATCCTATTTTGACGGGTTATGAGAGAAGCTGAGTTAATAAATAATATGAGTAATGTTAGTAAAAACCTAAGTACAAATTTCTTGATCTACATTTTATTACAGAAAATTATAGTTTGAGAATTATTTTACAATGTAGAAAAATCTCAAGTCCAAAATTATTATAAAATTTTATTAGGATTAGGGATATTAGTAAATTCATAAGCATTCATTTTATCTAGTAGGTATAAAGGACATTATGTCCATAATTTCAATTAAAGTTTATAATACAAGATCTTTCTTTAAAATATTATTGCATGAAATGCTAGCACCGGTAGCTGCGTTTCAATGCAGCCATAGTACATTCGACTCTACATTCGATGCGTGTACATATGTACGTATCACGAGCTTTAAGAATTATTATTGTATTAAATACATAAATTTTAATTTTATGCATTCATAATTTTATTTAAAGTTGCAAAATCTGTCCAAAAATAATTTAACTACTGTTTTGCTATAAATATGTGCAAGAAACTTGGTGTAATTAAAAGTTTTTAAAAAATTTATTGCTTATGCCCTAATTTCACTGCAATTTGTTTAACAATTGATGAACTAATATTAAAATTAGTTTTTCTTTTCAAAATTCGAATTCTAAACTACCTCGAAACAAAATCATAAAAGATACTTATACCACGTAAAACTATATACCAATAATTGCTATAGCATTGTAGTCTGCTTTTCATTACAGCTCAGCTGCGCACAAGTGTAAGTATAGCGTTCAAGTGAGTCAAACATTTTGATAGCGGACTGGACGTGTATTTATTATTACACTATTTATGTGACTAGCTGTTAAATTATATATCAGTTACTGATATGCTAGCGAAAATAAGAAACACGCTTTCAAAGCTAAGCTGATAATGCACCATTCTTTATAATAATTTAAATTTGATTAAGGTTATAATTATATAATTAATTATGCAAGTATTGGTATTTTTATTGTTATTTTTGGTGGTTCTGCAGCTCTGCAGCTCCTATGGTAGAACCGCCACTGGACCCTACCCTCCTACCTAAAATCCAGAATAATATTTCTGCGAATTCCTAAATTAATAATTATATATAATGTGGGCTTACTGCAAAAACTGACCAAGTCAGTTTTCTCAGTCGCTTCAAACTTTGTTGATTAAGTTCGCTCAGTATTTTTAAAAAATTTAAAAATTAGCAAAAGCCCTAATAAGAAGTATTGTTAAAGTTTCATTTTCCTAAAACAAAAATTAAAACTTAAAAAGCTGATTTTTCACAAAATATTAAACATTCAATTTCATTTATCTAGAAACTTTTTATTTTGACTTGGGTCAGTTTTTGCAGTAAGCCCACGATATGTAAATATTATTTATGCACTATACAATACTAAAAATTTCGATTTTGCATTATATTCCTTTGTTTTCATTTAACCGCATATTATCAAAATTTCAGCAATATTACCGCATATATCGACTAATATAATAGCATATATATCGACATTTACTACGTAAATGGGAAAGTAAAAGCGACAAATTTTAACCCTATCTAATTTTTTAATTTTCGTTTTTAGAAAAGCAACAATGATGTTCGTGTTGCATTTTTACCAAACGTGGATGGGAACACTGATAATTTATTGAATATACTTGTATTGGCTGCTTTGCAAGAATTACCATCAGATAAAGCAATCAGCTATTTAATTTCGCTTCTAAAAGACGACAAATCTATAAGCTCAGGCAAAATTGACATACCGGTAAGTTTTCATTCTTACCTACTGGAAAACCATTTTGAACTTATACCATTATTTTCCATTCTTTAGCCCGAACTTGCCCCTCATTTAAAAACTCAAGATTTGTCTCTAAAAATGTTACGAGTTTTTGCTCAAAGAGTTTTGAAGTTTAAAGTCAGTCAAATTGGAATCGTAGCTAACGGCAGAGTACTTGGACCGCTGAATGATCACGAAGAGTTTACCGTGGACGACTTTTCTCTACTGGAGAGATTTAGTTTTGCTTTATACGGGGAAAAAATTCAAAATGCTCTGTCTAAAGCAGATGATGGCGAAGGTATTTAATTATATCTCTTAATTTTTATATAATTAAAGAATTTATTTTTAGTTATAAGCAGCAACACCATTTTACGCTTAGTACCGCTCTTGGTATCTCGTCCTCAAAGTAGAACACGATTCGAAATAACCTTCCATGGAGATCAGCATTCGGTATTAAAATTACCTGCATTGGATACTGAAAAACCGGTCTTTCACATTGCCGCGGTTGTTGATCCGGTTTCAAGAGGAGCTCAAAAATTAGGACCAATTTTGCAAGTGTTGCAAGAAGTTTTAAATTGTAACATTCGTGTATTTCTCAACAGCATTGAAAAAAATAGCGACATGCCGGTGAAAAGGTTTGTTAGATGAGAATTTGAAAAGGAATGTGTCGATAATTTTAATTGCAGTTTTTATCGCTTTGTGTTGGAACCTGAAATTCAATTTAACGAACAAGGACAACAAGGATCGGGTCCCATTGCAAAATTCACCAACATGCCCACTGCACCTTTACTTACACAAAACATTCACGTACCGGAAAATTGGCTAGTGGAAGTTGTGAGATCTGTTTATGATTTAGACAACATTCGACTTGAAAATGTAGAAAGCGTCGTGCACAGGTTTGTTACGTAATTTTATTGTTAACAAAGACATTTATGGAAAACATTTTAGTGAATACGAATTGGAATATTTGCTAGTAGAAGGCCACTGCTTTGAAACTGCCGCTGGAAGTCCCCCAAGAGGACTACAAATTACGCTTGGAACCAAACAAAACCCGGTGGTGGTCGACACAATTGTTATGGCTAATTTGGGTTACTTCCAGCTTAAAGCCAAACCCGGAGCCTGGCTGTTACGATTAAGACAAGGAAGAAGTGCCGACATTTACGACATTGTCAGTCACGAAGGAAGTGACACCCCCGAAAATTCGTCAGACATTCGAGTTTTAATTAGTTCCTTAAGGTCGACTGTACTTAAACTTAAAGTTTCCAAAAAACCTGATATGTACCACGTAGATTTATTATCGGAAGAAGAACCACCGTCGGGAATTTGGAACTCTATCACCACGTAAAGTTGTCTTGCAAGTTTTCTTCAATGCTTATAGCCTCTAATTTTTGCAGCTCATTTTCCGGTGTCGAGGAAGATTCAGATGAAAAACTAAATATATTTTCCTTAGCTTCCGGTCATTTGTACGAAAGATTTTTACGAATTATGATGTTGTCGGTCATCAAACACACTAAAACTCCTGTCAAGTTTTGGTTTTTGAAAAATTATCTTTCTCCACAATTCAAGGTAGTTTAGTTTCAAGGAGACTTTGAAAAATAAAAATGTTATTTCTCTTTGCACAGGATTTCTTGCCATACATGTCGAAAGAATATGGGTTTGAGTACGAATTGGTTCAGTACAAATGGCCCAGATGGTTACACCAACAAACCGAAAAACAAAGAACAATTTGGGGTTACAAAATTCTATTCCTCGATGTGCTGTTCCCGCTCGATGTAAAGAAGATTATTTTTGTCGATGCCGATCAGGTAAATGTGGACGGATAAATTTGGAACGTCCCTTTGACTTAATAATATCTTTAGGTTGTAAGAGCCGACTTGCAAGAGTTGCAGCAGCTAGATTTAGGTGGGGCACCTTATGGTTACACACCGTTTTGCAGTTCGAGAACAGAAATGGATGGTTTTAGGTTTTGGAAGCAAGGATATTGGAGAACTCATCTTCAAGGTCGCAGGTATCATATCTCAGCACTTTATGTTGTAGACCTTAAAAGGTTTAGAAGAATAGCGGCTGGTGATCGATTAAGAGGACAATATCAAGCTCTTAGTCAAGATCCTAACAGTTTATCAAATTTGGATCAAGATTTGCCCAACAACATGATCCACCAGGTAGCGATTAAATCTTTACCACAAGAATGGTTGTGGTGTGAGACTTGGTGTGACGACGAATCGAAATCAAAAGCCAAAACTATCGATTTGGTAAGATTTTATTTTATTTTTGTAAATTTTAGTAAAAAATTTCGTTTTCTAGTGTAATAATCCAATGACAAAAGAAGCTAAACTAACGGCAGCAGTAAGAATTTTGCCAGAATGGAAAGGTTACGACAACGAAATTAAGAAATTACAGCAAAAAATCGATTCAGGTCTTCTCGATTCTGATCCTGCCGAAACGTTGGAGTCTGGAGTAGAATCAAAACGTAAGTTTTTTTAAATATTTCGAGTGCTGGCTCACTCTATTTTATTTTTTAGAAACAACCGATGCTCATACAGAATTATGACGGAAATAGTAAATTTAATTGTAACTTTGTACAAATAAAGAATTAAGTAATTTTTTTATTTATTGTTTCTCACAAAACAAATAAATTTGTAAAAAATATTTGCTTTTTTGCCAACTAATTTCTGCGGCAATATGACTTCCTTTTAAAACGCTATTTTAACATTTTAGGTGGGAGGACTGTTAGATTTTTAAGTTAGCATTTAAAACGAAAACTAGTATTATTTGGTATTTATTTGAAAGGATTATAAAAAATATAACATGTTAGGATTTTCTAAAAATATAGGTCTGAAAATTAAATATTTTTCCACGTGCCTTTTCAAATAGGAACCAAGTCTTAATTAAAAGTTTATTTACATTTATAAACTTTCGAAATTGTTTTGCAAGTATTACAGATTACATAACAACAATAATGATATTTGCATTGACATCTTTCGAGTTTTTCCTCTACAAATGTTTTATACCCTCTTCCACAGCATAGTTGATTGCAATTGGCTATTCCACTCGTGGTAGCATTACATCTCCTACAACAAATTCCATTTTACATTCCTAATAGTTTAGCTTTACGTTGCTAAGAAGGGGCATGTGTACTTTAGCATCAGAAAAGAGTGCCAAAGTTTTCGACATCAGGTTATAAAATCATAAATTGGCCTTTTCCAATGCATTCTATGTCCAAAACGGGTATAAACTAAATAAAATTATAAGCAAAAGGAAAAAATATTCTTCTAACGCAAAAGTGGGCCACAGATAAATAAAAGAAGATTATATTCTCTGTAAGACTATGTGTAGAACAACTTTGTAACCCTAACAGAGCCTTACCTGTGACCTTTCCAAGTTGATCATTTTTTACTGTTTTTTAAGGATTTCTTCAGGTTATCAGTCTTTTATCATTTATTCCATTTTGGTGCCTCCCATGACAAAAAAGTATAAGATCAGATTTAAGCTAGCTAAAAATGTGCATGAAACTAAAACAAAATTGTTCCAGCTTTAGTAGTTTTGGAGATAAGCCCGAAGGAACAAAAAAATTGAAAATTATGTAAATTGCGTAGAATCAATTTTTCTATAACTTCCGTTTATCACTTTTATAAATTTAACAATTTTATAAAAATTTGAGTTATTTAGAAAGCCTCATCTACAAAACTATTACAAGGTTGTTCTATACACGAATTTACAAATAATTTTATTACATTTGTGCCAGAAAATCTACAACAAAATCAGAAAACGACGTTATTTTGAGAAAAAAATCGATACATGAGGTTGTTTGCAAAGCTGTATCTCGTAAACTGTAGGGATTGGAAGAAAATTTATTTTAGCTTTTCTTCACAATTTTACTTGGTGTAATTTTGCTAATACATTTTTGAACTTCGGATGTATAGGAAAAGGCCAATTTTTGAGACCGTCTTCGGCAAATTTACCCTTGTTTTTGATGTCGAGAACTTGAGACTCTTTTGCAATGCCAAACTAGAAGGGTTAACCAAAAAATCATATTTCCTAGTTATCTCCATACACAAGTGCCCAATATAAAAATGAGATCTGGGCTTCAGTGCAATAAGTAGCCCCACTCCAATCAGATTTTCGTGTGCTACACACTAAAGAACGAGGTTTAATATAGTAAATTGTAAAAATATTTTTCGAGAAAGGGGCCCAAACTTTTGAATAAAACGCATTTGAACTTAGCTAATTTTTGCCAATTTTTACATGTGAGATTCCGCGCGTCGTCATTTTGTTGACGGTACGTGTGGAATGAATTACCCTAACACTTAGAAATTTTCGCTCCGGCAGAAGCAACACGTCTCTCGTACCAGTTACATCGACGTAAGGTTACTGTTTTTTACATTAATTTTTTTTTACGCGATTTTTTGGGGGTTAAACGTAAAAGGGAACTGCCGCATACCGCGAGTATACTTTTAGGCTTCTATACAAAGTATAACAAGAAGCCTTATGATCTAGTTTAATGCTATTTCGAGGTTCTCTAACATTCCGGTTTCATTTTTCCCGGTTTTCTTGATGGATGGGGGATCATACCCCCACCCATCCGAATTTCAAAGAAAAAATCAAATTCGAACGAAACAATATCACTCGTTCCGACAGGGGACCCCGATGCCAGTATGCGAGGCTGACGCTACGCGACTTGTAGCCCCTGGTATGAATGTTTCCGATTTTCGCACTTTTTTCGGATTTTTTTTATGTTCACGTCCGCGACGACGTCAGAGGCACATTCGGACCGAAACATACCCAAAAAGTCCGGAAATTACCCCAATATTCGTGAAATTGCATGGGGGTGTGGCCTATTCGCCAGTTTTCAATGCTAAATTTACGTACTTGAAAAATTCGATATTGGGGTTGTTTTTAAGGATTTCTCGCAAAATAATGTTTCTATAGACTAATATAACCATGTTCTTTAGTGTGTAGCACACGAAAATTTGATTTGAGTGGGGCTACTTATTGCACCCTTTCCGAGATCTGACATACGTACCTTCCTTTTGTACCCAAACTTCCTAATCTCGTATCTTTTGTACAATAATCAGGCGATTTAGTTAAATAAATAAGTTGATCAATGGTAGGCGATTTTCGTCCAGGCAGTTCAGGCAAGTTGCGTTTACTTAATTCGGAATAATTGGTGACTTCGACCGCGTTGGTATAACGGCGTAATAATTTTAGTCCAATTTCCATTATGTTGGGTAGAGATTTCCAACAAGTTTTTATGTTACATGAACCTGATACACCGTGGCATTTACACTGAATCGTTAGACTTTTATCCATTACCTAAGATAACTTTTAATTAAAAAACCTTTAAATTTCAATTTGAAATCTTACTCTTCTTCCAACTCGGTTGTTGTGTAAATTAACTTGCGAGATTTGTTTTTCAAAGAAATTATCGGTTTCATTGGACTTGGCATTGAGCTTTTCTATGGAATCGATGAACCGTCTGTTAAATCGTATTCCAAATTTTAAATTATCCGAGCATCCGCCCCATTGAAAATTACCGTTTGGCGGATCTTTGGGATGATTGCCACACGAGCAGTGATAATTTGATCCAGTGCTGCACACTTTAGCTAACGAATATGTTAATGCTACAGAACTGATGGCGTAAGCGTACGCTTGCTCGCGGGTCGCTGAAAGAAATCTACTAATGACTTTTTTTTTATTGAAAACATAATAGGCTTAATAAAAAGGTACCTACTTACCTATCGCGACGGAATGTTCTTTATCTAATTTTTTTAAATTAAACTTACTAGTTTTATGTACCTCTTGTAAGATCTGAAGTTAACATAGGTGCAGTTTTAATTCCAGAGCAGTTCCATCGTCTGTGTTGGAAGACGGTTTGACAGGTTTCTATTGCAAGAGTTGCCGCGTTTTGAATACTGGGCATTAGGTCCACGTAGTTCTGGCATATTTGAGATTGTAATTTTGTAAAACCATATTTTTCCTGCGTGAGCATACACGGATAATATTTAAACGGATTGATACCTCTAGGATTTTTGTGATATTCATTGATGACATTCCATTTTGTATTTTTTGCTCGTTGTATTGCTCTATAATAATAATTTTTATTTAGTTATAATAAATTTGTTTTTAATTTAAATGTATTAGGCACATTCAGTTTTCTTTTTAATGATTGGAAGCAACAACTTATCGGTTGTAGCTTTCATTGATGACAATCTATCCGGACGTGGCTAAGCTTGAAAATATCTTTTTTGGTGAAAATAGTGTAAATTACGAAAAATTAAGACATCTACATTTTGTTCATCACTTTTATCGACTTTTATTCGTAGTATTCTCAGGAAAAAAACTAAATTTTACAATTAAAATTAGGGTATTTTGGAAAGCAGTATCTGCAAAACTATTCGGGTCTATGTAAAATTTTATTCTCTGATATACTTAATGTTATGTTATTTCTTCCCTCAAATGGAGCTATTTTGTAAAAATAATAGGAATGGTTAGAAAACGGTCAACTTTGAAAGGTCACATCTTAGGACCTTATTAGGACTGTATACGGAAATTTACAGATAATTGAGGCTACATCTAAATCTGAACTTTTTTGAAAAAAAAACGGTTCTTTTGACGGCCTTCTCTTGAAAACTATAAAATCTGGAGCACTATTCAACAGTTCAACAATTTTTAATTTGTTTTTAAAATATTTTTCTAAATAATTGTAATTTTATTATTTTCTGATGCGCATCAATTTCCCCTCGGAAATTAATTAATGGTAATCTAATCGCCACTTCAGGCTGTTTTAGGGCACTTTTATAGTTAATTTATTTATTATTTCTTTATTTTTCGTGATTTATAATCCCTTCCCATTATAATATTTCATTGAAAACGTGAGTAGTACGAAACACCTTAGGACGAAAAGGAATTTATTATAAATTTTTTTTTTTTTATATGTATAAAATTGGATCATAAAGTTAATATAAAATATGATGTACCAAGCAATAAAATCTGATTCTAAACATAGGTAGTAGATTTTTTCCGAATAATTAAAAATGGTTATAAATAAACTCGGCGAGTATTTTTTTGCAATGAAAATATAAAAAACGTCAAGTCTTAAAGAATGGAATCTCGATTTGTTTAATTTTTTACCACAATACATCGGTAGATAAAGCGATTTTAGACAAAAGATGATTTAGTCTGGCACCTAATAATGATAGCTTACACCTGTAATTAGCGATCCTTAATCTACCTGAAGATTTTATCACGTGTTAATTGCTGATGGTTATCTGGCATGGCATTATCGTAACCGGGAAAATTTTTATTTAAAATAATAATATGATTAACAAAAATTTTTTTTTAAAGTAAATACTATACAAATTTTATTTTGGTAAGGTAGCTGATGATAACTCGATAGTAATAAAAGTGCCTTTTATGAACTCTTTTAATTAATGTTCAAAAATTCGAAATTGTTGTTTTATGGCCTCTTTATATAGCTGTAAAATTATTTATACTTATGCTGTTACACGTACGGTGTCAATACTATTACCAATAACTTGTTTGTTTTATTGAAAGACAAAATGTTTGTTGTGAAGTACGATTATAAAAATCACAATTAATACTTTCTTTGGTTACTCATACTAGGCGGCATTTCTTCAAAAAAGTTTCAATGTTTAAAATAAACACATAAACCGACGAGCACACCCATAAAATGTGACAATAACCGAATTATTTCTTAATTATTTGAGGGTACCCACACCTTATTGATGTCCCACAATTTTATGACTTAATTGACGTAAAATGCCTATGGGTAGGTACCTTTTTCTATTACTTTCAATAAGGTCTTATGTTGGTTATTCTTGTGGGTACACATTTTTATTTTATGATTTTATTCTCACGTTACCACATTTTTTGAATTCAAGCTCATATTTTGAAATTTTGATCTATACATAATATTTCTGGTTTTAATTTCTTTATACCAAATTTAAATCTTTAAATAAATTTTAAACAAAGTTAAAAAAATGTGTTACTTACAGCCAACGAATTGCACTTTGGTGATTTACAAGAAATATTAAATAATAAAGTACACCGCAAAATACTTGAAAATGCATTTTATCGGTTAATGTGCATTTTTCTTCATTAACTGTAAACTATCAATAGAGTGTTTTTGTTAAAAAATTAAACACTATATTTTTTCTAATAAAGCCCGCACTCAAAGACGAAATGAACTAACCGCAGGTATGGTTCTTACGTCTTACCTAACAATAAATTTATAAAACGACGCCCAGTCAACATAATATTAGAATGAGAAGGGCGAGAAGTTTAGTTCCCCGTGAAAAATTTTGGTGATTTACTTTTCCATTTTTTTACATGCATTTTTAAAAGTTTATCCCGATTTTTCTTTTTGATAAAAACACGATTTAATATTTATTTGTCCAACAACTTTTTTATTTAATTGATTAATTAATAAAAACTAAGCAAAAAATAAGTTTTTCCAGTTAAAAGCTTTATATAGGTGAACTCAAAAGTAGAAAATAATTTTGTCTTGTAACAAAATTTCCTTTTGAAGTTTAAATCTTTGATGGCTTTATTTTTTCCTTCATACATTTTCCTCACGCCATCAAAGCTTTGCTTCAAAAGAAAATTGTGATGCAAGAAATATAAAAGAAACAAAATTATTTTCACCCACGTAAAGCTTTTAACTGGAAAATTTGTTTTATGCTTAATTTTTATTTTGTAGTTTTGTGTTAGGTCCGGCCAGACCAATCGTCAGCATAAATCGTGGCGTTTTCCCCCTTGTTCCGCCCCTGACAAATTTAATACATATCTTTCAAAAAATGTAGAAGGTTTCAGGAGCGTCTACCTGTATTGAAACTTAACTAAGTAGGGAGACAATTGCAACTTCATTAATCCGTTTATCTTCTACTTTTACTTTTATTAAGAATTTTAAACATCTTGCAACAAAATTTCTTTTTGAAACTTAAAGCTTTGATGGCTTTATTTGATCCTTCATGCATTTTCCTTACGCCATCAAAGCTTTAAGCTTCAAAAGAAAATTGTGATGCAAGAAATTTAAAAGAAACAATTGTTTTCACCTACATAACGCTTTTAACTGGAAAACTTGTTTTATGCTTAGTTTTTATTTTGTAGTTTTGTGTTGGGCCCGGCCGGACCAATCGGACCCTTGTTCCGCCCCTGACATTTATTATACCGGGTGTTCATTTTAAAACTTCCAGCAATTAATATCTCAAAAACCAAAAGTCAGATGAAAAATGTTTCGGACAAAAGTTGTATGATAGCGAGGGGGAAACAATATGGCATAATTGTTTTTTTAATTTATTGACCTTTTCAAGACCTTTGCATAGAATGCAAAGGTACATACTACGAAAGATACGAATAACGTTGAAGAGGTGGAATCAAAGTGGACGGAAATGAAAAGTATTTTGACTACAACCACGAACAACCATCTAAAATCAAGAAAAATCACTAAAAAACAGCACTGGATGACGGATCATATATTGGACTTGATGGAAAAGCGAAGACTTGCCAAGAACAGACACGTAGAAGAATACAAAAGAATAAATAAGATGATTAAAATAAATATACGGGAAGCAAAGGAGCAATGGATGAGAAATCAGTATATCGAAATGGAGAACCTACAAGCAAGACATGACACGTTTAATCTTCACAAAAAAATAAAAGAAGTAACAGGGTTAAGGGCTCGCCACATAGCCTGTGCTGTGCTATGCCAATGTCAAACATTGAAGTAGAAACATAGGGTTTCAATAGTGACGTTCACATAGTTATGAGTTGCTATGCTATTTTGCGCATGACCATGACATTGTTTAACGTTTGTGTTGACATAACACAGAGCATAGCACAGCACAGGCTATGTGGCGAGCCCTTATGTGGCGAGCCCTTTAAACAAGAAACCAAGTCAGCCAATGATAACAAACGAACTACACCAAATTGTACTAGAACCACAAGAAAGACAGGCCATATGGGAGAAATACGTTGAAGAGTTATTTTATGACGACCGACCAGATTTGGAAAGAGATGGACACATCGACAACGATCTCCCTATATTAAAAAATGAAGTTAAATACGCAATAAATAGAACAAAATCTGGAAAAGCTCCGGGACCTGATGAGATACATGCCGACTTGCTTAAGCTCATTGAAGAGGATAATCTTGAAGAACTAGTAGAACTGTACAACAAAATCTACGAAACCGCAACACTTCCTAGGGAATGGTTGAAATCTATATTCATCCCCATTCCCAAAAAACCAAATTCAAAGAAGTGCAAAGACTATAGATTGATTAGTTTGATGAGTCATATGCTTAAAATATTCCTAAAGATTATCCACAACCGCATTTTTAGAAGATGTGAGGAAATCGTCGATGACACACAGTTTGGCTTCCGCAATGGACTGGGCACCAGAGAGGCCTTGTTTTCTATACAGGTTTTGGCACAGAACTGTTTAGACCAGCGAAAAGATATCTCTCTGTGTTTCATCGATTTCGAGAAGGCCTTTGACACTGTGAACCACGAAACACATATACGTTTAAATCAAAAAAGTATCGAGCAAGTAGAAAAATTCAAATACCTGGGCTGCATGCTAAACGAAAAATTAGATCCTGACCAAGACATAAAAATAAGAATAGAGATTGCTAGAGCGGGTTTCATGAAGATGAAGACATTGTTATGCAATAAAGATCTAGCTTTTGACCTGCGGTATAGATTCATGAAATGCTACGTGTGGCCCCTGCTACTGTATGGTATGGAGGGGTGGACACTTAAGGTGGCAACCATGAACAAGATCGAAGCATTTGAGATGTGGACTCTGAGAAGAATGTTTAGGATACCATGGACTGACCGCGTGACAAACGAGGAGGTGCTTCGTCGAGCAGGTAGAGACAGAAAGTTGTTGCTTGGGATAAAGAGACGGAAAACATCATACCTTGGACATGTATTTCGACATGAGAGATATCATCTGCTCCGCCTCATCATGGAGGGAAAGCGAGGTCTGGGAAGGAAGAAGATGCCATGGCTCCGAAACATCAGGAAATGGACCGAGATGGACTTTGAAACGTTGATTACAACGGCTAAGGATCGGGATGCCTTTGCTGAAGTTGTCGCCAACCTCCGATAGGAGAAGGGCACCTGAAGAAGAAGACCTTTTCAAGGTCATTTGAAGGTCAACTTTGGTTTTTTAAATTGCACCTTATATATTTTTTAGCAGATTCATATTTTGCATGAATAAATAAACAACTTTTGTTGGAAATTTTTTTTATCCGACATTAGGCTTTTCGAGTAAGATGCGTTGAAACAAAATAAATAATCAACATTGTTAATCAAAATTTAATATTTACAAGTTTTAGAAGGCTATTTATTAGTATTAAACAGTGGAAAAAATGTTTATAATAATAAATAGCCTTCTAAAACTTGTAAATATTCAATTTTGATTAACAATGTTGATTATTTATTTTGTTTCAACGCATCTTACTCGAAAAGCCTAATGTCGGATAAAAAAAAATTTCCAACAAAAGTTGTTTATTTATTCATGCAAAATATGAATCTGCTAAAAAATATATAAGGTGCCATTTAAAAAAACAAAGTTGACCTTCAAATGACCTTGAAAAGGTCAATAAATTAAAAAAACAATTATGCCATATTCTCTCCCCCTCGCTATCATACAACTTTTGTCCGAAACATTTTTTCATCTGACTTTTGGTTTTTGAGATATTAATAAATTGCTGGAAGTTTTAAAATGAACACCCGGTATATCTTTCAAAAAGTGTAGACGGTTCAGGAACGTCTACCTGTATTGAAACTTACCTAAGTAGGGAGACAGTTGTAATTTCTTTAATCCGTTCATCTTTTTCTATAGGTTCAGGAGCGGTTCTTTACTATTTCTTGTAATTAGTTCTATGAGAATTTTACATCACAGGTAGATTGCTAGGCTTGCCTTCAATGAGCCTGCAACTGTTTTTTTTTGTTATGATGGCAAATTATTAACACAGGGAAACCGACGGTTTAACGTGTTCTCCGAGGCACGGAATTAATCCGTTCATGATATCGCTAATTAATTAATTAGTTCGCGTGGGCGGATCCACGCGATTCGTCCTTAAAAATTTCAGCACTATTGGATAATTTTAATGTTTTATTAATTTTTTTTTAGAAAATTCACTACATCTCCTTTTGTTCCACCCTTGGATAAAATATAAATTCCTGGGTAAATTTTAATACCTATAAAGCTTTAAAAAAAGCAATGGAAATTAATTAACAATTACACGGATGTTTATGTTTTCTAAGCCTGTAGGTATCTCAGGGTTCTATCGAATTTTTCAAAGCAAATTCCCTTACTTATCAAGGTTTTCCCTGACCAAAGTTTTACCTTATTATTTATTAAAATAATTTTCATTGAAACAAAAGAACAAATTATAATAAAATAGGACATGGAAATCAGCAGCACCAAAACAGCATACGATAATGTTCCCAGAAATAAATTATGGAAAGCATTACAGACAGTTAGTAATTGTCTCATCAAAACTATGTATAGGCAAGGGTATTTTTTTATTCAATGCAGGGGAGGGGGAACCTTCATAGGCATCACTCCAATCCGGAATGGTAGTATGAGATTCTTACTGAAACCCGCTCCCCGGTGGCAGTCGAATTCAGCTCTCAACCTACGATGTTGTGTCGTACCAAAGAGCCGAGACAGGGGTGCAGCTTATTTCCACTGTTAATTCAATATTTATGTTAAGATGGCATTGAAAGAGTGGAACGTTCATGCGAAGGAATGGGCACTCCAATTGGTGAAGCCCATTTGCATACTCTTAGCTTTGCGGACGAACGGGCAGTGAGAGCCCAAGATAAATAATATGACATGGAGTTTATGCTTAGAAAACTCTGGAGTATGAAAAATGGAAACTACCTGCAAGCCTGCAGAAAACAGAACGCCTGGTGGTGAATTCCGATACCTAGACATCAAGTTTTAATCGACAACTACTTACAGTAATGCGAGACAAATTTAAATATCTTGAACTGTTAGTAAACGAGGATCAAAATTAGACAACGTCCATCAAGTGGTGGGTTCGCTCAACTCAAGAATCGGACAATTAAAACAGTGCTGCAGTCATGAAGTATGGCCCATTAAAGAGGACAACAAACGAAGAATTGCGGCCATAGAAATGAACCATTTCCGTACGAGTGCTCGGGTGTCAAGGTTGCAACGAATAAGAAATATCATATCCGCAGTAGAGTTCATTTATTTACGGTATGTACATGATTAACCTTAAATATATACCTAATAATAATTATAAAATATTTACTACAACATGATTAAATATCGATAATAACAAACAATTCGTACTGATTTTCTTCAGGTCGATTTACAATTTGCATAGCAGAATATGTAATGGCCTTAACTTCGGTACCTTGTGGATGCTTTCCCAAGGTAAATTCTTCGCCATAGCATTTACACTTAATTGAGAGTTCTTCACCCTCAACTATCATCTCGGTAATTTTAACTTTACTACAAATTAAAAAAGGCTCGCAACTGAACAAAAATAACAATTCGTCTAAAAAGTGAAACAACAGACTTTCCATATCGTGCCCTGTTGCTTCAATTTCTTTAACGTCTTTAATTTCGACTGTTTCGAGGGTTGTCATATAACCAAACATGGCAATGCCACATTGTTCAAAAGCCTCTTTTAAATTGTCACCCCATGAGTGTAATCTAAAAAACTATTGCGTTAGTCAAACCACTTTTTACTTCCGCCTTTATTGCTGATACTTACTGTACATCAGCTGTGTGATCCAAATCTGAAATATTGTGCAACGATAGAAATAAAATTTTACAGTCTACAATTTAATTTACTTACATTCGTATTTACACTCTGATAAACTTAAATCTTCTTCGTTATTAATATCACCCATTACAAAATTTTTCACTAACAAAATCTTAAATTGGTTTTGAATTATTTAAGGTTAGATTCATGGTCGGCGCATGGGAACGGTCGGTGGGTTAATAAATTTCTCATGCGAAACTACACGTAAACGTGATTACTTGCGCAATTATCTATCCCAACGGTGGGCAACCTCCGGCCCGCGGGCCAACTCCGGTCCGCGTAAAGTTCTAATCCGGCCCGCGAGATCTTTAGAAGAAATAATAAATAAATATTTTCAAAAACAAAAATTTTAAAGATAAGGATTAGGTTAGTACCTAACATAAGGAAAAAGGAGAGATCTACAGTTTAATTTTCGATATAATTCGTCTTATTTAAATTAAATTAAAAAGTATTGTAAAAAGTAAATTGAAAAGTACACTAGACCCTCCATGTACGCGAGTTCGATGTACGCGAATTCAGAATAACGCGAATTAGATTTTGATACCTGAATTTTTTATACGCGAAGCAAAATTCCCTTTAACGCGAATTAAGTTTTCGCGTATTATTAAAATAACTAGGTGGCACAGTCGGCCTACTGGCCGCCTTTAGCCATCTAGACCGTGTCGAATGTGGTTGTTCGGCCTTTGGCCTCACTACAAGGTTCTAAAGTAGCCTATGTTTTTCGTAGCGTTGTAAATATCGTAACTTCTACACCAAATTTGGTTAAGATTGGTCAATTAGAAACGTAAAGCACGTGCACGCGTATTTGCATTGTCGATCGGTTGACAGCTTGACAGCATTCATTATTGTTTTTTAAGTTGATTTTGAGTAGCCTGCCTTCCTTTAAGGAATCTCGATAATCCATTCATGCGCGTCCCTGTGGGACGCGCATGAATGGATTATCGAGATTCCTTAAAGGAAGGCAGGCTACTCAAAATCAACTTACCTTTCCTTTGCGAATTTTTGCACTATTTCAATACAAAAACATGCGCAGGGACCTACATAATAACTGTGCCAAATTTGGTTCCGATCGGTCAAACGGTTTAAGAGTCTATAGGGAACATATTTTCAGAAAAAAATACAAGTAACAAAAATGTGTCCATTAACTATACTAAGGCCCGCGGACGAAAGGTAAATATTATTCTGGCCCCTGTTATACAAAAGGTTGCCCACCCCTGATCTATCCAATAGGAACAAAGCAACTTGTTCGTGCGTTAATTTTATAAATTTAGAAATTTCAAAATTTTGCTTCAATACGTTTTAATAATCAATAAATTGCATTTTCATTTTCTCAAATTTGTTCTTTATTGTTGCGGTTATTAGTCATTCATTTTTTTTTTATTTTAAGCTTTACATTCAAACGAATATTGCTATCCTGTTCCAGGATTTACAGATCCTTTTGGAGAGGGGGATCAGTCCTCATATTACATGTTTCAAATGAAATCAATGTGTTTCGTTCATATGTTTTGGTTCACAGTTTCACATGTGTTGTAGCGATCCTAACGATTTCCCTCCATCCTTGCCTGTCTTGTGCCTTTTTCGTCCATTCCTTTATCCCCATTGCCGACAGGTCGCCCATTACCTGGTCCCACCACCTGATCTTCGGCCTTCCTCTTGTTCTGTCCTCCGCCGGTTTCCACAACGTTATCCTTTTTACCACGTCGTCGTCGTTCTTTCTCATGATGTGCCCGAGCCATCTGATTCTCTGCGATTTCATATGTTTCACTATATCTTCGCCGTTTATTTCTCTGGCAATTTCATAGTTCATCAGCGGGCTGGGTTCGTCATTATCACTTTTTTTGGGCCTATGATGGTGAGTCATTCATTATGACATGTTTTATTGCCCAAAGACGTTGGGGGGGGGGGGCTTTAAAATGTCCCTGCAGTTGTGTGGTTTAGTAGAAACAAATCCTCTTAAGCATGCTTATTTTTTTTCTCAAAAACGGTAAGACATAGGGACTTGTGGTTTACGCAAATCGACAGAATTTTAATTAAAATTTTCAAAAACGAAAACTTTGATCATAAAACTTTTTGCAAGCACCTTGTACTTGGTACATAATATGACGCACAAGTTTTGTTGGTGCAATTTGGCGCTACCTAGCGACGAACGCCAGAAGCAGATATCTTCGTGACATTTTGATGATTTGTAAACATTTGAATTGATTTTAAAACGATGATTTTGTAAATTCACAGTTTCACAATTGTTTCTAATTTAAAAATTAGAAACACACGTGCGTGACTAATTGCGATTGTCCTACAAATGAATAGAAAACTCGATTGGAAAATTTCCTTTTGTAGATGGTAAGTTGTAGTCAAGTACGATTTAGAATTTAGAGCGGTTTTCTAAATTTGTATAATGTATGCTTTTGTAATTATTATAAATTAACTAATAGCGTAGAAAAGCGAACGATAATATTAATCTTCATTGTTTCAGTGTCGATTGTGTGAAGGCAAATCGTGTACCAAGTTGTTTCAGGAAAGAATGATATAATGCCGGATGAGGGAAAACCAAATTGAAAATGTTTGCAGAAATCATAACCAGTACTATTTTCCAAAGGTAATTGCTTATTTGAAGAGGACGTACAAGACCAATTACAAGCAGACCAAGCACATGAGGAAACACAGAGGAGAAACCATACAAGTGTGGTTCTTGTGAAATGGCATTTCGTTTCAAGATTGGATTGGCCCAACACAAAGTTAAACATACAGGTTTGTGGTAATTTTTACTTTTAAACATATTTTGGAGGTTTTAGCCCCCCAACCAATGCTAAAGGTAACGTAACCATTTGAATTATTTTTGAAACGGCTCCAAAATTATGATAACAACGACGATTTAAAAAATATGCTATCTTAAATCAATAATATTTTGGATAGCATTGGATTAGGAGTGATTAAAGGTTAATAAACTACAACATATCCATTAAATAGTTACGACTCTCCACACAAAATAATATGTCGTGGCTTTTGAAAATTGATCGTTAAGCTTATGTATACTATAACCGTGAATTGAGAATAACTTATATTTCTAAGTAATTGAGCCAATGTCTAAACTAGTTAAATTATAACCAAATTTTTTGTTTCAGTAAGAGAGGAAATGGGAGAAAAACAAGAATTTCGTGAAAATCATCCTAGTTATAAAATAAAATTCATGTCAACTGTCAGATTGGTTTCAATTTATACAAAAAAAATTATCCATAGGTGGATAAGATAATAAAAGGTTCGTACATTAGTTTGTGATAATTACAATTATTAATAATTAGTTAATTTCGTGTATATTAAATTTATTAATTTAAATAGATGTGCAAAAAAGACATCGTACGGCAAAACATCGAACGAATTAGACCTAGGCATTTACTTGGTGGGTAATTGGCCATCTAACGGCAAAACGGTCAAGTAGATGTAGATACCTACGTGCGCCGGCGTTTTACTTCCAATGGTGATTGTTAGGTGGCGCTCGATAATATTTTTGTTTTCGTTTACCACAATTTTGTTAGTTTTAAACTTTGGTTTTAAATACTGCTGTCATTTTATTAAATAAACGAAAACCCTTGTATTATGTTCTAGCACCCAACAATTCGAATTCTGCAATAACATTTACAAAATATACAAGACGTATGTAGATGTGTTTTAGAATTCTAACGAGATTTCAGGTAAGTTTAACCTCGTTGCACTACAATCTTTATGCGGTACTTTGTTTGCTAATCAAATGCCTGTTAGTGTGTATTTCAGTATTTATCATTGCCATGAACGCAATGATGGATTGTTCGTTATAAATATTTTATACAAGATGTTTGATGACTTGTTTAGCCTTCTGAAATGGTTTTGGAGTGTAGATTGAAGTTATTTTTTGTTTTTAATTTTTAAACTTTTAATTAAGATGCAGAAGTACAAATTCATATGATTATAAAATTGGATTTCATAATTTTTCTTATTTTTTATATAAAAAATGTACTTTTAGTAATTGTCTGTTCATCCATAATTATTATTATTACGTTATTATGTTTTTTATACCTATGCTGTAATTATTAACACATTAAACCTAAACGCCATGTGAAGCACCACACCAGCCAGGGTTTTTTACGCCGAGAGATGTACCATAGGCTAGTGAGAAGCTATGCAGTTCCTCAATCCACATAAAACACTTCAACTTGTCCCTTTGGTGCATCTTGCGAAGTAGAATGCCTTGGCTGGTGGCGGTTACCATATTAAATATATTTTAATAAAAGAAGTGAACACTTTGATGGGAGGAGCGAAGGTTATTGTAATATAAGAAAATACGAGAGGAGTGAAAAAAGGTAGTGCACAATTTTTCCTTTTGTATTCTCTCATTTCTGATATTTATCTAAATGTGATTACTGTGTAATTAGAATTTATATTGTTTATTTTAACCCAATACCTACAAAACGACTTTTCTTGATGTTTAATCATAGCCTTTTAGTGAGATACTTTAATGTAATTAATCCTCTTTAAAATAAATGTATTTGAAATGCTTTTATCTTACATTTATCTTTGGCCTCGTCAAATAGGAAAACGCTTAAAATTACATATTTTCTGTGCTTTGTACCAGCATTACATAAATCAAAGATGTAACTAAAATAAAATAATCTTCTTTTTGATTGCTACACCTAACTGCCAAAACTTCAGAGCTTGCTACTAGGATTACATAAGGTGGAAGAGCAATTTGAAATAAAATAAACACTTTTTCTTTGTTCAATCTTGCTGCCAAAATTTAAAAATTTCTCACTTTGGTACTAGGATCACAGGAAGTGAAAGAGTAATTTGAAATAAAATAAACACTTTTTCTTTGTTCAATCTTGCTGCCAAAATTTAAAAATTTCTCACTTTGGTACTAGGATCACAGGAAGTGAAAGAGTAATTTGAAATAAAATAAACACTTTTTCTTTGTTCAATCTTGCTGCCAAAATTTAAAAATTTCTCACTTTGGTACTAGGATCACAGGAAGTGAAAGAGTAATTTGAAATAAAATAAACACTTTTTCTTTGTTCAATCTTGCTGCCAAAATTTAAAAATTTCTCACTTTGGTACTAGGATCACAGGAAGTGAAAGAGTAATTTGAAATAAAATAAACACTTTTTCTTTGTTCAATCTTGCTGCCAAAATTTAAAAATTTCTCACTTTGGTACTAGGATCACAGGAAGTGAAAGAGTAATTTGAAATAAAATAAACACTTTTTCTTTGTTCAATCTTGCTGCCAAAATTTAAAAATTTCTCACTTTGGTACTAGGATCACAGGAAGTGAAAGAGTAATTTGAAATAAAATAAACACTTTTTCTTTGTTCAAACTTGCTGCCAAAATTTAAAAATTTCTCACTTTGGTACTAGGATCACAGGAAGTGAAAGAGTAATTTGAAATAAAATAAACACTTTTTCTTTGTTCAATCTTGCTGCCAAAATTTAAAAATTTCTCACTTTGGTGCTAGGATCACAGGAAGTGAAAGAGTAATTTGAAATAAAATAAACACTTTTTCTTTGTTCAATCTTGCTGCCAAAATTTAAAAATTTCTCAGTTTGGTACTAGGATCACAGGAAGTGAAAGAGTAATTTGAAATAAAATAAACACTTTTCCTTTGTTCAATCTTGCTGCCAAAATTTAAAAATTTCTCACTTTGGTGCTAGGATCACAGGAAGTGAAAGAGTAATTTGAAATAAAATAAACACTTTTTCTTTGTTCAATCTTGCTGCCAAAATTTAAAAATTTCTCAGTTTGGTACTAGGATCACAGGAAGTGAAAGAGTAATTTGAAATAAAATAAACACTTTTTCTTTGTTCAATCTTGCTGCCAAAATTTAAAAATTTCTCAGTTTGGTACTAGGATCACAGGAAGTGAAAGAGTAATTTGAAATAAAATAAACACTTTTCCTTTGTTCAATCTTGCTGCCAAAATTTAAAAATTTCTCACTTTGGTGCTAGGATCACAGGAAGTGAAAGAGTAATTTGAAATAAAATAAACACTTTTTCTTTGTTCAATCTTGCTGCCAAAATTTAAAAATTTCTCAGTTTGGTACTAGGATCACAGGAAGTGAAAGAGTAATTTGAAATAAAATAAACACTTTTCCTTTGTTCAATCTTGCTGCCAAAATTTAAAAATTTCTCACTTTGGTGCTAGGATCACAGGAAGTGAAAGAGTAATTTGAAATAAAATAAACACTTTTTCTTTGTTCAATCTTGCTGCCAAAATTTAAAAATTTCTCAGTTTGGTACTAGGATCACAGGAAGTGAAAGAGTAATTTGAAATAAAATAAACACTTTTCCTTTGTTCAATCTTGCTGCCAAAATTTAAAAATTTCTCACTTTGGTGCTAGGATCACAGGAAGTGAAAGAGTAATTTGAAATAAAATAAACACTTTTTCTTTGTTCAATCTTGCTGCCAAAATTTAAAAATTTCTCAGTTTGGTACTAGGATCACAGGAAGTGAAAGAGTAATTTGAAATAAAATAAACACTTTTCCTTTGTTCAATCTTGCTGCCAAAATTTAAAAATTTCTCAGTTTGGTACTAGGATCACAGGAAGTGAAAGAGTAATTTGAAATAAAATAAACACTTTTTCTTTGTTCAATCTTGCTGCCAAAATTTAAAAATTTCTCAGTTTGGTACTAGGATCACAGGAAGTGAAAGAGTAATTTGAAATAAAATAAACACTTTTCCTTTGTTCAATCTTGCTGCCAAAATTTAAAAATTTCTCACTTTGGTGCTAGGATCACAGGAAGTGAAAGAGTAATTTGAAATAAAATAAACACTTTTTCTTTGTTCAATCTTGCTGCCAAAATTTAAAAATTTCTCACTTTGGTACTAGGATCACAGGAAGTGAAAGAGTAATTTGAAATAAAATAAACACTTTTCCTTTGTTCAATCTTGCTGCCAAAATTTAAAAATTTCTCAGTTTGGTACTAGGATCACAGGAAGTGAAAGAGTAATTTGAAATAAAATAAACACTTTTTCTTTGTTCAATCTTGCTGCCAAAATTTAAAAATTTCTCAGTTTGGTACTAGGATCACAGGAAGTGAAAGAGTAATTTGAAATAAAATAAACACTTTTCCTTTGTTCAATCTTGCTGCCAAAATTTAAAAATTTCTCACTTTGGTGCTAGGATCACAGGAAGTGAAAGAGTAATTTGAAATAAAATAAACACTTTTTCTTTGTTCAATCTTGCTACCAAAATTTAAAAATTTCTCACTTTGGTACTAGGATCACAGGAAGTGAAAGAGTAATTTGAAATAAAATAAACACTTTTTCTTTGTTCAATCTTGCTGCCAAAATTTAAAAATTTCTCACTTTGGTACTAGGATCACAGGAAGTGAAAGAGTAATTTGAAATAAAATAAACACTTTTTCTTTGTTCAATCTTGCTGCCAAAATTTAAAAATTTCTCACTTTGGTACTAGGATCACAGGAAGTGAAAGAGTAATTTGAAATAAAATAAACACTTTTTCTTTGTTCAATCTTGCTGCCAAAATTTAAAAATTTCTCACTTTGGTACTAGGATCACAGGAAGTGAAAGAGTAATTTGAAATAAAATAAACACTTTTTCTTTGTTCAATCTTGCTGCCAAAATTTAAAAATTTCTCACTTTGGTACTAGGATCACAGGAAGTGAAAGAGTAATTTGAAATAAAATAAACACTTTTTCTTTGTTCAATCTTGCTGCCAAAATTTAAAAATTTCTCACTTTGGTACTAGGATCACAGGAAGTGAAAGAGTAATTTGAAATAAAATAAACACTTTTTCTTTGTTCAATCTTGCTGCCAAAATTTAAAAATTTCTCAGTTTGGTACTAGGATCACAGGAAGTGAAAGAGTAATTTGAAATAAAATAAACACTTTTCCTTTGTTCAATCTTGCTGCCAAAATTTAAAAATTTCTCACTTTGGTGCTAGGATCACAGGAAGTGAAAGAGTAATTTGAAATAAAATAAACACTTTTTCTTTGTTCAATCTTGCTGCCAAAATTTAAAAATTTCTCAGTTTGGTACTAGGATCACAGGAAGTGAAAGAGTAATTTGAAATAAAATAAACACTTTTCCTTTGTTCAATCTTGCTGCCAAAATTTAAAAATTTCTCACTTTGGTGCTAGGATCACAGGAAGTGAAAGAGTAATTTGAAATAAAATAAACACTTTTTCTTTGTTCAATCTTGCTGCCAAAATTTAAAAATTTCTCAGTTTGGTACTAGGATCACAGGAAGTGAAAGAGTAATTTGAAATAAAATAAACACTTTTTCTTTGTTCAATCTTGCTGCCAAAATTTAAAAATTTCTCAGTTTGGTACTAGGATCACAGGAAGTGAAAGAGTAATTTGAAATAAAATAAACACTTTTCCTTTGTTCAATCTTGCTGCCAAAATTTAAAAATTTCTCACTTTGGTGCTAGGATCACAGGAAGTGAAAGAGTAATTTGAAATAAAATAAACACTTTTTCTTTGTTCAATCTTGCTGCCAAAATTTAAAAATTTCTCAGTTTGGTACTAGGATCACAGGAAGTGAAAGAGTAATTTGAAATAAAATAAACACTTTTCCTTTGTTCAATCTTGCTGCCAAAATTTAAAAATTTCTCACTTTGGTGCTAGGATCACAGGAAGTGAAAGAGTAATTTGAAATAAAATAAACACTTTTTCTTTGTTCAATCTTGCTGCCAAAATTTAAAAATTTCTCAGTTTGGTACTACTAGGATCACAGGAAGTGAAAGAGTAATTTGAAATAAAATAAACACTTTTCCTTTGTTCAATCTTGCTGCCAAAATTTAAAAATTTCTCACTTTGGTGCTAGGATCACAGGAAGTGAAAGAGTAATTGAAATAAAATAAACACTTTTTCTTTGTTCAATCTTGCTGCCAAAAATTTAAAAATTTCTCAGTTTGTACTAGGATCACAGGAAGTGAAAGAGTAATTTGAAATAAAATAAACACTTTTCCTTGTTCAATCTTGCTGCCAAAATTTAAAAATTTCTCAGTTTGGTACTAGGATCACAGAAGTGAAAGAGTAATTTGAAATAAAATAAACACTTTTTCTTTGTTCAATCTTGCTGCCAAAATTAAAAATTTCTCAGTTTGGTACTAGGATCACAGGAAGTGAAAGAGTAATTTGAAATAAAATAAACACTTTTCCTTTGTTCAATCTTGCTGCCAAAATTTAAAAATTTCTCACTTTGGTGCTAGGATCACAGGAAGTGAAAGAGTAATTTGAAATAAAATAAACACTTTTTCTTTGTTCAATCTTGCTGCCAAAAATTTAAAAATTTCTCAGTTTGGTACTAGGATCACAGGAAGTGAAAGAGTAATTTGAAATAAAATAAACACTTTTCCTTTGTTCAATCTTGCTGCCAAAATTTAAAAATTTCTCAGTTTGGTACTAGGATCACAGGAAGTGAAAGGAGTAATTTGAAATAAAATAAACACTTTTTCTTTGTTCAATCTTGCTGCCAAAATTTAAAAATTTCTCAGTTTGGTACTAGGATCACAGGAAGTGAAAGAGTAATTTGAAATAAAATAACACTTTTCCTTTGTTCAATCTTGCTGCCAAAATTTAAAAATTTCTCACTTTGGTGCTAGGATCACAGGAAGTGAAAGAGTAATTTGAAATAAAATAAACACTTTTTCTTTGTTCAATCTTGCTGCCAAAATTTAAAAATTTTCTCAGTTTGGTACTAGGATCACAGGAAGTGAAAGAGTAATTTGAAATAAAAAAAACACTTTTCCTTTGTTCAATCTTGCTGCCCAAAATTAAAAATTTCTCACTTTGGTGCTAGGATCACAGGAAGTGAAGAGTAATTTGAAATAAAATAAACACTTTTTCTTTGTTCAATCTTGCTGCCAAAATTTAAAAATTTCTCAGTTTGGTACTAGGATCACAGGAAGTGAAAGAGTAATTTGAAATAAAATAAACACTTTTCCTTTGTTCAATCTTGCTGCCAAAATTTAAAAATTTCTCAGTTTGGTACTAGGATCACAGGAAGTGAAAGAGTAATTTGAAATAAAATAAACACTTTTTCTTTGTTCAATCTTGCTGCCAAAATTTAAAAATTTCTCAGTTTGGTACTAGGATCACAGGAAGTGAAAGAGTAATTTGAAATAAAATAAACACTTTTCCTTTGTTCAATCTTGCTGCCAAAATTTAAAAATTTCTCACTTTGGTGCTAGGATCACAGGAAGTGAAAGAGTAATTTGAAATAAAATAAACACTTTTTCTTTGTTCAATCTTGCTGCCAAAATTTAAAAATTTCTCAGTTTGGTACTAGGATCACAGGAAGTGAAAGAGTAATTTGAAATAAAATAAACACTTTTCCTTTGTTCAATCTTGCTGCCAAAATTTAAAAATTTCTCACTTTGGTGCTAGGATCACAGGAAGTGAAAGAGTAATTTGAAATAAAATAAACACTTTTTCTTTGTTCAATCTTGCTGCCAAAATTTAAAAATTTCTCAGTTTGGTACTAGGATCACAGGAAGTGAAAGAGTAATTTGAAATAAAATAAACACTTTTCCTTTGTTCAATCTTGCTGCCAAAATTTAAAAATTTCTCACTTTGGTGCTAGGATCACAGGAAGTGAAAGAGTAATTTGAAATAAAATAAACACTTTTTCTTTGTTCAATCTTGCTGCCAAAATTTAAAAATTTCTCAGTTTGGTACTAGGATCACAGGAAGTGAAAGAGTAATTTGAAATAAAATAAACACTTTTCCTTTGTTCAATCTTGCTGCCAAAATTTAAAAATTTCTCACTTTGGTGCTAGGATCACAGGAAGTGAAAGAGTAATTTGAAATAAAATAAACACTTTTTCTTTGTTCAATCTTGCTGCCAAAATTTAAAAATTTCTCAGTTTGGTACTAGGATCACAGGAAGTGAAAGAGTAATTTGAAATAAAATAAACACTTTTCCTTTGTTCAATCTTGCTGCCAAAATTTAAAAATTTCTCAGTTTGGTACTAGGATCACAGGAAGTGAAAGAGTAATTTGAAATAAAATAAACACTTTTTCTTTGTTCAATCTTGCTGCCAAAATTTAAAAATTTCTCAGTTTGGTACTAGGATCACAGGAAGTGAAAGAGTAATTTGAAATAAAATAAACACTTTTCCTTTGTTCAATCTTGCTGCCAAAATTTAAAAATTTCTCACTTTGGTGCTAGGATCACAGGAAGTGAAAGAGTAATTTGAAATAAAATAAACACTTTTTCTTTGTTCAATCTTGCTGCCAAAATTTAAAAATTTCTCAGTTTGGTACTAGGATCACAGGAAGTGAAAGAGTAATTTGAAATAAAATAAACACTTTTCCTTTGTTCAATCTTGCTGCCAAAATTTAAAAATTTCTCACTTTGGTGCTAGGATCACAGGAAGTGAAAGAGTAATTTGAAATAAAATAAACACTTTTTCTTTGTTCAATCTTGCTGCCAAAATTTAAAAATTTCTCAGTTTGGTACTAGGATCACAGGAAGTGAAAGAGTAATTTGAAATAAAATAAACACTTTTCCTTTGTTCAATCTTGCTGCCAAAATTTAAAAATTTCTCACTTTGGTGCTAGGATCACAGGAAGTGAAAGAGTAATTTGAAATAAAATAAACACTTTTTCTTTGTTCAATCTTGCTGCCAAAATTTAAAAATTTCTCAGTTTGGTACTAGGATCACAGGAAGTGAAAGAGTAATTTGAAATAAAATAAACACTTTTCCTTTGTTCAATCTTGCTGCCAAAATTTAAAAATTTCTCACTTTGGTGCTAGGATCACAGGAAGTGAAAGAGTAATTTGAAATAAAATAAACACTTTTTCTTTGTTCAATCTTGCTGCCAAAATTTAAAAATTTCTCACTTTGGTACTAGGATCACAGGAAGTGAAAGAGTAATTTGAAATAAAATAAACACTTTTCCTTTGTTCAATCTTGCTGCCAAAATTTAAAAATTTCTCACTTTGGTGCTAGGATCACAGGAAGTGAAAGAGTAATTTGAAATAAAATAAACACTTTTTCTTTGTTCAATCTTGCTGCCAAAATTTAAAAATTTCTCACATTGGTACTAGGATCACAGGAAGTGAAAGAGTAATTTGAAATAAAATAAACACTTTTTCTTTGTTCAATCTTGCTGCCAAAATTTAAAAATTTCTCAGTTTGGTACTAGGATCACAGGAAGTGAAAGAGTAATTTGAAATAAAATAAACACTTTTCCTTTGTTCAATCTTGCTGCCAAAATTTAAAAATTTCTCACTTTGGTGCTAGGATCACAGGAAGTGAAAGAGTAATTTGAAATAAAATAAACACTTTTTCTTTGTTCAATCTTGCTGCCAAAATTTAAAAATTTCTCAGTTTGGTACTAGGATCACAGGAAGTGAAAGAGTAATTTGTAATAAAATAAACACTTTTCCTTTGTTCAATCTTGCTGCCAAAATTTAAAAATTTCTCACTTTGGTGCTAGGATCACAGGAAGTGAAAGAGTAATTTGAAATAAAATAAACACTTTTTCTTTGTTCAATCTTGCTGCCAAAATTTAAAAATTTCTCAGTTTGGTACTAGGATCACAGGAAGTGAAAGAGTAATTTGAAATAAAATAAACACTTTTCCTTTGTTCAATCTTGCTGCCAAAATTTAAAAATTTCTCACTTTGGTGCTAGGATCACAGGAAGTGAAAGAGTAATTTGAAATAAAATAAACACTTTTTCTTTGTTCAATCTTGCTGCCAAAATTTAAAAATTTCTCAGTTTGGTACTAGGATCACAGGAAGTGAAAGAGTAATTTGAAATAAAATAAACACTTTTCCTTTGTTCAATCTTGCTGCCAAAATTTAAAAATTTCTCACTTTGGTGCTAGGATCACAGGAAGTGAAAGAGTAATTTGAAATAAAATAAACACTTTTTCTTTGTTCAATCTTGCTGCCAAAATTTAAAAATTTCTCACTTTGGTACTAGGATCACAGGAAGTGAAAGAGTAATTTGAAATAAAATAAACACTTTTTCTTTGTTCAATCTTGCTGCCAAAATTTAAAAATTTCTCACTTTGGTACTAGGATCACAGGAAGTGAAAGAGTAATTTGAAATAAAATAAACACTTTTTCTTTGTTCAATCTTGCTGCCAAAATTTAAAAATTTCTCAGTTTGGTACTAGGATCACAGGAAGTGAAAGAGTAATTTGAAATAAAATAAACACTTTTCCTTTGTTCAATCTTGCTGCCAAAATTTAAAAATTTCTCACTTTGGTGCTAGGATCACAGGAAGTGAAAGAGTAATTTGAAATAAAATAAACACTTTTTCTTTGTTCAATCTTGCTGCCAAAATTTAAAAATTTCTCACTTTGGTACTAGGATCACAGGAAGTGAAAGAGTAATTTGAAATAAAATAAACACTTTTCCTTTGTTCAATCTTGCTGCCAAAATTTAAAAATTTCTCACTTTGGTGCTAGGATCACAGGAAGTGAAAGAGTAATTTGAAATAAAATAAACACTTTTTCTTTGTTCAATCTTGCTGCCAAAATTTAAAAATTTCTCACTTTGGTACTAGGATCACAGGAAGTGAAAGAGTAATTTGAAATAAAATAAACACTTTTTCTTTGTTCAATCTTGCTGCCAAAATTTAAAAATTTCTCAGTTTGGTACTAGGATCACAGGAAGTGAAAGAGTAATTTGAAATAAAATAAACACTTTTCCTTTGTTCAATCTTGCTGCCAAAATTTAAAAATTTCTCACTTTGGTGCTAGGATCACAGGAAGTGAAAGAGTAATTTGAAATAAAATAAACACTTTTTCTTTGTTCAATCTTGCTGCCAAAATTTAAAAATTTCTCAGTTTGGTACTAGGATCACAGGAAGTGAAAGAGTAATTTGAAATAAAATAAACACTTTTTCTTTGTTCAATCTTGCTGCCAAAATTTAAAAATTTCTCAGTTTGGTACTAGGATCACAGGAAGTGAAAGAGTAATTTGAAATAAAATAAACACTTTTCCTTTGTTCAATCTTGCTGCCAAAATTTAAAAATTTCTCACTTTGGTGCTAGGATCACAGGAAGTGAAAGAGTAATTTGAAATAAAATAAACACTTTTTCTTTGTTCAATCTTGCTGCCAAAATTTAAAAATTTCTCAGTTTGGTACTAGGATCACAGGAAGTGAAAGAGTAATTTGAAATAAAATAAACACTTTTTCTTTGTTCAATCTTGCTGCCAAAATTTAAAAATTTCTCACTTTGGTACTAGGATCACAGGAAGTGAAAGAGTAATTTGAAATAAAATAAACACTTTTTCTTTGTTCAATCTTGCTGCCAAAATTTAAAAATTTCTCAGTTTGGTACTAGGATCACAGGAAGTGAAAGAATAATTTGAAATAAAATAAACACTTTTTCTTTGTTCAATCTTGCTGCCAAAATTTAAAAATTTCTCAGTTTGGTACTAGGATCACAGGAAGTGAAAGAGTAATTTGAAATAAAATAAACACTTTTTCTTTGTTCAATCTTGCTGCCAAAATTTAAAAATTTCTCACTTTGGTACTAGGATCACAGGAAGTGAAAGAGTAATTTGAAATAAAATAAACACTTTTTCTTTGTTCAATCTTGCTGCCAAAATTTAAAAATTTCTCAGTTTGGTGCTAGGATCACAGGAAGTGAAAGAGTAATTTGAAATAAAATAAACACTTTTTCTTTGTTCAATCTTGCTGCCAAAATTTAAAAATTTCTCACTTTGGTGCTAGGATCACAGGAAGTGAAAGAGTAATTTGAAATAAAATAAACACTTTTTCTTTGTTCAATCTTGCTGCCAAAATTTAAAAATTTCTCACTTTGGTACTAGGATCACAGGAAGTGAAAGAGTAATTTGAAATAAAATAAACACTTTTTCTTTGTTCAATCTTGCTGCCAAAATTTAAAAATTTCTCACTTTGGTACTAGGATCACAGGAAGTGAAAGAGTAATTTGAAATAAAATAAACACTTTTTCTTTGTTCAATCTTGCTGCCAAAATTTAAAAATTTCTCAGTTTGGTACTAGGATCACAGGAAGTGAAAGAGTAATTTGAAATAAAATAAACACTTTTCCTTTGTTCAATCTTGCTGCCAAAATTTAAAAATTTCTCACTTTGGTGCTAGGATCACAGGAAGTGAAAGAGTAATTTGAAATAAAATAAACACTTTTTCTTTGTTCAATCTTGCTGCCAAAATTTAAAAATTTCTCAGTTTGGTACTAGGATCACAGGAAGTGAAAGAGTAATTTGAAATAAAATAAACACTTTTTCTTTGTTCAATCTTGCTGCCAAAATTTAAAAATTTCTCAGTTTGGTACTAGGATCACAGGAAGTGAAAGAGTAATTTGAAATAAAATAGACACTTTTTCTTTGTTCAATCTTGCTGCCAAAATTTAAAAATTTCTCAGTTTGGTACTAGGATCACAGGAAGTGAAAGAGTAATTTGAAATAAAATAAACACTTTTTCTTTGTTCAATCTTGCTGCCAAAATTTAAAAATTTCTCAGTTTGGTACTAGGATCACAGGAAGTGAAAGAGTAATTTGAAATAAAATAAACACTTTTCCTTTGTTCAATCTTGCTGCCAAAATTTAAAAATTTCTCACTTTGGTGCTAGGATCACAGGAAGTGAAAGAGTAATTTGAAATAAAATAAACACTTTTTCTTTGTTCAATCTTGCTGCCAAAATTTAAAAATTTCTCAGTTTGGTACTAGGATCACAGGAAGTGAAAGAGTAATTTGAAATAAAATAAACACTTTTTCTTTGTTCAATCTTGCTGCCAAAATTTAAAAATTTCTCAGTTTGGTACTAGGATCACAGGAAGTGAAAGAGTAATTTGAAATAAAATAAACACTTTTCCTTTGTTCAATCTTGCTGCCAAAATTTAAAAATTTCTCACTTTGGTGCTAGGATCACAGGAAGTGAAAGAGTAATTTGAAATAAAATAAACACTTTTTCTTTGTTCAATCTTGCTGCCAAAATTTAAAAATTTCTCAGTTTGGTACTAGGATCACAGGAAGTGAAAGAGTAATTTGAAATAAAATAAACACTTTTTCTTTGTTCAATCTTGCTGCCAAAATTTAAAAATTTCTCACTTTGGTACTAGGATCACAGGAAGTGAAAGAGTAATTTGAAATAAAATAAACACTTTTTCTTTGTTCAATCTTGCTGCCAAAATTTAAAAATTTCTCAGTTTGGTACTAGGATCACAGGAAGTGAAAGAATAATTTGAAATAAAATAAACACTTTTTCTTTGTTCAATCTTGCTGCCAAAATTTAAAAATTTCTCAGTTTGGTACTAGGATCACAGGAAGTGAAAGAGTAATTTGAAATAAAATAAACACTTTTTCTTTGTTCAATCTTGCTGCCAAAATTTAAAAATTTCTCACTTTGGTACTAGGATCACAGGAAGTGAAAGAGTAATTTGAAATAAAATAAACACTTTTTCTTTGTTCAATCTTGCTGCCAAAATTTAAAAATTTCTCAGTTTGGTGCTAGGATCACAGGAAGTGAAAGAGTAATTTGAAATAAAATAAACACTTTTTCTTTGTTCAATCTTGCTGCCAAAATTTAAAAATTTCTCACTTTGGTGCTAGGATCACAGGAAGTGAAAGAGTAATTTGAAATAAAATAAACACTTTTTCTTTGTTCAATCTTGCTGCCAAAATTTAAAAATTTCTCACTTTGGTACTAGGATCACAGGAAGTGAAAGAGTAATTTGAAATAAAATAAACACTTTTTCTTTGTTCAATCTTGCTGCCAAAATTTAAAAATTTCTCACTTTGGTACTAGGATCACAGGAAGTGAAAGAGTAATTTGAAATAAAATAAACACTTTTTCTTTGTTCAATCTTGCTGCCAAAATTTAAAAATTTCTCAGTTTGGTACTAGGATCACAGGAAGTGAAAGAGTAATTTGAAATAAAATAAACACTTTTCCTTTGTTCAATCTTGCTGCCAAAATTTAAAAATTTCTCACTTTGGTGCTAGGATCACAGGAAGTGAAAGAGTAATTTGAAATAAAATAAACACTTTTTCTTTGTTCAATCTTGCTGCCAAAATTTAAAAATTTCTCAGTTTGGTACTAGGATCACAGGAAGTGAAAGAGTAATTTGAAATAAAATAAACACTTTTTCTTTGTTCAATCTTGCTGCCAAAATTTAAAAATTTCTCAGTTTGGTACTAGGATCACAGGAAGTGAAAGAGTAATTTGAAATAAAATAGACACTTTTTCTTTGTTCAATCTTGCTGCCAAAATTTAAAAATTTCTCAGTTTGGTACTAGGATCACAGGAAGTGAAAGAGTAATTTGAAATAAAATAAACACTTTTTCTTTGTTCAATCTTGCTGCCAAAATTTAAAAATTTCTCAGTTTGGTACTAGGATCACAGGAAGTGAAAGAGTAATTTGAAATAAAATAAACACTTTTCCTTTGTTCAATCTTGCTGCCAAAATTTAAAAATTTCTCACTTTGGTGCTAGGATCACAGGAAGTGAAAGAGTAATTTGAAATAAAATAAACACTTTTTCTTTGTTCAATCTTGCTGCCAAAATTTAAAAATTTCTCAGTTTGGTACTAGGATCACTGGAAGTGAAAGAGTAATTTGAAATAAAATAAACACTTTTTCTTTGTTCAATCTTGCTGCCAAAATTTAAAAATTTCTCAGTTTGGTACTAGGATCACAGGAAGTGAAAGAGTAATTTGAAATAAAATAAACACTTTTCCTTTGTTCAATCTTGCTGCCAAAATTTAAAAATTTCTCACTTTGGTGCTAGGATCACAGGAAGTGAAAGAGTAATTTGAAATAAAATAAACACTTTTTCTTTGTTCAATCTTGCTGCCAAAATTTAAAAATTTCTCAGTTTGGTACTAGGATCACAGGAAGTGAAAGAGTAATTTGAAATAAAATAAACACTTTTTCTTTGTTCAATCTTGCTGCCAAAATTTAAAAATTTCTCAGTTTGGTACTAGGATCACAGGAAGTGAAAGAATAATTTGAAATAAAATAAACACTTTTTCTTTGTTCAATCTTGCTGCCAAAATTTAAAAATTTCTCACTTTGGTACTAGGATCACAGGAAGTGAAAGAGTAATTTGAAATAAAATAAACACTTTTTCTTTGTTCAATCTTGCTGCCAAAATTTAAAAATTTCTCACTTTGGTACTAGGATCACAGGAAGTGAAAGAGTAATTTGAAATAAAATAAACACTTTTTCTTTGTTCAATCTTGCTGCCAAAATTTAAAAATTTCTCAGTTTGGTACTAGGATCACAGGAAGTGAAAGAATAATTTGAAATAAAATAAACACTTTTTCTTTGTTCAATCTTGCTGCCAAAATTTAAAAATTTCTCAGTTTGGTACTAGGATCACAGGAAGTGAAAGAGTAATTTGAAATAAAATAAACACTTTTTCTTTGTTCAATCTTGCTGCCAAAATTTAAAAATTTCTCACTTTGGTACTAGGATCACAGGAAGTGAAAGAGTAATTTGAAATAAAATAAACACTTTTTCTTTGTTCAATCTTGCTGCCAAAATTTAAAAATTTCTCAGTTTGGTGCTAGGATCACAGGAAGTGAAAGAGTAATTTGAAATAAAATAAACACTTTTTCTTTGTTCAATCTTGCTGCCAAAATTTAAAAATTTCTCACTTTGGTGCTAGGATCACAGGAAGTGAAAGAGTAATTTGAAATAAAATAAACACTTTTTCTTTGTTCAATCTTGCTGCCAAAATTTAAAAATTTCTCACTTTGGTACTAGGATCACAGGAAGTGAAAGAGTAATTTGAAATAAAATAAACACTTTTTCTTTGTTCAATCTTGCTGCCAAAATTTAAAAATTTCTCACTTTGGTACTAGGATCACAGGAAGTGAAAGAGTAATTTGAAATAAAATAAACACTTTTTCTTTGTTCAATCTTGCTGCCAAAATTTAAAAATTTCTCAGTTTGGTACTAGGATCACAGGAAGTGAAAGAGTAATTTGAAATAAAATAAACACTTTTCCTTTGTTCAATCTTGCTGCCAAAATTTAAAAATTTCTCACTTTGGTGCTAGGATCACAGGAAGTGAAAGAGTAATTTGAAATAAAATAAACACTTTTTCTTTGTTCAATCTTGCTGCCAAAATTTAAAAATTTCTCAGTTTGGTACTAGGATCACAGGAAGTGAAAGAGTAATTTGAAATAAAATAAACACTTTTTCTTTGTTCAATCTTGCTGCCAAAATTTAAAAATTTCTCAGTTTGGTACTAGGATCACAGGAAGTGAAAGAGTAATTTGAAATAAAATAAACACTTTTTCTTTGTTCAATCTTGCTGCCAAAATTTAAAAATTTCTCAGTTTGGTACTAGGATCACAGGAAGTGAAAGAGTAATTTGAAATAAAATAAACACTTTTTCTTTGTTCAATCTTGCTGCCAAAATTTAAAAATTTCTCAGTTTGGTACTAGGATCACAGGAAGTGAAAGAGTAATTTGAAATAAAATAAACACTTTTCCTTTGTTCAATCTTGCTGCCAAAATTTAAAAATTTCTCACTTTGGTGCTAGGATCACAGGAAGTGAAAGAGTAATTTGAAATAAAATAAACACTTTTTCTTTGTTCAATCTTGCTGCCAAAATTTAAAAATTTCTCAGTTTGGTACTAGGATCACAGGAAGTGAAAGAGTAATTTGAAATAAAATAAACACTTTTTCTTTGTTCAATCTTGCTGCCAAAATTTAAAAATTTCTCAGTTTGGTACTAGGATCACAGGAAGTGAAAGAGTAATTTGAAATAAAATAAACACTTTTCCTTTGTTCAATCTTGCTGCCAAAATTTAAAAATTTCTCACTTTGGTGCTAGGATCACAGGAAGTGAAAGAGTAATTTGAAATAAAATAAACACTTTTTCTTTGTTCAATCTTGCTGCCAAAATTTAAAAATTTCTCAGTTTGGTACTAGGATCACAGGAAGTGAAAGAGTAATTTGAAATAAAATAAACACTTTTTCTTTGTTCAATCTTGCTGCCAAAATTTAAAAATTTCTCAGTTTGGTACTAGGATCACAGGAAGTGAAAGAATAATTTGAAATAAAATAAACACTTTTTCTTTGTTCAATCTTGCTGCCAAAATTTAAAAATTTCTCACTTTGGTACTAGGATCACAGGAAGTGAAAGAGTAATTTGAAATAAAATAAACACTTTTTCTTTGTTCAATCTTGCTGCCAAAATTTAAAAATTTCTCACTTTGGTACTAGGATCACAGGAAGTGAAAGAGTAATTTGAAATAAAATAAACACTTTTTCTTTGTTCAATCTTGCTGCCAAAATTTAAAAATTTCTCAGTTTGGTACTAGGATCACAGGAAGTGAAAGAATAATTTGAAATAAAATAAACACTTTTTCTTTGTTCAATCTTGCTGCCAAAATTTAAAAATTTCTCAGTTTGGTACTAGGATCACAGGAAGTGAAAGAGTAATTTGAAATAAAATAAACACTTTTTCTTTGTTCAATCTTGCTGCCAAAATTTAAAAATTTCTCACTTTGGTACTAGGATCACAGGAAGTGAAAGAGTAATTTGAAATAAAATAAACACTTTTTCTTTGTTCAATCTTGCTGCCAAAATTTAAAAATTTCTCAGTTTGGTGCTAGGATCACAGGAAGTGAAAGAGTAATTTGAAATAAAATAAACACTTTTTCTTTGTTCAATCTTGCTGCCAAAATTTAAAAATTTCTCACTTTGGTGCTAGGATCACAGGAAGTGAAAGAGTAATTTGAAATAAAATAAACACTTTTTCTTTGTTCAATCTTGCTGCCAAAATTTAAAAATTTCTCACTTTGGTACTAGGATCACAGGAAGTGAAAGAGTAATTTGAAATAAAATAAACACTTTTTCTTTGTTCAATCTTGCTGCCAAAATTTAAAAATTTCTCACTTTGGTACTAGGATCACAGGAAGTGAAAGAGTAATTTGAAATAAAATAAACACTTTTTCTTTGTTCAATCTTGCTGCCAAAATTTAAAAATTTCTCAGTTTGGTACTAGGATCACAGGAAGTGAAAGAGTAATTTGAAATAAAATAAACACTTTTCCTTTGTTCAATCTTGCTGCCAAAATTTAAAAATTTCTCACTTTGGTGCTAGGATCACAGGAAGTGAAAGAGTAATTTGAAATAAAATAAACACTTTTTCTTTGTTCAATCTTGCTGCCAAAATTTAAAAATTTCTCAGTTTGGTACTAGGATCACATGAAGTGAAAGAGTAATTTGAAATAAAATAAACACTTTTTCTTTGTTCAATCTTGCTGCCAAAATTTAAAAATTTCTCAGTTTGGTACTAGGATCACAGGAAGTGAAAGAGTAATTTGAAATAAAATAAACACTTTTTCTTTGTTCAATCTTGCTGCCAAAATTTAAAAATTTCTCAGTTTGGTACTAGGATCACAGGAAGTGAAAGAGTAATTTGAAATAAAATAAACACTTTTTCTTTGTTCAATCTTGCTGCCAAAATTTAAAAATTTCTCAGTTTGGTACTAGGATCACAGGAAGTGAAAGAGTAATTTGAAATAAAATAAACACTTTTCCTTTGTTCAATCTTGCTGCCAAAATTTAAAAATTTCTCACTTTGGTGCTAGGATCACAGGAAGTGAAAGAGTAATTTGAAATAAAATAAACACTTTTTCTTTGTTCAATCTTGCTGCCAAAATTTAAAAATTTCTCAGTTTGGTACTAGGATCACAGGAAGTGAAAGAGTAATTTGAAATAAAATAAACACTTTTTCTTTGTTCAATCTTGCTGCCAAAATTTAAAAATTTCTCAGTTTGGTACTAGGATCACAGGAAGTGAAAGAGTAATTTGAAATAAAATAAACACTTTTCCTTTGTTCAATCTTGCTGCCAAAATTTAAAAATTTCTCACTTTGGTGCTAGGATCACAGGAAGTGAAAGAGTAATTTGAAATAAAATAAACACTTTTTCTTTGTTCAATCTTGCTGCCAAAATTTAAAAATTTCTCAGTTTGGTACTAGGATCACAGGAAGTGAAAGAGTAATTTGAAATAAAATAAACACTTTTCCTTTGTTCAATCTTGCTGCCAAAATTTAAAAATTTCTCACTTTGGTACTAGGATCACAGGAAGTGAAAGAGTAATTTGAAATAAAATAAACACTTTTTCTTTGTTCAATCTTGCTGCCAAAATTTAAAAATTTCTCAGTTTGGTACTAGGATCACAGGAAGTGAAAGAGTAATTTGAAATAAAATAAACACTTTTTCTTTGTTCAATCTTGCTGCCAAAATTTAAAAATTTCTCAGTTTGGTACTAGGATCACAGGAAGTGAAAGAGTAATTTGAAATAAAATAAACACTTTTCCTTTGTTCAATCTTGCTGCCAAAATTTAAAAATTTCTCACTTTGGTGCTAGGATCACAGGAAGTGAAAGAGTAATTTGAAATAAAATAAACACTTTTTCTTTGTTCAATCTTGCTGCCAAAATTTAAAAATTTCTCAGTTTGGTACTAGGATCACAGGAAGTGAAAGAGTAATTTGAAATAAAATAAACACTTTTTCTTTGTTCAATCTTGCTGCCAAAATTTAAAAATTTCTCAGTTTGGTACTAGGATCACAGGAAGTGAAAGAGTAATTTGAAATAAAATAAACACTTTTTCTTTGTTCAATCTTGCTGCCAAAATTTAAAAATTTCTCAGTTTGGTACTAGGATCACAGGAAGTGAAAGAGTAATTTGAAATAAAATAAACACTTTTCCTTTGTTCAATCTTGCTGCCAAAATTTAAAAATTTCTCACTTTGGTGCTAGGATCACAGGAAGTGAAAGAGTAATTTGAAATAAAATAAACACTTTTTCTTTGTTCAATCTTGCTGCCAAAATTTAAAAATTTCTCAGTTTGGTACTAGGATCACAGGAAGTGAAAGAGTAATTTGAAATAAAATAAACACTTTTTCTTTGTTCAATCTTGCTGCCAAAATTTAAAAATTTCTCAGTTTGGTACTAGGATCACAGGAAGTGAAAGAGTAATTTGAAATAAAATAAACACTTTTCCTTTGTTCAATCTTGCTGCCAAAATTTAAAAATTTCTCACTTTGGTGCTAGGATCACAGGAAGTGAAAGAGTAATTTGAAATAAAATAAACACTTTTTCTTTGTTCAATCTTGCTGCCAAAATTTAAAAATTTCTCAGTTTGGTACTAGGATCACAGGAAGTGAAAGAGTAATTTGAAATAAAATAAACACTTTTTCTTTGTTCAATCTTGCTGCCAAAATTTAAAAATTTCTCACTTTGGTACTAGGATCACAGGAAGTGAAAGAGTAATTTGAAATAAAATAAACACTTTTTCTTTGTTCAATCTTGCTGCCAAAATTTAAAAATTTCTCACTTTGGTACTAGGATCACAGGAAGTGAAAGAGTAATTTGAAATAAAATAAACACTTTTTCTTTGTTCAATCTTGCTGCCAAAATTTAAAAATTTCTCAGTTTGGTACTAGGATCACAGGAAGTGAAAGAATAATTTGAAATAAAATAAACACTTTTCCTTTGTTCAATCTTGCTGCCAAAATTTAAAAATTTCTCACTTTGGTGCTAGGATCACAGGAAGTGAAAGAGTAATTTGAAATAAAATAAACACTTTTTCTTTGTTCAATCTTGCTGCCAAAATTTAAAAATTTCTCAGTTTGGTACTAGGATCACAGGAAGTGAAAGAGTAATTTGAAATAAAATAAACACTTTTCCTTTGTTCAATCTTGCTGCCAAAATTTAAAAATTTCTCACTTTGGTGCTAGGATCACAGGAAGTGAAAGAGTAATTTGAAATAAAATAAACACTTTTTCTTTGTTCAATCTTGCTGCCAAAATTTAAAAATTTCTCAGTTTGGTACTAGGATCACAGGAAGTGAAAGAGTAATTTGAAATAAAATAAACACTTTTCCTTTGTTCAATCTTGCTGCCAAAATTTAAAAATTTCTCACTTTGGTGCTAGGATCAGAGGAAGTGAAAGAGTAATTTGAAATAAAATAAACACTTTTTCTTTGTTCAATCTTGCTGCCAAAATTTAAAAATTTCTCACTTTGGTACTAGGATCACAGGAAGTGAAAGAGTAATTTGAAATAAAATAAACACTTTTCCTTTGTTCAATCTTGCTGCCAAAATTTAAAAATTTCTCACTTTGGTGCTAGGATCACAGGAAGTGAAAGAGTAATTTGAAATAAAATAAACACTTTTTCTTTGTTCAATCTTGCTGCCAAAATTTAAAAATTTCTCACATTGGTACTAGGATCACAGGAAGTGAAAGAGTAATTTGAAATAAAATAAACACTTTTTCTTTGTTCAATCTTGCTGCCAAAATTTAAAAATTTCTCAGTTTGGTACTAGGATCACAGGAAGTGAAAGAGTAATTTGAAATAAAATAAACACTTTTCCTTTGTTCAATCTTGCTGCCAAAATTTAAAAATTTCTCACTTTGGTGCTAGGATCACAGGAAGTGAAAGAGTAATTTGAAATAAAATAAACACTTTTTCTTTGTTCAATCTTGCTGCCAAAATTTAAAAATTTCTCAGTTTGGTACTAGGATCACAGGAAGTGAAAGAGTAATTTGAAATAAAATAAACACTTTTCCTTTGTTCAATCTTGCTGCCAAAATTTAAAAATTTCTCACTTTGGTGCTAGGATCACAGGAAGTGAAAGAGTAATTTGAAATAAAATAAACACTTTTTCTTTGTTCAATCTTGCTGCCAAAATTTAAAAATTTCTCACTTTGGTACTAGGATCACAGGAAGTGAAAGAGTAATTTGAAATAAAATAAACACTTTTCCTTTGTTCAATCTTGCTGCCAAAATTTAAAAATTTCTCACTTTGGTGCTAGGATCACAGGAAGTGAAAGAGTAATTTGAAATAAAATAAACACTTTTTCTTTGTTCAATCTTGCTGCCAAAATTTAAAAATTTCTCACTTTGGTACTAGGATCACAGGAAGTGAAAGAGTAATTTGAAATAAAATAAACACTTTTTCTTTGTTCAATCTTGCTGCCAAAATTTAAAAATTTCTCACTTTGGTACTAGGATCACAGGAAGTGAAAGAGTAATTTGAAATAAAATAAACACTTTTTCTTTGTTCAATCTTGCTGCCAAAATTTAAAAATTTCTCACTTTGGTACTAGGATCACAGGAAGTGAAAGAGTAATTTGAAATAAAATAAACACTTTTTCTTTGTTCAATCTTGCTGCCAAAATTTAAAAATTTCTCACTTTGGTACTAGGATCACAGGAAGTGAAAGAGTAATTTGAAATAAAATAAACACTTTTTCTTTGTTCAATCTTGCTGCCAAAATTTAAAAATTTCTCAGTTTGGTACTAGGATCACAGGAAGTGAAAGAGTAATTTGAAATAAAATAAACACTTTTCCTTTGTTCAATCTTGCTGCCAAAATTTAAAAATTTCTCACTTTGGTGCTAGGATCACAGGAAGTGAAAGAGTAATTTGAAATAAAATAAACACTTTTTCTTTGTTCAATCTTGCTGCCAAAATTTAAAAATTTCTCAGTTTGGTACTAGGATCACAGGAAGTGAAAGAGTAATTTGAAATAAAATAAACACTTTTCCTTTGTTCAATCTTGCTGCCAAAATTTAAAAATTTCTCACTTTGGTGCTAGGATCACAGGAAGTGAAAGAGTAATTTGAAATAAAATAAACACTTTTTCTTTGTTCAATCTTGCTGCCAAAATTTAAAAATTTCTCAGTTTGGTACTAGGATCACAGGAAGTGAAAGAGTAATTTGAAATAAAATAAACACTTTTCCTTTGTTCAATCTTGCTGCCAAAATTTAAAAATTTCTCACTTTGGTGCTAGGATCACAGGAAGTGAAAGAGTAATTTGAAATAAAATAAACACTTTTTCTTTGTTCAATCTTGCTGCCAAAATTTAAAAATTTCTCACTTTGGTACTAGGATCACAGGAAGTGAAAGAGTAATTTGAAATAAAATAAACACTTTTTCTTTGTTCAATCTTGCTGCCAAAATTTAAAAATTTCTCACTTTGGTACTAGGATCACAGGAAGTGAAAGAGTAATTTGAAATAAAATAAACACTTTTTCTTTGTTCAATCTTGCTGCCAAAATTTAAAAATTTCTCAGTTTGGTACTAGGATCACAGGAAGTGAAAGAGTAATTTGAAATAAAATAAACACTTTTCCTTTGTTCAATCTTGCTGCCAAAATTTAAAAATTTCTCACTTTGGTGCTAGGATCACAGGAAGTGAAAGAGTAATTTGAAATAAAATAAACACTTTTTCTTTGTTCAATCTTGCTGCCAAAATTTAAAAATTTCTCAGTTTGGTACTAGGATCACAGGAAGTGAAAGAGTAATTTGAAATAAAATAAACACTTTTTCTTTGTTCAATCTTGCTGCCAAAATTTAAAAATTTCTCACTTTGGTACTAGGATCACAGGAAGTGAAAGAGTAATTTGAAATAAAATAAACACTTTTTCTTTGTTCAATCTTGCTGCCAAAATTTAAAAATTTCTCAGTTTGGTACTAGGATCACAGGAAGTGAAAGAGTAATTTGAAATAAAATAAACACTTTTTCTTTGTTCAATCTTGCTGCCAAAATTTAAAAATTTCTCAGTTTGGTACTAGGATCACAGGAAGTGAAAGAGTAATTTGAAATAAAATAAACACTTTTCCTTTGTTCAATCTTGCTGCCAAAATTTAAAAATTTCTCACTTTGGTGCTAGGATCACAGGAAGTGAAAGAGTAATTTGAAATAAAATAAACACTTTTCCTTTGTTCAATCTTGCTGCCAAAATTTAAAAATTTCTCAGTTTGGTACTAGGATCACAGGAAGTGAAAGAGTAATTTGAAATAAAATAAACACTTTTTCTTTGTTCAATCTTGCTGCCAAAATTTAAAAATTTCTCAGTTTGGTACTAGGATCACAGGAAGTGAAAGAGTAATTTGAAATAAAATAAACACTTTTCCTTTGTTCAATCTTGCTGCCAAAATTTAAAAATTTCTCACTTTGGTGCTAGGATCACAGGAAGTGAAAGAGTAATTTGAAATAAAATAAACACTTTTTCTTTGTTCAATCTTGCTGCCAAAATTTAAAAATTTCTCAGTTTGGTACTAGGATCACAGGAAGTGAAAGAGTAATTTGAAATAAAATAAACACTTTTTCTTTGTTCAATCTTGCTGCCAAAATTTAAAAATTTCTCACTTTGGTACTAGGATCACAGGAAGTGAAAGAGTAATTTGAAATAAAATAAACACTTTTTCTTTGTTCAATCTTGCTGCCAAAATTTAAAAATTTCTCAGTTTGGTACTAGGATCACAGGAAGTGAAAGAATAATTTGAAATAAAATAAACACTTTTTCTTTGTTCAATCTTGCTGCCAAAATTTAAAAATTTCTCAGTTTGGTACTAGGATCACAGGAAGCGAAAGAGTAATTTGAAATAAAATAAACACTTTTTCTTTGTTCAATCTTGCTGCCAAAATTTAAAAATTTCTCAGTTTGGTACTAGGATCACAGGAAGTGAAAGAGTAATTTGAAATAAAATAAACACTTTTTCTTTGTTCAATCTTGCTGCCAAAATTTAAAAATTTCTCACTTTGGTACTAGGATCACAGGAAGTGAAAGAGTAATTTGAAATAAAATAAACACTTTTTCTTTGTTCAATCTTGCTGCCAAAATTTAAAAATTTCTCAGTTTGGTACTAGGATCACAGGAAGTGAAAGAGTAATTTGAAATAAAATAAACACTTTTCCTTTGTTCAATCTTGCTGCCAAAATTTAAAAATTTCTCACTTTGGTGCTAGGATCACAGGAAGTGAAAGAGTAATTTGAAATAAAATAAACACTTTTTCTTTGTTCAATCTTGCTGCCAAAATTTAAAAATTTCTCAGTTTGGTACTAGGATCACAGGAAGTGAAAGAGTAATTTGAAATAAAATAAACACTTTTCCTTTGTTCAATCTTGCTGCCAAAATTTAAAAATTTCTCACTTTGGTGCTAGGATCACAGGAAGTGAAAGAGTAATTTGAAATAAAATAAACACTTTTTCTTTGTTCAATCTTGCTGCCAAAATTTAAAAATTTCTCACTTTGGTACTAGGATCACAGGAAGTGAAAGAGTAATTTGAAATAAAATAAACACTTTTTCTTTGTTCAATCTTGCTGCCAAAATTTAAAAATTTCTCACTTTGGTACTAGGATCACAGGAAGTGAAAGAGTAATTTGAAATAAAATAAACACTTTTTCTTTGTTCAATCTTGCTGCCAAAATTTAAAAATTTCTCAGTTTGGTACTAGGATCACAGGAAGTGAAAGAGTAATTTGAAATAAAATAAACACTTTTCCTTTGTTCAATCTTGCTGCCAAAATTTAAAAATTTCTCACTTTGGTGCTAGGATCACAGGAAGTGAAAGAGTAATTTGAAATAAAATAAACACTTTTTCTTTGTTCAATCTTGCTGCCAAAATTTAAAAATTTCTCAGTTTGGTACTAGGATCACAGGAAGTGAAAGAGTAATTTGAAATAAAATAAACACTTTTTCTTTGTTCAATCTTGCTGCCAAAATTTAAAAATTTCTCACTTTGGTACTAGGATCACAGGAAGTGAAAGAGTAATTTGAAATAAAATAAACACTTTTTCTTTGTTCAATCTTGCTGCCAAAATTTAAAAATTTCTCAGTTTGGTACTAGGATCACAGGAAGTGAAAGAGTAATTTGAAATAAAATAAACACTTTTTCTTTGTTCAATCTTGCTGCCAAAATTTAAAAATTTCTCAGTTTGGTACTAGGATCACAGGAAGTGAAAGAGTAATTTGAAATAAAATAAACACTTTTCCTTTGTTCAATCTTGCTGCCAAAATTTAAAAATTTCTCACTTTGGTGCTAGGATCACAGGAAGTGAAAGAGTAATTTGAAATAAAATAAACACTTTTTCTTTGTTCAATCTTGCTGCCAAAATTTAAAAATTTCTCAGTTTGGTACTAGGATCACAGGAAGTGAAAGAGTAATTTGAAATAAAATAAACACTTTTTCTTTGTTCAATCTTGCTGCCAAAATTTAAAAATTTCTCAGTTTGGTACTAGGATCACAGGAAGTGAAAGAGTAATTTGAAATAAAATAAACACTTTTCCTTTGTTCAATCTTGCTGCCAAAATTTAAAAATTTCTCACTTTGGTGCTAGGATCACAGGAAGTGAAAGAGTAATTTGAAATAAAATAAACACTTTTTCTTTGTTCAATCTTGCTGCCAAAATTTAAAAATTTCTCAGTTTGGTACTAGGATCACAGGAAGTGAAAGAGTAATTTGAAATAAAATAAACACTTTTTCTTTGTTCAATCTTGCTGCCAAAATTTAAAAATTTCTCACTTTGGTACTAGGATCACAGGAAGTGAAAGAGTAATTTGAAATAAAATAAACACTTTTTCTTTGTTCAATCTTGCTGCCAAAATTTAAAAATTTCTCAGTTTGGTACTAGGATCACAGGAAGTGAAAGAATAATTTGAAATAAAATAAACACTTTTTCTTTGTTCAATCTTGCTGCCAAAATTTAAAAATTTCTCAGTTTGGTACTAGGATCACAGGAAGTGAAAGAGTAATTTGAAATAAAATAAACACTTTTTCTTTGTTCAATCTTGCTGCCAAAATTTAAAAATTTCTCACTTTGGTACTAGGATCACAGGAAGTGAAAGAGTAATTTGAAATAAAATAAACACTTTTTCTTTGTTCAATCTTGCTGCCAAAATTTAAAAATTTCTCAGTTTGGTACTAGGATCACAGGAAGTGAAAGAGTAATTTGAAATAAAATAAACACTTTTCCTTTGTTCAATCTTGCTGCCAAAATTTAAAAATTTCTCACTTTGGTGCTAGGATCACAGGAAGTGAAAGAGTAATTTGAAATAAAATAAACACTTTTTCTTTGTTCAATCTTGCTGCCAAAATTTAAAAATTTCTCAGTTTGGTACTAGGATCACAGGAAGTGAAAGAGTAATTTGAAATAAAATAAACACTTTTCCTTTGTTCAATCTTGCTGCCAAAATTTAAAAATTTCTCACTTTGGTGCTAGGATCACAGGAAGTGAAAGAGTAATTTGAAATAAAATAAACACTTTTTCTTTGTTCAATCTTGCTGCCAAAATTTAAAAATTTCTCAGTTTGGTACTAGGATCACAGGAAGTGAAAGAGTAATTTGAAATAAAATAAACACTTTTCCTTTGTTCAATCTTGCTGCCAAAATTTAAAAATTTCTCACTTTGGTGCTAGGATCACAGGAAGTGAAAGAGTAATTTGAAATAAAATAAACACTTTTTCTTTGTTCAATCTTGCTGCCAAAATTTAAAAATTTCTCACTTTGGTACTAGGATCACAGGAAGTGAAAGAGTAATTTGAAATAAAATAAACACTTTTTCTTTGTTCAATCTTGCTGCCAAAATTTAAAAATTTCTCACTTTGGTACTAGGATCACAGGAAGTGAAAGAGTAATTTGAAATAAAATAAACACTTTTTCTTTGTTCAATCTTGCTGCCAAAATTTAAAAATTTCTCAGTTTGGTACTAGGATCACAGGAAGTGAAAGAGTAATTTGAAATAAAATAAACACTTTTCCTTTGTTCAATCTTGCTGCCAAAATTTAAAAATTTCTCACTTTGGTGCTAGGATCACAGGAAGTGAAAGAGTAATTTGAAATAAAATAAACACTTTTTCTTTGTTCAATCTTGCTGCCAAAATTTAAAAATTTCTCAGTTTGGTACTAGGATCACAGGAAGTGAAAGAGTAATTTGAAATAAAATAAACACTTTTTCTTTGTTCAATCTTGCTGCCAAAATTTAAAAATTTCTCACTTTGGTACTAGGATCACAGGAAGTGAAAGAGTAATTTGAAATAAAATAAACACTTTTTCTTTGTTCAATCTTGCTGCCAAAATTTAAAAATTTCTCAGTTTGGTACTAGGATCACAGGAAGTGAAAGAGTAATTTGAAATAAAATAAACACTTTTTCTTTGTTCAATCTTGCTGCCAAAATTTAAAAATTTCTCAGTTTGGTACTAGGATCACAGGAAGTGAAAGAGTAATTTGAAATAAAATAAACACTTTTCCTTTGTTCAATCTTGCTGCCAAAATTTAAAAATTTCTCACTTTGGTGCTAGGATCACAGGAAGTGAAAGAGTAATTTGAAATAAAATAAACACTTTTTCTTTGTTCAATCTTGCTGCCAAAATTTAAAAATTTCTCAGTTTGGTACTAGGATCACAGGAAGTGAAAGAGTAATTTGAAATAAAATAAACACTTTTTCTTTGTTCAATCTTGCTGCCAAAATTTAAAAATTTCTCAGTTTGGTACTAGGATCACAGGAAGTGAAAGAGTAATTTGAAATAAAATAAACACTTTTCCTTTGTTCAATCTTGCTGCCAAAATTTAAAAATTTCTCACTTTGGTGCTAGGATCACAGGAAGTGAAAGAGTAATTTGAAATAAAATAAACACTTTTTCTTTGTTCAATCTTGCTGCCAAAATTTAAAAATTTCTCAGTTTGGTACTAGGATCACAGGAAGTGAAAGAGTAATTTGAAATAAAATAAACACTTTTTCTTTGTTCAATCTTGCTGCCAAAATTTAAAAATTTCTCACTTTGGTACTAGGATCACAGGAAGTGAAAGAGTAATTTGAAATAAAATAAACACTTTTTCTTTGTTCAATCTTGCTGCCAAAATTTAAAAATTTCTCACTTTGGTACTAGGATCACAGGAAGTGAAAGAGTAATTTGAAATAAAATAAACACTTTTTCTTTGTTCAATCTTGCTGCCAAAATTTAAAAATTTCTCAGTTTGGTACTAGGATCACAGGAAGTGAAAGAGTAATTTGAAATAAAATAAACACTTTTCCTTTGTTCAATCTTGCTGCCAAAATTTAAAAATTTCTCACTTTGGTGCTAGGATCACAGGAAGTGAAAGAGTAATTTGAAATAAAATAAACACTTTTTCTTTGTTCAATCTTGCTGCCAAAATTTAAAAATTTCTCAGTTTGGTACTAGGATCACAGGAAGTGAAAGAGTAATTTGAAATAAAATAAACACTTTTCCTTTGTTCAATCTTGCTGCCAAAATTTAAAAATTTCTCACTTTGGTGCTAGGATCACAGGAAGTGAAAGAGTAATTTGAAATAAAATAAACACTTTTTCTTTGTTCAATCTTGCTGCCAAAATTTAAAAATTTCTCACTTTGGTACTAGGATCACAGGAAGTGAAAGAGTAATTTGAAATAAAATAAACACTTTTTCTTTGTTCAATCTTGCTGCCAAAATTTAAAAATTTCTCACTTTGGTACTAGGATCACAGGAAGTGAAAGAGTAATTTGAAATAAAATAAACACTTTTTCTTTGTTCAATCTTGCTGCCAAAATTTAAAAATTTCTCAGTTTGGTACTAGGATCACAGGAAGTGAAAGAGTAATTTGAAATAAAATAAACACTTTTCCTTTGTTCAATCTTGCTGCCAAAATTTAAAAATTTCTCACTTTGGTGCTAGGATCACAGGAAGTGAAAGAGTAATTTGAAATAAAATAAACACTTTTTCTTTGTTCAATCTTGCTGCCAAAATTTAAAAATTTCTCAGTTTGGTACTAGGATCACAGGAAGTGAAAGAGTAATTTGAAATAAAATAAACACTTTTCCTTTGTTCAATCTTGCTGCCAAAATTTAAAAATTTCTCACTTTGGTGCTAGGATCACAGGAAGTGAAAGAGTAATTTGAAATAAAATAAACACTTTTTCTTTGTTCAATCTTGCTGCCAAAATTTAAAAATTTCTCACATTGGTACTAGGATCACAGGAAGTGAAAGAGTAATTTGAAATAAAATAAACACTTTTTCTTTGTTCAATCTTGCTGCCAAAATTTAAAAATTTCTCAGTTTGGTACTAGGATCACAGGAAGTGAAAGAGTAATTTGAAATAAAATAAACACTTTTTCTTTGTTCAATCTTGCTGCCAAAATTTAAAAATTTCTCAGTTTGGTACTAGGATCACAGGAAGTGAAAGAGTAATTTGAAATAAAATAAACACTTTTCCTTTGTTCAATCTTGCTGCCAAAATTTAAAAATTTCTCACTTTGGTGCTAGGATCACAGGAAGTGAAAGAGTAATTTGAAATAAAATAAACACTTTTTCTTTGTTCAATCTTGCTGCCAAAATTTAAAAATTTCTCAGTTTGGTACTAGGATCACAGGAAGTGAAAGAGTAATTTGAAATAAAATAAACACTTTTCCTTTGTTCAATCTTGCTGCCAAAATTTAAAAATTTCTCACTTTGGTGCTAGGATCACAGGAAGTGAAAGAGTAATTTGAAATAAAATAAACACTTTTTCTTTGTTCAATCTTGCTGCCAAAATTTAAAAATTTCTCAGTTTGGTACTAGGATCACAGGAAGTGAAAGAGTAATTTGAAATAAAATAAACACTTTTCCTTTGTTCAATCTTGCTGCCAAAATTTAAAAATTTCTCACTTTGGTGCTAGGATCACAGGAAGTGAAAGAGTAATTTGAAATAAAATAAACACTTTTTCTTTGTTCAATCTTGCTGCCAAAATTTAAAAATTTCTCACTTTGGTACTAGGATCACAGGAAGTGAAAGAGTAATTTGAAATAAAATAAACACTTTTTCTTTGTTCAATCTTGCTGCCAAAATTTAAAAATTTCTCAGTTTGGTACTAGGATCACAGGAAGTGAAAGAGTAATTTGAAATAAAATAAACACTTTTTCTTTGTTCAATCTTGCTGCCAAAATTTAAAAATTTCTCAGTTTGGTACTAGGATCACAGGAAGTGAAAGAGTAATTTGAAATAAAATAAACACTTTTTCTTTGTTCAATCTTGCTGCCAAAATTTAAAAATTTCTCACTTTGGTACTAGGATCACAGGAAGTGAAAGAGTAATTTGAAATAAAATAAACACTTTTTCTTTGTTCAATCTTGCTGCCAAAATTTAAAAATTTCTCAGTTTGGTACTAGGATCACAGGAAGTGAAAGAGTAATTTGAAATAAAATAAACACTTTTCCTTTGTTCAATCTTGCTGCCAAAATTTAAAAATTTCTCACTTTGGTGCTAGGATCACAGGAAGTGAAAGAGTAATTTGAAATAAAATAAACACTTTTTCTTTGTTCAATCTTGCTGCCAAAATTTAAAAATTTCTCAGTTTGGTACTAGGATCACAGGAAGTGAAAGAGTAATTTGAAATAAAATAAACACTTTTCCTTTGTTCAATCTTGCTGCCAAAATTTAAAAATTTCTCACTTTGGTGCTAGGATCACAGGAAGTGAAAGAGTAATTTGAAATAAAATAAACACTTTTTCTTTGTTCAATCTTGCTGCCAAAATTTAAAAATTTCTCAGTTTGGTACTAGGATCACAGGAAGTGAAAGAGTAATTTGAAATAAAATAAACACTTTTCCTTTGTTCAATCTTGCTGCCAAAATTTAAAAATTTCTCACTTTGGTGCTAGGATCACAGGAAGTGAAAGAGTAATTTGAAATAAAATAAACACTTTTTCTTTGTTCAATCTTGCTGCCAAAATTTAAAAATTTCTCAGTTTGGTACTAGGATCACAGGAAGTGAAAGAGTAATTTGAAATAAAATAAACACTTTTTCTTTGTTCAATCTTGCTGCCAAAATTTAAAAATTTCTCACTTTGGTACTAGGATCACAGGAAGTGAAAGAGTAATTTGAAATAAAATAAACACTTTTTCTTTGTTCAATCTTGCTGCCAAAATTTAAAAATTTCTCAGTTTGGTACTAGGATCACAGGAAGTGAAAGAGTAATTTGAAATAAAATAAACACTTTTTCTTTGTTCAATCTTGCTGCCAAAATTTAAAAATTTCTCAGTTTGGTACTAGGATCACAGGAAGTGAAAGAGTAATTTGAAATAAAATAAACACTTTTCCTTTGTTCAATCTTGCTGCCAAAATTTAAAAATTTCTCACTTTGGTGCTAGGATCACAGGAAGTGAAAGAGTAATTTGAAATAAAATAAACACTTTTTCTTTGTTCAATCTTGCTGCCAAAATTTAAAAATTTCTCAGTTTGGTACTAGGATCACAGGAAGTGAAAGAGTAATTTGAAATAAAATAAACACTTTTCCTTTGTTCAATCTTGCTGCCAAAATTTAAAAATTTCTCACTTTGGTGCTAGGATCACAGGAAGTGAAAGAGTAATTTGAAATAAAATAAACACTTTTTCTTTGTTCAATCTTGCTGCCAAAATTTAAAAATTTCTCAGTTTGGTACTAGGATCACAGGAAGTGAAAGAGTAATTTGAAATAAAATAAACACTTTTCCTTTGTTCAATCTTGCTGCCAAAATTTAAAAATTTCTCACTTTGGTGCTAGGATCACAGGAAGTGAAAGAGTAATTTGAAATAAAATAAACACTTTTTCTTTGTTCAATCTTGCTGCCAAAATTTAAAAATTTCTCACTGTGGTACTAGGATCACAGGAAGTGAAAGAGTAATTTGAAATAAAATAAACACTTTTTCTTTGTTCAATCTTGCTGCCAAAATTTAAAAATTTCTCACTTTGGTACTAGGAACACAGGAAGTGAAAGAGTAATTTGAAATAAAATAAACACTTTTTCTTTGTTCAATCTTGCTGCCAAAATTTAAAAATTTCTCAGTTTGGTACTAGGATCACAGGAAGTGAAAGAGTAATTTGAAATAAAATAAACACTTTTCCTTTGTTCAATCTTGCTGCCAAAATTTAAAAATTTCTCACTTTGGTGCTAGGATCACAGGAAGTGAAAGAGTAATTTGAAATAAAATAAACACTTTTTCTTTGTTCAATCTTGCTGCCAAAATTTAAAAATTTCTCAGTTTGGTACTAGGATCACAGGAAGTGAAAGAGTAATTTGAAATAAAATAAACACTTTTTCTTTGTTCAATCTTGCTGCCAAAATTTAAAAATTTCTCACTTTGGTACTAGGATCACAGGAAGTGAAAGAGTAATTTGAAATAAAATAAACACTTTTTCTTTGTTCAATCTTGCTGCCAAAATTTAAAAATTTCTCAGTTTGGTACTAGGATCACAGGAAGTGAAAGAGTAATTTGAAATAAAATAAACACTTTTTCTTTGTTCAATCTTGCTGCCAAAATTTAAAAATTTCTCAGTTTGGTACTAGGATCACAGGAAGTGAAAGAGTAATTTGAAATAAAATAAACACTTTTCCTTTGTTCAATCTTGCTGCCAAAATTTAAAAATTTCTCACTTTGGTGCTAGGATCACAGGAAGTGAAAGAGTAATTTGAAATAAAATAAACACTTTTTCTTTGTTCAATCTTGCTGCCAAAATTTAAAAATTTCTCAGTTTGGTACTAGGATCACAGGAAGTGAAAGAGTAATTTGAAATAAAATAAACACTTTTTCTTTGTTCAATCTTGCTGCCAAAATTTAAAAATTTCTCAGTTTGGTACTAGGATCACAGGAAGTGAAAGAGTAATTTGAAATAAAATAAACACTTTTCCTTTGTTCAATCTTGCTGCCAAAATTTAAAAATTTCTCACTTTGGTGCTAGGATCACAGGAAGTGAAAGAGTAATTTGAAATAAAATAAACACTTTTTCTTTGTTCAATCTTGCTGCCAAAATTTAAAAATTTCTCAGTTTGGTACTAGGATCACAGGAAGTGAAAGAGTAATTTGAAATAAAATAAACACTTTTTCTTTGTTCAATCTTGCTGCCAAAATTTAAAAATTTCTCACTTTGGTACTAGGATCACAGGAAGTGAAAGAGTAATTTGAAATAAAATAAACACTTTTTCTTTGTTCAATCTTGCTGCCAAAATTTAAAAATTTCTCAGTTTGGTACTAGGATCACAGGAAGTGAAAGAATAATTTGAAATAAAATAAACACTTTTTCTTTGTTCAATCTTGCTGCCAAAATTTAAAAATTTCTCAGTTTGGTACTAGGATCACAGGAAGTGAAAGAGTAATTTGAAATAAAATAAACACTTTTTCTTTGTTCAATCTTGCTGCCAAAATTTAAAAATTTCTCAGTTTGGTACTAGGATCACAGGAAGTGAAAGAGTAATTTGAAATAAAATAAACACTTTTTCTTTGTTCAATCTTGCTGCCAAAATTTAAAAATTTCTCACTTTGGTACTAGGATCACAGGAAGTGAAAGAGTAATTTGAAATAAAATAAACACTTTTTCTTTGTTCAATCTTGCTGCCAAAATTTAAAAATTTCTCAGTTTGGTACTAGGATCACAGGAAGTGAAAGAGTAATTTGAAATAAAATAAACACTTTTCCTTTGTTCAATCTTGCTGCCAAAATTTAAAAATTTCTCACTTTGGTGCTAGGATCACAGGAAGTGAAAGAGTAATTTGAAATAAAATAAACACTTTTTCTTTGTTCAATCTTGCTGCCAAAATTTAAAAATTTCTCAGTTTGGTACTAGGATCACAGGAAGTGAAAGAGTAATTTGAAATAAAATAAACACTTTTCCTTTGTTCAATCTTGCTGCCAAAATTTAAAAATTTCTCACTTTGGTGCTAGGATCACAGGAAGTGAAAGAGTAATTTGAAATAAAATAAACACTTTTTCTTTGTTCAATCTTGCTGCCAAAATTTAAAAATTTCTCACTTTGGTACTAGGATCACAGGAAGTGAAAGAGTAATTTGAAATAAAATAAACACTTTTTCTTTGTTCAATCTTGCTGCCAAAATTTAAAAATTTCTCACTTTGGTACTAGGATCACAGGAAGTGAAAGAGTAATTTGAAATAAAATAAACACTTTTTCTTTGTTCAATCTTGCTGCCAAAATTTAAAAATTTCTCAGTTTGGTACTAGGATCACAGGAAGTGAAAGAGTAATTTGAAATAAAATAAACACTTTTCCTTTGTTCAATCTTGCTGCCAAAATTTAAAAATTTCTCACTTTGGTGCTAGGATCACAGGAAGTGAAAGAGTAATTTGAAATAAAATAAACACTTTTTCTTTGTTCAATCTTGCTGCCAAAATTTAAAAATTTCTCAGTTTGGTACTAGGATCACAGGAAGTGAAAGAGTAATTTGAAATAAAATAAACACTTTTTCTTTGTTCAATCTTGCTGCCAAAATTTAAAAATTTCTCACTTTGGTACTAGGATCACAGGAAGTGAAAGAGTAATTTGAAATAAAATAAACACTTTTTCTTTGTTCAATCTTGCTGCCAAAATTTAAAAATTTCTCAGTTTGGTACTAGGATCACAGGAAGTGAAAGAGTAATTTGAAATAAAATAAACACTTTTTCTTTGTTCAATCTTGCTGCCAAAATTTAAAAATTTCTCAGTTTGGTACTAGGATCACAGGAAGTGAAAGAGTAATTTGAAATAAAATAAACACTTTTCCTTTGTTCAATCTTGCTGCCAAAATTTAAAAATTTCTCACTTTGGTGCTAGGATCACAGGAAGTGAAAGAGTAATTTGAAATAAAATAAACACTTTTTCTTTGTTCAATCTTGCTGCCAAAATTTAAAAATTTCTCAGTTTGGTACTAGGATCACAGGAAGTGAAAGAGTAATTTGAAATAAAATAAACACTTTTTCTTTGTTCAATCTTGCTGCCAAAATTTAAAAATTTCTCAGTTTGGTACTAGGATCACAGGAAGTGAAAGAGTAATTTGAAATAAAATAAACACTTTTCCTTTGTTCAATCTTGCTGCCAAAATTTAAAAATTTCTCACTTTGGTGCTAGGATCACAGGAAGTGAAAGAGTAATTTGAAATAAAATAAACACTTTTTCTTTGTTCAATCTTGCTGCCAAAATTTAAAAATTTCTCAGTTTGGTACTAGGATCACAGGAAGTGAAAGAGTAATTTGAAATAAAATAAACACTTTTTCTTTGTTCAATCTTGCTGCCAAAATTTAAAAATTTCTCACTTTGGTACTAGGATCACAGGAAGTGAAAGAGTAATTTGAAATAAAATAAACACTTTTTCTTTGTTCAATCTTGCTGCCAAAATTTAAAAATTTCTCAGTTTGGTACTAGGATCACAGGAAGTGAAAGAATAATTTGAAATAAAATAAACACTTTTTCTTTGTTCAATCTTGCTGCCAAAATTTAAAAATTTCTCAGTTTGGTACTAGGATCACAGGAAGTGAAAGAGTAATTTGAAATAAAATAAACACTTTTTCTTTGTTCAATCTTGCTGCCAAAATTTAAAAATTTCTCACTTTGGTACTAGGATCACAGGAAGTGAAAGAGTAATTTGAAATAAAATGAACACTTTTTCTTTGTTCAATCTTGCTGCCAAAATTTAAAAATTTCTCAGTTTGGTACTAGGATCACAGGAAGTGAAAGAGTAATTTGAAATAAAATAAACACTTTTCCTTTGTTCAATCTTGCTGCCAAAATTTAAAAATTTCTCACTTTGGTGCTAGGATCACAGGAAGTGAAAGAGTAATTTGAAATAAAATAAACACTTTTTCTTTGTTCAATCTTGCTGCCAAAATTTAAAAATTTCTCAGTTTGGTACTAGGATCACAGGAAGTGAAAGAGTAATTTGAAATAAAATAAACACTTTTCCTTTGTTCAATCTTGCTGCCAAAATTTAAAAATTTCTCACTTTGGTGCTAGGATCACAGGAAGTGAAAGAGTAATTTGAAATAAAATAAACACTTTTTCTTTGTTCAATCTTGCTGCCAAAATTTAAAAATTTCTCAGTTTGGTACTAGGATCACAGGAAGTGAAAGAGTAATTTGAAATAAAATAAACACTTTTCCTTTGTTCAATCTTGCTGCCAAAATTTAAAAATTTCTCACTTTGGTGCTAGGATCACAGGAAGTGAAAGAGTAATTTGAAATAAAATAAACACTTTTTCTTTGTTCAATCTTGCTGCCAAAATTTAAAAATTTCTCACTTTGGTACTAGGATCACAGGAAGTGAAAGAGTAATTTGAAATAAAATAAACACTTTTTCTTTGTTCAATCTTGCTGCCAAAATTTAAAAATTTCTCACTTTGGTACTAGGATCACAGGAAGTGAAAGAGTAATTTGAAATAAAATAAACACTTTTTCTTTGTTCAATCTTGCTGCCAAAATTTAAAAATTTCTCAGTTTGGTACTAGGATCACAGGAAGTGAAAGAGTAATTTGAAATAAAATAAACACTTTTCCTTTGTTCAATCTTGCTGCCAAAATTTAAAAATTTCTCACTTTGGTGCTAGGATCACAGGAAGTGAAAGAGTAATTTGAAATAAAATAAACACTTTTTCTTTGTTCAATCTTGCTGCCAAAATTTAAAAATTTCTCAGTTTGGTACTAGGATCACAGGAAGTGAAAGAGTAATTTGAAATAAAATAAACACTTTTTCTTTGTTCAATCTTGCTGCCAAAATTTAAAAATTTCTCACTTTGGTACTAGGATCACAGGAAGTGAAAGAGTAATTTGAAATAAAATAAACACTTTTTCTTTGTTCAATCTTGCTGCCAAAATTTAAAAATTTCTCAGTTTGGTACTAGGATCACAGGAAGTGAAAGAGTAATTTGAAATAAAATAAACACTTTTTCTTTGTTCAATCTTGCTGCCAAAATTTAAAAATTTCTCAGTTTGGTACTAGGATCACAGGAAGTGAAAGAGTAATTTGAAATAAAATAAACACTTTTCCTTTGTTCAATCTTGCTGCCAAAATTTAAAAATTTCTCACTTTGGTGCTAGGATCACAGGAAGTGAAAGAGTAATTTGAAATAAAATAAACACTTTTTCTTTGTTCAATCTTGCTGCCAAAATTTAAAAATTTCTCAGTTTGGTACTAGGATCACAGGAAGTGAAAGAGTAATTTGAAATAAAATAAACACTTTTTCTTTGTTCAATCTTGCTGCCAAAATTTAAAAATTTCTCAGTTTGGTACTAGGATCACAGGAAGTGAAAGAGTAATTTGAAATAAAATAAACACTTTTCCTTTGTTCAATCTTGCTGCCAAAATTTAAAAATTTCTCACTTTGGTGCTAGGATCACAGGAAGTGAAAGAGTAATTTGAAATAAAATAAACACTTTTTCTTTGTTCAATCTTGCTGCCAAAATTTAAAAATTTCTCAGTTTGGTACTAGGATCACAGGAAGTGAAAGAGTAATTTGAAATAAAATAAACACTTTTTCTTTGTTCAATCTTGCTGCCAAAATTTAAAAATTTCTCACTTTGGTACTAGGATCACAGGAAGTGAAAGAGTAATTTGAAATAAAATAAACACTTTTTCTTTGTTCAATCTTGCTGCCAAAATTTAAAAATTTCTCACTTTGGTACTAGGATCACAGGAAGTGAAAGAGTAATTTGAAATAAAATAAACACTTTTTCTTTGTTCAATCTTGCTGCCAAAATTTAAAAATTTCTCAGTTTGGTACTAGGATCACAGGAAGTGAAAGAGTAATTTGAAATAAAATAAACACTTTTCCTTTGTTCAATCTTGCTGCCAAAATTTAAAAATTTCTCACTTTGGTGCTAGGATCACAGGAAGTGAAAGAGTAATTTGAAATAAAATAAACACTTTTTCTTTGTTCAATCTTGCTGCCAAAATTTAAAAATTTCTCAGTTTGGTACTAGGATCACAGGAAGTGAAAGAGTAATTTGAAATAAAATAAACACTTTTCCTTTGTTCAATCTTGCTGCCAAAATTTAAAAATTTCTCACTTTGGTGCTAGGATCACAGGAAGTGAAAGAGTAATTTGAAATAAAATAAACACTTTTTCTTTGTTCAATCTTGCTGCCAAAATTTAAAAATTTCTCACTTTGGTACTAGGATCACAGGAAGTGAAAGAGTAATTTGAAATAAAATAAACACTTTTTCTTTGTTCAATCTTGCTGCCAAAATTTAAAAATTTCTCACTTTGGTACTAGGATCACAGGAAGTGAAAGAGTAATTTGAAATAAAATAAACACTTTTTCTTTGTTCAATCTTGCTGCCAAAATTTAAAAATTTCTCAGTTTGGTACTAGGATCACAGGAAGTGAAAGAGTAATTTGAAATAAAATAAACACTTTTCCTTTGTTCAATCTTGCTGCCAAAATTTAAAAATTTCTCACTTTGGTGCTAGGATCACAGGAAGTGAAAGAGTAATTTGAAATAAAATAAACACTTTTTCTTTGTTCAATCTTGCTGCCAAAATTTAAAAATTTCTCAGTTTGGTACTAGGATCACAGGAAGTGAAAGAGTAATTTGAAATAAAATAAACACTTTTCCTTTGTTCAATCTTGCTGCCAAAATTTAAAAATTTCTCACTTTGGTGCTAGGATCACAGGAAGTGAAAGAGTAATTTGAAATAAAATAAACACTTTTTCTTTGTTCAATCTTGCTGCCAAAATTTAAAAATTTCTCACATTGGTACTAGGATCACAGGAAGTGAAAGAGTAATTTGAAATAAAATAAACACTTTTTCTTTGTTCAATCTTGCTGCCAAAATTTAAAAATTTCTCAGTTTGGTACTAGGATCACAGGAAGTGAAAGAGTAATTTGAAATAAAATAAACACTTTTCCTTTGTTCAATCTTGCTGCCAAAATTTAAAAATTTCTCACTTTGGTGCTAGGATCACAGGAAGTGAAAGAGTAATTTGAAATAAAATAAACACTTTTTCTTTGTTCAATCTTGCTGCCAAAATTTAAAAATTTCTCAGTTTGGTACTAGGATCACAGGAAGTGAAAGAGTAATTTGAAATAAAATAAACACTTTTCCTTTGTTCAATCTTGCTGCCAAAATTTAAAAATTTCTCACTTTGGTGCTAGGATCACAGGAAGTGAAAGAGTAATTTGAAATAAAATAAACACTTTTTCTTTGTTCAATCTTGCTGCCAAAATTTAAAAATTTCTCACTTTGGTACTAGGATCACAGGAAGTGAAAGAGTAATTTGAAATAAAATAAACACTTTTCCTTTGTTCAATCTTGCTGCCAAAATTTAAAAATTTCTCACTTTGGTGCTAGGATCACAGGAAGTGAAAGAGTAATTTGAAATAAAATAAACACTTTTTCTTTGTTCAATCTTGCTGCCAAAATTTAAAAATTTCTCACTTTGGTACTAGGATCACAGGAAGTGAAAGAGTAATTTGAAATAAAATAAACACTTTTTCTTTGTTCAATCTTGCTGCCAAAATTTAAAAATTTCTCAGTTTGGTACTAGGATCACAGGAAGTGAAAGAGTAATTTGAAATAAAATAAACACTTTTTCTTTGTTCAATCTTGCTGCCAAAATTTAAAAATTTCTCAGTTTGGTACTAGGATCACAGGAAGTGAAAGAGTAATTTGAAATAAAATAAACACTTTTTCTTTGTTCAATCTTGCTGCCAAAATTTAAAAATTTCTCACTTTGGTACTAGGATCACAGGAAGTGAAAGAGTAATTTGAAATAAAATAAACACTTTTTCTTTGTTCAATCTTGCTGCCAAAATTTAAAAATTTCTCAGTTTGGTACTAGGATCACAGGAAGTGAAAGAGTAATTTGAAATAAAATAAACACTTTTCCTTTGTTCAATCTTGCTGCCAAAATTTAAAAATTTCTCACTTTGGTACTAGGATCACAGGAAGTGAAAGAGTAATTTGAAATAAAATAAACACTTTTTCTTTGTTCAATCTTGCTGCCAAAATTTAAAAATTTCTCACTTTGGTACTAGGATCACAGGAAGTGAAAGAGTAATTTGAAATAAAATAAACACTTTTTCTTTGTTCAATCTTGCTGCCAAAATTTAAAAATTTCTCAGTTTGGTACTAGGATCACAGGAAGTGAAAGAGTAATTTGAAATAAAATAAACACTTTTTCTTTGTTCAATCTTGCTGCCAAAATTTAAAAATTTCTCAGTTTGGTACTAGGATCACAGGAAGTGAAAGAGTAATTTGAAATAAAATAAACACTTTTTCTTTGTTCAATCTTGCTGCCAAAATTTAAAAATTTCTCACTTTGGTACTAGGATCACAGGAAGTGAAAGAGTAATTTGAAATAAAATAAACACTTTTTCTTTGTTCAATCTTGCTGCCAAAATTTAAAAATTTCTCAGTTTGGTACTAGGATCACAGGAAGTGAAAGAGTAATTTGAAATAAAATAAACACTTTTCCTTTGTTCAATCTTGCTGCCAAAATTTAAAAATTTCTCACTTTGGTGCTAGGATCACAGGAAGTGAAAGAGTAATTTGAAATAAAATAAACACTTTTTCTTTGTTCAATCTTGCTGCCAAAATTTAAAAATTTCTCAGTTTGGTACTAGGATCACAGGAAGTGAAAGAGTAATTTGAAATAAAATAAACACTTTTCCTTTGTTCAATCTTGCTGCCAAAATTTAAAAATTTCTCACTTTGGTGCTAGGATCACAGGAAGTGAAAGAGTAATTTGAAATAAAATAAACACTTTTTCTTTGTTCAATCTTGCTGCCAAAATTTAAAAATTTCTCAGTTTGGTACTAGGATCACAGGAAGTGAAAGAGTAATTTGAAATAAAATAAACACTTTTCCTTTGTTCAATCTTGCTGCCAAAATTTAAAAATTTCTCACTTTGGTGCTAGGATCACAGGAAGTGAAAGAGTAATTTGAAATAAAATAAACACTTTTTCTTTGTTCAATCTTGCTGCCAAAATTTAAAAATTTCTCACTTTGGTACTAGGATCACAGGAAGTGAAAGAGTAATTTGAAATAAAATAAACACTTTTTCTTTGTTCAATCTTGCTGCCAAAATTTAAAAATTTCTCACTTTGGTACTAGGATCACAGGAAGTGAAAGAGTAATTTGAAATAAAATAAACACTTTTTCTTTGTTCAATCTTGCTGCCAAAATTTAAAAATTTCTCACTTTGGTACTAGGATCACAGGAAGTGAAAGAGTAATTTGAAATAAAATAAACACTTTTTCTTTGTTCAATCTTGCTGCCAAAATTTAAAAATTTCTCACTTTGGTGCTAGGATCACAGGAAGTGAAAGAGTAATTTGAAATAAAATAAACACTTTTTCTTTGTTCAATCTTGCTGCCAAAATTTAAAAATTTCTCAGTTTGGTACTAGGATCACAGGAAGTGAAAGAGTAATTTGAAATAAAATAAACACTTTTTCTTTGTTCAATCTTGCTGCCAAAATTTAAAAATTTCTCACTTTGGTACTAGGATCACAGGAAGTGAAAGAGTAATTTGAAATAAAATAAACACTTTTTCTTTGTTCAATCTTGCTGCCAAAATTTAAAAATTTCTCAGTTTGGTACTAGGATCACAGGAAGTGAAAGAGTAATTTGAAATAAAATAAACACTTTTTCTTTGTTCAATCTTGCTGCCAAAATTTAAAAATTTCTCAGTTTGGTACTAGGATCACAGGAAGTGAAAGAGTAATTTGAAATAAAATAAACACTTTTCCTTTGTTCAATCTTGCTGCCAAAATTTAAAAATTTCTCACTTTGGTGCTAGGATCACAGGAAGTGAAAGAGTAATTTGAAATAAAATAAACACTTTTTCTTTGTTCAATCTTGCTGCCAAAATTTAAAAATTTCTCAGTTTGGTACTAGGATCACAGGAAGTGAAAGAGTAATTTGAAATAAAATAAACACTTTTTCTTTGTTCAATCTTGCTGCCAAAATTTAAAAATTTCTCAGTTTGGTACTAGGATCACAGGAAGTGAAAGAGTAATTTGAAATAAAATAAACACTTTTCCTTTGTTCAATCTTGCTGCCAAAATTTAAAAATTTCTCACTTTGGTGCTAGGATCACAGGAAGTGAAAGAGTAATTTGAAATAAAATAAACACTTTTTCTTTGTTCAATCTTGCTGCCAAAATTTAAAAATTTCTCAGTTTGGTACTAGGATCACAGGAAGTGAAAGAGTAATTTGAAATAAAATAAACACTTTTTCTTTGTTCAATCTTGCTGCCAAAATTTAAAAATTTCTCACTTTGGTACTAGGATCACAGGAAGTGAAAGAGTAATTTGAAATAAAATAAACACTTTTTCTTTGTTCAATCTTGCTGCCAAAATTTAAAAATTTCTCAGTTTGGTACTAGGATCACAGGAAGTGAAAGAATAATTTGAAATAAAATAAACACTTTTTCTTTGTTCAATCTTGCTGCCAAAATTTAAAAATTTCTCAGTTTGGTACTAGGATCACAGGAAGTGAAAGAGTAATTTGAAATAAAATAAACACTTTTTCTTTGTTCAATCTTGCTGCCAAAATTTAAAAATTTCTCACTTTGGTACTAGGATCACAGGAAGTGAAAGAGTAATTTGAAATAAAATAAACACTTTTTCTTTGTTCAATCTTGCTGCCAAAATTTAAAAATTTCTCAGTTTGGTACTAGGATCACAGGAAGGGAAAGAGTAATTTGAAATAAAATAAACACTTTTCCTTTGTTCAATCTTGCTGCCAAAATTTAAAAATTTCTCACTTTGGTGCTAGGATCACAGGAAGTGAAAGAGTAATTTGAAATAAAATAAACACTTTTCCTTTGTTCAATCTTGCTGCCAAAATTTAAAAATTTCTCACTTTGGTGCTAGGATCACAGGAAGTGAAAGAGTAATTTGAAATAAAATAAACACTTTTCCTTTGTTCAATCTTGCTGCCAAAATTTAAAAATTTCTCACTTTGGTGCTAGGATCACAGGAAGTGAAAGAGTAATTTGAAATAAAATAAACACTTTTCCTTTGTTCAATCTTGCTGCCAAAATTTAAAAATTTCTCACTTTGGTGCTAGGATCACAGGAAGTGAAAGAGTAATTTGAAATAAAATAAACACTTTTCCTTTGTTCAATCTTGCTGCCAAAATTTAAAAATTTCTCACTTTGGTGCTAGGATCACAGGAAGTGAAAGAGTAATTTGAAATAAAATAAACACTTTTTCTTTGTTCAATCTTGCTGCCAAAATTTAAAAATTTCTCACTTTGGTACTAGGATCACAGGAAGTGAAAGAGTAATTTGAAATAAAATAAACACTTTTTCTTTGTTCAATCTTGCTGCCAAAATTTAAAAATTTCTCACTTTGGTACTAGGATCACAGGAAGTGAAAGAGTAATTTGAAATAAAATAAACACTTTTTCTTTGTTCAATCTTGCTGCCAAAATTTAAAAATTTCTCAGTTTGGTACTAGGATCACAGGAAGTGAAAGAGTAATTTGAAATAAAATAAACACTTTTCCTTTGTTCAATCTTGCTGCCAAAATTTAAAAATTTCTCACTTTGGTGCTAGGATCACAGGAAGTGAAAGAGTAATTTGAAATAAAATAAACACTTTTTCTTTGTTCAATCTTGCTGCCAAAATTTAAAAATTTCTCAGTTTGGTACTAGGATCACAGGAAGTGAAAGAGTAATTTGAAATAAAATAAACACTTTTTCTTTGTTCAATCTTACTGCCAAAATTTAAAAATTTCTCACTTTGGTACTAGGATCACAGGAAGTGAAAGAGTAATTTGAAATAAAATAAACACTTTTTCTTTGTTCAATCTTGCTGCCAAAATTTAAAAATTTCTCAGTTTGGTACTAGGATCACAGGAAGTGAAAGAGTAATTTGAAATAAAATAAACACTTTTTCTTTGTTCAATCTTGCTGCCAAAATTTAAAAATTTCTCAGTTTGGTACTAGGATCACAGGAAGTGAAAGAGTAATTTGAAATAAAATAAACACTTTTCCTTTGTTCAATCTTGCTGCCAAAATTTAAAAATTTCTCACTTTGGTGCTAGGATCACAGGAAGTGAAAGAGTAATTTGAAATAAAATAAACACTTTTTCTTTGTTCAATCTTGCTGCCAAAATTTCAAAATTTCTCAGTTTGGTACTAGGATCACAGGAAGTGAAAGAGTAATTTGAAATAAAATAAACACTTTTTCTTTGTTCAATCTTGCTGCCAAAATTTAAAAATTTCTCAGTTTGGTACTAGGATCACAGGAAGTGAAAGAGTAATTTGAAATAAAATAAACACTTTTCCTTTGTTCAATCTTGCTGCCAAAATTTAAAAATTTCTCACTTTGGTGCTAGGATCACAGGAAGTGAAAGAGTAATTTGAAATAAAATAAACACTTTTTCTTTGTTCAATCTTGCTGCCAAAATTTAAAAATTTCTCAGTTTGGTACTAGGATCACAGGAAGTGAAAGAGTAATTTGAAATAAAATAAACACTTTTTCTTTGTTCAATCTTGCTGCCAAAATTTAAAAATTTCTCACTTTGGTACTAGGATCACAGGAAGTGAAAGAGTAATTTGAAATAAAATAAACACTTTTTCTTTGTTCAATCTTGCTGCCAAAATTTAAAAATTTCTCACTTTGGTACTAGGATCACAGGAAGTGAAAGAGTAATTTGAAATAAAATAAACACTTTTTCTTTGTTCAATCTTGCTGCCAAAATTTAAAAATTTCTCAGTTTGGTACTAGGATCACAGGAAGTGAAAGAGTAATTTGAAATAAAATAAACACTTTTCCTTTGTTCAATCTTGCTGCCAAAATTTAAAAATTTCTCACTTTGGTGCTAGGATCACAGGAAGTGAAAGAGTAATTTGAAATAAAATAAACACTTTTTCTTTGTTCAATCTTGCTGCCAAAATTTAAAAATTTCTCAGTTTGGTACTAGGATCACAGGAAGTGAAAGAGTAATTTGAAATAAAATAAACACTTTTCCTTTGTTCAATCTTGCTGCCAAAATTTAAAAATTTCTCACTTTGGTGCTAGGATCACAGGAAGTGAAAGAGTAATTTGAAATAAAATAAACACTTTTTCTTTGTTCAATCTTGCTGCCAAAATTTAAAAATTTCTCACTTTGGTACTAGGATCACAGGAAGTGAAAGAGTAATTTGAAATAAAATAAACACTTTTTCTTTGTTCAATCTTGCTGCCAAAATTTAAAAATTTCTCACTTTGGTACTAGGATCACAGGAAGTGAAAGAGTAATTTGAAATAAAATAAACACTTTTTCTTTGTTCAATCTTGCTGCCAAAATTTAAAAATTTCTCAGTTTGGTACTAGGATCACAGGAAGTGAAAGAGTAATTTGAAATAAAATAAACACTTTTCCTTTGTTCAATCTTGCTGCCAAAATTTAAAAATTTCTCACTTTGGTGCTAGGATCACAGGAAGTGAAAGAGTAATTTGAAATAAAATAAACACTTTTTCTTTGTTCAATCTTGCTGCCAAAATTTAAAAATTTCTCAGTTTGGTACTAGGATCACAGGAAGTGAAAGAGTAATTTGAAATAAAATAAACACTTTTCCTTTGTTCAATCTTGCTGCCAAAATTTAAAAATTTCTCACTTTGGTGCTAGGATCACAGGAAGTGAAAGAGTAATTTGAAATAAAATAAACACTTTTTCTTTGTTCAATCTTGCTGCCAAATTTTAAAAATTTCTCACTTTGGTACTAGGATCACAGGAAGTGAAAGAGTAATTTGAAATAAAATAAACACTTTTCCTTTGTTCAATCTTGCTGCCAAAATTTAAAAATTTCTCACTTTGGTGCTAGGATCACAGGAAGTGAAAGAGTAATTTGAAATAAAATAAACACTTTTCCTTTGTTCAATCTTGCTGCCAAAATTTAAAAATTTCTCAGTTTGGTACTAGGATCACAGGAAGTGAAAGAGTAATTTGAAATAAAATAAACACTTTTCCTTTGTTCAATCTTGCTGCCAAAATTTAAAAATTTCTCACTTTGGTGCTAGGATCACAGGAAGTGAAAGAGTAATTTGAAATAAAATAAACACTTTTCCTTTGTTCAATCTTGCTGCCAAAATTTAAAAATTTCTCACTTTGGTGCTAGGATCACAGGAAGTGAAAGAGTAATTTGAAATAAAATAAACACTTTTCCTTTGTTCAATCTTGCTGCCAAAATTTAAAAATTTCTCACTTTGGTGCTAGGATCACAGGAAGTGAAAGAGTAATTTGAAATAAAATAAACACTTTTTCTTTGTTCAATCTTGCTGCCAAAATTTAAAAATTTCTCAGTTTGGTACTAGGATCACAGGAAGTGAAAGAGTAATTTGAAATAAAATAAACACTTTTCCTTTGTTCAATTTTGCTGCCAAAATTTAAAAATTTCTCACTTTGGTGCTAGGATCACAGGAAGTGAAAGAGTAATTTGAAATAAAATAAACACTTTTTCTTTGTTCAATCTTGCTGCCAAAATTTAAAAATTTCTCAGTTTGGTACTAGGATCACATGAAGTGAAAGAGTAATTTGAAATAAAATAAACACTTTTTCTTTGTTCAATCTTGCTGCCAAAATTTAAAAATTTCTCAGTTTGGTACTAGGATCACAGGAAGTGAAAGAGTAATTTGAAATAAAATAAACACTTTTCCTTTGTTCAATCTTGCTGCCAAAATTTAAAAATTTCTCACTTTGGTGCTAGGATCACAGGAAGTGAAAGAGTAATTTGAAATAAAATAAACACTTTTTCTTTGTTCAATCTTGCTGCCAAAATTAAAAAATTTCTCACTTTGGTACTAGGATCACAGGAAGTGAAAGAGTAATTTGAAATAAAATAAACACTTTTTCTTTGTTCAATCTTGCTGCCAAAATTTAAAAATTTCTCAGTTTGGTACTAGGATCACAGGAAGTGAAAGAGTAATTTGAAATAAAATAAACACTTTTCCTTTGTTCAATCTTGCTGCCAAAATTTAAAAATTTCTCACTTTGGTGCTAGGATCACAGGAAGTGAAAGAGTAATTTGAAATAAAATAAACACTTTTCCTTTGTTCAATCTTGCTGCCAAAATTTAAAAATTTCTCAGTTTGGTACTAGGATCACAGGAAGTGAAAGAGTAATTTGAAATAAAATAAACACTTTTCCTTTGTTCAATCTTGCTGCCAAAATTTAAAAATTTCTCACTTTGGTGCTAGGATCACAGGAAGTGAAAGAGTAATTTGAAATAAAATAAACACTTTTCCTTTGTTCAATCTTGCTGCCAAAATTTAAAAATTTCTCACTTTGGTGCTAGGATCACAGGAAGTGAAAGAGTAATTTGAAATAAAATAAACACTTTTCCTTTGTTCAATCTTGCTGCCAAAATTTAAAAATTTCTCACTTTGGTGCTAGGATCACAGGAAGTGAAAGAGTAATTTGAAATAAAATAAACACTTTTTCTTTGTTCAATCTTGCTGCCAAAATTTAAAAATTTCTCAGTTTGGTACTAGGATCACAGGAAGTGAAAGAGTAATTTGAAATAAAATAAACACTTTTCCTTTGTTCAATTTTGCTGCCAAAATTTAAAAATTTCTCACTTTGGTGCTAGGATCACAGGAAGTGAAAGAGTAATTTGAAATAAAATAAACACTTTTTCTTTGTTCAATCTTGCTGCCAAAATTTAAAAATTTCTCAGTTTGGTACTAGGATCACATGAAGTGAAAGAGTAATTTGAAATAAAATAAACACTTTTTCTTTGTTCAATCTTGCTGCCAAAATTTAAAAATTTCTCACTTTGGTACTAGGATCACAGGAAGTGAAAGAGTAATTTGAAATAAAATAAACACTTTTTCTTTGTTCAATCTTGCTGCCAAAATTAAAAAATTTCTCACTTTGGTACTAGGATCACAGGAAGTGAAAGAGTAATTTGAAATAAAATAAACACTTTTTCTTTGTTCAATCTTGCTGCCAAAATTTAAAAATTTCTCACTTTGGTACTAGGATCACAGGAAGTGAAAGAGTAATTTGAAATAAAATAAACACTTTTTCTTTGTTCAATCTTGCTGCCAAAATTTAAAAATTTCTCAGTTTGGTACTAGGATCACAGGAAGTGAAAGAGTAATTTGAAATAAAATAAACACTTTTTCTTTGTTCAATCTTGCTGCCAAAATTTAAAAATTTCTCAGTTTGGTACTAGGATCACAGGAAGTGAAAGAGTAATTTGAAATAAAATAAACACTTTTTCTTTGTTCAATCTTGCTGCCAAAATTTAAAAATTTCTCACTTTGGTACTAGGATCACAGGAAGTGAAAGAGTAATTTGAAATAAAATAAACACTTTTTCTTTGTTCAATCTTGCTGCCAAAATTTAAAAATTTCTCAGTTTGGTACTAGGATCACAGGAAGTGAAAGAGTAATTTGAAATAAAATAAACACTTTTCCTTTGTTCAATCTTGCTGCCAAAATTTAAAAATTTCTCACTTTGGTGCTAGGATCACAGGAAGTGAAAGAGTAATTTGAAATAAAATAAACACTTTTTCTTTGTTCAATCTTGCTGCCAAAATTTAAAAATTTCTCAGTTTGGTACTAGGATCACAGGAAGTGAAAGAGTAATTTGAAATAAAATAAACACTTTTTCTTTGTTCAATCTTGCTGCCAAAATTTAAAAATTTCTCACTTTGGTGCTAGGATCACAGGAAGTGAAAGAGTAATTTGAAATAAAATAAACACTTTTTCTTTGTTCAATCTTGCTGCCAAAATTTAAAAATTTCTCAGTTTGGTACTAGGATCACAGGAAGTGAAAGAGTAATTTGAAATAAAATAAACACTTTTCCTTTGTTCAATCTTGCTGCCAAAATTTAAAAATTTCTCACTTTGGTGCTAGGATCACAGGAAGTGAAAGAGTAATTTGAAATAAAATAAACACTTTTTCTTTGTTCAATCTTGCTGCCAAAATTTAAAAATTTCTCACTTTGGTACTAGGATCACAGGAAGTGAAAGAGTAATTTGAAATAAAATAAATACTTTTTCTTTGTTCAATCTTGCTGCCAAAATTTAAAAATTTCTCAGTTTGGTACTAGGATCACAGGAAGTGAAAGAGTAATTTGAAATAAAATAAACACTTTTCCTTTGTTCAATCTTGCTGCCAAAATTTAAAAATTTCTCACTTTGGTGCTAGGATCACAGGAAGTGAAAGAGTAATTTGAAATAAAATAAACACTTTTTCTTTGTTCAATCTTGCTGCCAAAATTTAAAAATTTCTCAGTTTGGTACTAGGATCACAGGAAGTGAAAGAGTAATTTGAAATAAAATAAACACTTTTCCTTTGTTCAATCTTGCTGCCAAAATTTAAAAATTTCTCACTTTGGTGCTAGGATCACAGGAAGTGAAAGAGTAATTTGAAATAAAATAAACACTTTTTCTTTGTTCAATCTTGCTGCCAAAATTTAAAAATTTCTCAGTTTGGTACTAGGATCACAGGAAGTGAAAGAGTAATTTGAAATAAAATAAACACTTTTCCTTTGTTCAATCTTGCTGCCAAAATTTAAAAATTTCTCACTTTGGTGCTAGGATCACAGGAAGTGAAAGAGTAATTTGAAATAAAATAAACACTTTTTCTTTGTTCAATCTTGCTGCCAAAATTTAAAAATTTCTCAGTTTGGTACTAGGATCACAGGAAGTGAAAGAGTAATTTGAAATAAAATAAACACTTTTCCTTTGTTCAATCTTGCTGCCAAAATTTAAAAATTTCTCACTTTGGTACTAGGATCACAGGAAGTGAAAGAGTAATTTGAAATAAAATAAACACTTTTTCTTTGTTCAATCTTGCTGCCAAAATTTAAAAATTTCTCACTTTGGTACTAGGATCACAGGAAGTGAAAGAGTAATTTGAAATAAAATAAACACTTTTCCTTTGTTCAATCTTGCTGCCAAAATTTAAAAATTTCTCACTTTGGTGCTAGGATCACAGGAAGTGAAAGAGTAATTTGAAATAAAATAAACACTTTTTCTTTGTTCAATCTTGCTGCCAAAATTTAAAAATTTCTCAGTTTGGTACTAGGATCACAGGAAGTGAAAGAGTAATTTGAAATAAAATAAACACTTTTCCTTTGTTCAATCTTGCTGCCAAAATTTAAAAATTTCTCACTTTGGTGCTAGGATCACAGGAAGTGAAAGAGTAATTTGAAATAAAATAAACACTTTTTCTTTGTTCAATCTTGCTGCCAAAATTTAAAAATTTCTCAGTTTGGTACTAGGATCACATGAAGTGAAAGAGTAATTTGAAATAAAATAAACACTTTTTCTTTGTTCAATCTTGCTGCCAAAATTTAAAAATTTCTCACTTTGGTACTAGGATCACAGGAAGTGAAAGAGTAATTTGAAATAAAATAAACACTTTTTCTTTGTTCAATCTTGCTGCCAAAATTTAAAAATTTCTCACTTTGGTGCTAGGATCACAGGAAGTGAAAGAGTAATTTGAAATAAAATAAACACTTTTTCTTTGTTCAATCTTGCTGCCAAAATTTAAAAATTTCTCACTTTGGTACTAGGATCACAGGAAGTGAAAGAGTAATTTGAAATAAAATAAACACTTTTTCTTTGTTCAATCTTGCTGCCAAAATTTAAAAATTTCTCAGTTTGGTACTAGGATCACAGGAAGTGAAAGAGTAATTTGAAATAAAATAAACACTTTTTCTTTGTTCAATCTTGCTGCCAAAATTTAAAAATTTCTCACTTTGGTACTAGGATCACAGGAAGTGAAAGAGTAATTTGAAATAAAATAAACACTTTTTCTTTGTTCAATCTTGCTGCCAAAATTAAAAAATTTCTCACTTTGGTACTAGGATCACAGGAAGTGAAAGAGTAATTTGAAATAAAATAAACACTTTTTCTTTGTTCAATCTTGCTGCCAAAATTTAAAAATTTCTCAGTTTGGTACTAGGATCACAGGAAGTGAAAGAGTAATTTGAAATAAAATAAACACTTTTCCTTTGTTCAATCTTGCTGCCAAAATTTAAAAATTTCTCACTTTGGTGCTAGGATCACAGGAAGTGAAAGAGTAATTTGAAATAAAATAAACACTTTTTCTTTGTTCAATCTTGCTGCCAAAATTTAAAAATTTCTCAGTTTGGTACTAGGATCACAGGAAGTGAAAGAGTAATTTGAAATAAAATAAACACTTTTCCTTTGTTCAATCTTGCTGCCAAAATTTAAAAATTTCTCACTTTGGTGCTAGGATCACAGGAAGTGAAAGAGTAATTTGAAATAAAATAAACACTTTTTCTTTGTTCAATCTTGCTGCCAAAATTTAAAAATTTCTCACTTTGGTACTAGGATCACAGGAAGTGAAAGAGTAATTTGAAATAAAATAAACACTTTTCCTTTGTTCAATCTTGCTGCCAAAATTTAAAAATTTCTCACTTTGGTGCTAGGATCACAGGAAGTGAAAGAGTAATTTGAAATAAAATAAACACTTTTTCTTTGTTCAATCTTGCTGCCAAAATTTAAAAATTTCTCACTTTGGTACTAGGATCACAGGAAGTGAAAGAGTAATTTGAAATAAAATAAACACTTTTTCTTTGTTCAATCTTGCTGCCAAAATTTAAAAATTTCTCAGTTTGGTACTAGGATCACAGGAAGTGAAAGAGTAATTTGAAATAAAATAAACACTTTTTCTTTGTTCAATCTTGCTGCCAAAATTTAAAAATTTCTCACTTTGGTACTAGGATCACAGGAAGTGAAAGAGTAATTTGAAATAAAATAAATACTTTTTCTTTGTTCAATCTTGCTGCCAAAATTTAAAAATTTCTCAGTTTGGTACTAGGATCACAGGAAGTGAAAGAGTAATTTGAAATAAAATAAACACTTTTCCTTTGTTCAATCTTGCTGCCAAAATTTAAAAATTTCTCACTTTGGTGCTAGGATCACAGGAAGTGAAAGAGTAATTTGAAATAAAATAAACACTTTTTCTTTGTTCAATCTTGCTGCCAAAATTTAAAAATTTCTCAGTTTGGTACTAGGATCACAGGAAGTGAAAGAGTAATTTGAAATAAAATAAACACTTTTCCTTTGTTCAATCTTGCTGCCAAAATTTAAAAATTTCTCACTTTGGTGCTAGGATCACAGGAAGTGAAAGAGTAATTTGAAATAAAATAAACACTTTTTCTTTGTTCAATCTTGCTGCCAAAATTTAAAAATTTCTCACTTTGGTACTAGGATCACAGGAAGTGAAAGAGTAATTTGAAATAAAATAAACACTTTTCCTTTGTTCAATCTTGCTGCCAAAATTTAAAAATTTCTCACTTTGGTGCTAGGATCACAGGAAGTGAAAGAGTAATTTGAAATAAAATAAACACTTTTTCTTTGTTCAATCTTGCTGCCAAAATTTAAAAATTTCTCAGTTTGGTACTAGGATCACATGAAGTGAAAGAGTAATTTGAAATAAAATAAACACTTTTTCTTTGTTCAATCTTGCTGCCAAAATTTAAAAATTTCTCACTTTGGTACTAGGATCACAGGAAGTGAAAGAGTAATTTGAAATAAAATAAACACTTTTTCTTTGTTCAATCTTGCTGCCAAAATTTAAAAATTTCTCACTTTGGTACTAGGATCACAGGAAGTGAAAGAGTAATTTGAAATAAAATAAACACTTTTTCTTTGTTCAATCTTGCTGCCAAAATTTAAAAATTTCTCACTTTGGTACTAGGATCACAGGAAGTGAAAGAGTAATTTGAAATAAAATAAACACTTTTTCTTTGTTCAATCTTGCTGCCAAAATTTAAAAATTTCTCACTTTGGTACTAGGATCACAGGAAGTGAAAGAGTAATTTGAAATAAAATAAACACTTTTTCTTTGTTCAATCTTGCTGCCAAAATTTAAAAATTTCTCACTTTGGTACTAGGATCACAGGAAGTGAAAGAGTAATTTGAAATAAAATAAACACTTTTTCTTTGTTCAATCTTGCTGCCAAAATTTAAAAATTTCTCACTTTGGTACTAGGATCACAGGAAGTGAAAGAGTAATTTGAAATAAAATAAACACTTTTTCTTTGTTCAATCTTGCTGCCAAAATTTAAAAATTTCTCACTTTGGTACTAGGATCACAGGAAGTGAAAGAGTAATTTGAAATAAAATAAACACTTTTTCTTTGTTCAATCTTGCTGCCAAAATTTAAAAATTTCTCACTTTGGTACTAGGATCACAGGAAGTGAAAGAGTAATTTGAAATAAAATAAACACTTTTTCTTTGTTCAATCTTGCTGCCAAAATTTAAAAATTTCTCACTTTGGTACTAGGATCACAGGAAGTGAAAGAGTAATTTGAAATAAAATAAACACTTTTTCTTTGTTCAATCTTGCTGCCAAAATTTAAAAATTTCTCAGTTTGGTACTAGGATCACAGGAAGTGAAAGAGTAATTTGAAATAAAATAAACACTTTTTCTTTGTTCAATCTTGCTGCCAAAATTTAAAAATTTCTCACTTTGGTACTAGGATCACAGGAAGTGAAAGAGTAATTTGAAATAAAATAAACACTTTTTCTTTGTTCAATCTTGCTGCCAAAATTTAAAAATTTCTCACTTTGGTACTAGGATCACAGGAAGTGAAAGAGTAATTTGAAATAAAATAAACACTTTTTCTTTGTTCAATCTTGCTGCCAAAATTTAAAAATTTCTCACTTTGGTACTAGGATCACAGGAAGTGAAAGAGTAATTTGAAATAAAATAAACACTTTTTCTTTGTTCAATCTTGCTGCCAAAATTTAAAAATTTCTCACTGTGGTACTAGGATCACAGGAAGTGAAAGAGTAATTTGAAATAAAATAAACACTTTTTCTTTGTTCAATCTTGCTGCCAAAATTTAAAAATTTCTCACTGTGGTACTAGGATCACAGGAAGTGAAAGAGTAATTTGAAATAAAATAAACACTTTTTCTTTGTTCAATCTTGCTGCCAAAATTTAAAAATTTCTCACTTTGGTACTAGGATCACAGGAAGTGAAAGAGTAATTTGAAATAAAATAAACACTTTTTCTTTGTTCAATCTTGCTGCCAAAATTTAAAAATTTCTCACTTTGGTACTAGGATCACAGGAAGTGAAAGAGTAATTTGAAATAAAATAAACACTTTTTCTTTGTTCAATCTTGCTGCCAAAATTTAAAAATTTCTCACTGTGGTACTAGGATCACAGGAAGTGAAAGAGTAATTTGAAATAAAATAAACACTTTTTCTTTGTTCAATCTTGCTGCCAAAATTTAAAAATTTCTCAGTTTGGTACTAGGATCACAGGAAGTGAAAGAGTAATTTGAAATAAAATAAACACTTTTTCTTTGTTCAATCTTGCTGCCAAAATTTAAAAATTTCTCACTTTGGTACTAGGATCACAGGAAGTGAAAGAGTAATTTGAAATAAAATAAACACTTTTTCTTTGTTCAATCTTGCTGCCAAAATTTAAAAATTTCTCACTTTGGTACTAGGATCACAGGAAGTGAAAGAGTAATTTGAAATAAAATAAACACTTTTTCTTTGTTCAATCTTGCTGCCAAAATTTAAAAATTTCTCAGTTTGGTACTAGGATCACAGGAAGTGAAAGAGTAATTTGAAATAAAATAAACACTTTTTCTTTGTTCAATCTTGCTGCCAAAATTTAAAAATTTCTCACTTTGGTACTAGGATCACAGGAAGTGAAAGAGTAATTTGAAATAAAATAAACACTTTTTCTTTGTTCAATCTTGCTGCCAAAATTTAAAAATTTCTCACTTTGGTACTAGGATCACAGGAAGTGAAAGAGTAATTTGAAATAAAATAAACACTTTTTCTTTGTTCAATCTTGCTGCCAAAATTTAAAAATTTCTCACTTTGGTACTAGGATCACAGGAAGTGAAAGAGTAATTTGAAATAAAATAAACACTTTTTCTTTGTTCAATCTTGCTGCCAAAATTTAAAAATTTCTCAGTTTGGTACTAGGATCACAGGAAGTGAAAGAGTAATTTGAAATAAAATAAACACTTTTTCTTTGTTCAATCTTGCTGCCAAAATTTAAAAATTTCTCACTTTGGTACTAGGATCACAGGAAGTGAAAGAGTAATTTGAAATAAAATAAACACTTTTTCTTTGTTCAATCTTGCTGCCAAAATTTAAAAATTTCTCACTTTGGTACTAGGATCACAGGAAGTGAAAGAGTAATTTGAAATAAAATAAACACTTTTTCTTTGTTCAATCTTGCTGCCAAAATTTAAAAATTTCTCACTTTGGTACTAGGATCACAGGAAGTGAAAGAGTAATTTGAAATAAAATAAACACTTTTTCTTTGTTCAATCTTGCTGCCAAAATTTAAAAATTTCTCACTTTGGTACTAGGATCACAGGAAGTGAAAGAGTAATTTGAAATAAAATAAACACTTTTTCTTTGTTCAATCTTGCTGCCAAAATTTAAAAATTTCTCACTTTGGTACTAGGATCACAGGAAGTGAAAGAGTAATTTGAAATAAAATAAACACTTTTTCTTTGTTCAATCTTGCTGCCAAAATTTAAAAATTTCTCACTTTGGTACTAGGATCACAGGAAGTGAAAGAGTAATTTGAAATAAAATAAACACTTTTTCTTTGTTCAATCTTGCTGCCAAAATTTAAAAATTTCTCACTTTGGTACTAGGATCACAGGAAGTGAAAGAGTAATTTGAAATAAAATAAACACTTTTTCTTTGTTCAATCTTGCTGCCAAAATTTAAAAATTTCTCACTTTGGTACTAGGATCACAGGAAGTGAAAGAGTAATTTGAAATAAAATAAACACTTTTTCTTTGTTCAATCTTGCTGCCAAAATTTAAAAATTTCTCACTGTGGTACTAGGATCACAGGAAGTGAAAGAGTAATTTGAAATAAAATAAACACTTTTTCTTTGTTCAATCTTGCTGCCAAAATTTAAAAATTTCTCACTTTGGTACTAGGATCACAGGAAGTGAAAGAGTAATTTGAAATAAAATAAACACTTTTTCTTTGTTCAATCTTGCTGCCAAAATTTAAAAATTTCTCACTTTGGTACTAGGATCACAGGAAGTGAAAGAGTAATTTGAAATAAAATAAACACTTTTTCTTTGTTCAATCTTGCTGCCAAAATTTAAAAATTTCTCACTGTGGTACTAGGATCACAGGAAGTGAAAGAGTAATTTGAAATAAAATAAACACTTTTTCTTTGTTCAATCTTGCTGCCAAAATTTAAAAATTTCTCACTTTGGTACTAGGATCACAGGAAGTGAAAGAGTAATTTGAAATAAAATAAACACTTTTTCTTTGTTCAATCTTGCTGCCAAAATTTAAAAATTTCTCACTTTGGTACTAGGATCACAGGAAGTGAAAGAGTAATTTGAAATAAAATAAACACTTTTTCTTTGTTCAATCTTGCTGCCAAAATTTAAAAATTTCTCACTTTGGTACTAGGAGGAAGTGAAAGAGTAATTTGAAATAAAATAAACACTTTTTCTTTGTTCAATCTTGCTGCCAAAATTTAAAAATTTCTCACTTTGGTACTAGGATCACAGGAAGTGAAAGAGTAATTTGAAATAAAATAAACACTTTTTCTTTGTTCAATCTTGCTGCCAAAATTTAAAAATTTCTCACTTTGGTACTAGGATCACAGGAAGTGAAAGAGTAATTTGAAATAAAATAAACACTTTTTCTTTGTTCAATCTTGCTGCCAAAATTTAAAAATTTCTCACTTTGGTACTAGGATCACAGGAAGTGAAAGAGTAATTTGAAATAAAATAAACACTTTTTCTTTGTTCAATCTTGCTGCCAAAATTTAAAAATTTCTCACTTTGGTACTAGGATCACAGGAAGTGAAAGAGTAATTTGAAATAAAATAAACACTTTTTCTTTGTTCAATCTTGCTGCCAAAATTTAAAAATTTCTCACTTTGGTACTAGGATCACAGGAAGTGAAAGAGTAATTTGAAATAAAATAAACACTTTTTCTTTGTTCAATCTTGCTGCCAAAATTTAAAAATTTCTCACTTTGGTACTAGGATCACAGGAAGTGAAAGAGTAATTTGAAATAAAATAAACACTTTTTCTTTGTTCAATCTTGCTGCCAAAATTTAAAAATTTCTCACTTTGGTACTAGGATCACAGGAAGTGAAAGAGTAATTTGAAATAAAATAAACACTTTTTCTTTGTTCAATCTTGCTGCCAAAATTTAAAAATTTCTCACTTTGGTACTAGGATCACAGGAAGTGAAAGAGTAATTTGAAATAAAATAAACACTTTTTCTTTGTTCAATCTTGCTGCCAAAATTTAAAAATTTCTCACTTTGGTACTAGGATCACAGGAAGTGAAAGAGTAATTTGAAATAAAATAAACACTTTTTCTTTGTTCAATCTTGCTGCCAAAATTTAAAAATTTCTCACTTTGGTACTAGGATCACAGGAAGTGAAAGAGTAATTTGAAATAAAATAAACACTTTTTCTTTGTTCAATCTTGCTGCCAAAATTTAAAAATTTCTCACTTTGGTACTAGGATCACAGGAAGTGAAAGAGTAATTTGAAATAAAATAAACACTTTTTCTTTGTTCAATCTTGCTGCCAAAATTTAAAAATTTCTCACTTTGGTACTAGGATCACAGGAAGTGAAAGAGTAATTTGAAATAAAATAAACACTTTTTCTTTGTTCAATCTTGCTGCCAAAATTTAAAAATTTCTCACTTTGGTACTAGGATCACAGGAAGTGAAAGAGTAATTTGAAATAAAATAAACACTTTTTCTTTGTTCAATCTTGCTGCCAAAATTTAAAAATTTCTCACTTTGGTACTAGGATCACAGGAAGTGAAAGAGTAATTTGAAATAAAATAAACACTTTTTCTTTGTTCAATCTTGCTGCCAAAATTTAAAAATTTCTCACTTTGGTACTAGGATCACAGGAAGTGAAAGAGTAATTTGAAATAAAATAAACACTTTTTCTTTGTTCAATCTTGCTGCCAAAATTTAAAAATTTCTCACTTTGGTACTAGGATCACAGGAAGTGAAAGAGTAATTTGAAATAAAATAAACACTTTTTCTTTGTTCAATCTTGCTGCCAAAATTTAAAAATTTCTCACTTTGGTACTAGGATCACAGGAAGTGAAAGAGTAATTTGAAATAAAATAAACACTTTTTCTTTGTTCAATCTTGCTGCCAAAATTTAAAAATTTCTCACTTTGGTACTAGGATCACAGGAAGTGAAAGAGTAATTTGAAATAAAATAAACACTTTTTCTTTGTTCAATCTTGCTGCCAAAATTTAAAAATTTCTCACTTTGGTACTAGGATCACAGGAAGTGAAAGAGTAATTTGAAATAAAATAAACACTTTTTCTTTGTTCAATCTTGCTGCCAAAATTTAAAAATTTCTCACTTTGGTACTAGGATCACAGGAAGTGAAAGAGTAATTTGAAATAAAATAAACACTTTTTCTTTGTTCAATCTTGCTGCCAAAATTTAAAAATTTCTCACTTTGGTACTAGGATCACAGGAAGTGAAAGAGTAATTTGAAATAAAATAAACACTTTTTCTTTGTTCAATCTTGCTGCCAAAATTTAAAAATTTCTCACTTTGGTACTAGGATCACAGGAAGTGAAAGAGTAATTTGAAATAAAATAAACACTTTTTCTTTGTTCAATCTTGCTGCCAAAATTTAAAAATTTCTCACTTTGGTACTAGGATCACAGGAAGTGAAAGAGTAATTTGAAATAAAATAAACACTTTTTCTTTGTTCAATCTTGCTGCCAAAATTTAAAAATTTCTCACTTTGGTACTAGGATCACAGGAAGTGAAAGAGTAATTTGAAATAAAATAAACACTTTTTCTTTGTTCAATCTTGCTGCCAAAATTTAAAAATTTCTCACTTTGGTACTAGGATCACAGGAAGTGAAAGAGTAATTTGAAATAAAATAAACACTTTTTCTTTGTTCAATCTTGCTGCTAAAATTTAAAAATTTCTCACTTTGGTACTAGGATCACAGGAAGTGAAAGAGTAATTTGAAATAAAATAAACACTTTTTCTTTGTTCAATCTTGCTGCCAAAATTTAAAAATTTCTCACTTTGGTACTAGGATCACAGGAAGTGAAAGAGTAATTTGAAATAAAATAAACACTTTTTCTTTGTTCAATCTTGCTGCCAAAATTTAAAAATTTCTCACTTTGGTACTAGGATCACAGGAAGTGAAAGAGTAATTTGAAATAAAATAAACACTTTTTCTTTGTTCAATCTTGCTGCCAAAATTTAAAAATTTCTCACTTTGGTACTAGGATCACAGGAAGTGAAAGAGTAATTTGAAATAAAATAAACACTTTTTCTTTGTTCAATCTTGCTGCCAAAATTTAAAAATTTCTCACTTTGGTACTAGGATCACAGGAAGTGAAAGAGTAATTTGAAATAAAATAAACACTTTTTCTTTGTTCAATCTTGCTGCCAAAATTTAAAAATTTCTCACTTTGGTACTAGGATCACAGGAAGTGAAAGAGTAATTTGAAATAAAATAAACACTTTTTCTTTGTTCAATCTTGCTGCCAAAATTTAAAAATTTCTCACTTTGGTACTAGGATCACAGGAAGTGAAAGAGTAATTTGAAATAAAATAAACACTTTTTCTTTGTTCAATCTTGCTGCCAAAATTTAAAAATTTCTCACTTTGGTACTAGGATCACAGGAAGTGAAAGAGTAATTTGAAATAAAATAAACACTTTTTCTTTGTTCAATCTTGCTGCCAAAATTTAAAAATTTCTCACTTTGGTACTAGGATCACAGGAAGTGAAAGAGTAATTTGAAATAAAATAAACACTTTTTCTTTGTTCAATCTTGCTGCCAAAATTTAAAAAATTTCTCACTTTGGTACTAGGATCACAGGAAGTGAAAGAGTAATTTGAAATAAAATAAACACTTTTTCTTTGTTCAATCTTGCTGCCAAAATTTAAAAATTTCTCACTTTGGTACTAGGATCACAGGAAGTGAAAGAGTAATTTGAAATAAAATAAACACTTTTTCTTTGTTCAATCTTGCTGCCAAAATTTAAAAATTTCTCACTTTGGTACTAGGATCACAGGAAGTGAAAGAGTAATTTGAAATAAAATAAACACTTTTTCTTTGTTCAACCTTGCTGCCAAAATTTAAAAATTTCTCAGTTTGGTACTAGGATCACAGGAAGTGAAAGAGTAATTTGAAATAAAATAAACACTTTTTCTTTGTTCAATCTTGCTGCCAAAATTTAAAAAATTTCTCACTTTGGTACTAGGATCACAGGAAGTGAAAGAGTAATTTGAAATAAAATAAACACTTTTTCTTTGTTCAATCTTGCTGCCAAAATTTAAAAATTTCTCACTTTGGTACTAGGATCACAGGAAGTGAAAGAGTAATTTGAAATAAAATAAACACTTTTTCTTTGTTCAACTCTTGCTGCCAAAATTTAAAATTTCTCACTTTGGTACTAGGATCACAGGAAGTGAAAGAGTAATTTGAAATAAAATAAACACTTTTTCTTTGTTCAATCTTGCTGCCAAAATTTAAAAATTTCTCACTTTGGTACTAGGATCACAGGAAGTGAAAGAGTAATTTGAAATAAAATAAACACTTTTTCTTTGTTCAATCTTGCTGCCAAAATTTAAAAATTTCTCACTTTGGTACTAGGATCACAGGAAGTGAAAGAGTAATTTGAAATAAAATAAACACTTTTTCTTTGTTCAATCTTGCTGCCAAAATTTAAAAATTTCTCACTTTGGTACTAGGATCACAGGAAGTGAAAGAGTAATTTGAAATAAAATAAACACTTTTTCTTTGTTCAATCTTGCTGCCAAAATTTAAAAATTTCTCACTGTGGTACTAGGATCACAGGAAGTGAAAGAGTAATTTGAAATAAAATAAACACTTTTTCTTTGTTCAACCTTGCTGCCAAAATTTAAAAATTTCTCACTTTGGTACTAGGATCACAGGAAGTGAAAGAGTAATTTGAAATAAAATAAACACTTTTTCTTTGTTCAATCTTGCTGCCAAAATTTAAAAATTTCTCACTTTGGTACTAGGATCACAGGAAGTGAAAGAGTAATTTGAAATAAAATAAACACTTTTTCTTTGTTCAATCTTGCTGCCAAAATTTAAAAATTTCTCACTGTGGTACTAGGATCACAGGAAGTGAAAGAGTAATTTGAAATAAAATAAACACTTTTTCTTTGTTCAATCTTGCTGCCAAAATTTAAAAATTTCTCACTTTGGTACTAGGATCACAGGAAGTGAAAGAGTAATTTGAAATAAAATAAACACTTCTTCTTTGTTCAATCTTGCTGCCAAAATTTAAAAATTTCTCACTTTGGTACTAGGATCACAGGAAGTGAAAGAGTAATTTGAAATAAAATAAACACTTTTTCTTTGTTCAATCTTGCTGCCAAAATTGAAAAAATTTCTCACTTTGGTACTAAGGATCACAGGAAGTGAAAGAGTAATTTGAAATAAAATAAACACTTTTTCGTTGTTCAATCTTGCTGCCAAAATTTAAAAATTTCTCAGTTTGGTACTAGGATCACAGGAAGTGAAAGGAGTAAATTTGAAATAAAATAAACACTTTTTCTTTGTTCAATCTTGCTGCCAAAATTTAAAAATTTCTCAGTTTGGTACTAGGATCACAGGAAGTGAAAGAGTAATTTGAAATAAAATAAACACTTTTTCTTTGTTCAATCTTGCTGCCAAAATTTAAAAATTTCTCAGTTTGGTACTAGGATCACAGGAAGTGAAAGAGTAATTTGAAATAAAATAAAACACTTTTTCTTTGTTCAATCTTGCTGCCAAAATTTAAAAATTTCTCACTTTGGTACTAGGATCACAGGAAGTGAAAGAGTAATTTGAAATAAAATAAACACTTTTTCTTTGTTCAATCTTGCTGCCAAAATTTAAAAATTTCTCACTTTGGTACTAGGATCACAGGAAGTGAAAGAGTAATTTGAAATAAAATAAAACACTTTTTCTTTGTTCAATCTTGCTGCCAAAATTTAAAAATTTTCTCACTTTGGTACTAGGATCACAGGAAGTGAAAGAGTAATTTGAAATAAAATAAACACTTTTTCTTTGTTCAATCTTGCTGCCAAAAATTTAAAAATTTCTCACTTTGGTACTAGGATCACAGGAAGTGAAAGAGTAATTTGAAATAAAATAAACACTTTTTCTTTGTTCAATCTTGCTGCCAAAATTTAAAAATTTCTCACTTTGGTACTAGGATCACAGGAAGTGAAAGAGTAATTTGAAATAAAATAAACACTTTTTCTTTGTTCAATCTTGCTGCCAAAATTTAAAAATTTTCTCACTTTGGTACTAGGATCACAGGAAGTGAAAGAGTAATTTGAAATAAAATAAACACTTTTTCTTTGTTCAATCTTGCTGCCAAAATTTAAAAATTTCTCACTTTGGTACTAGGATCACAGGAAGTGAAAGAGTAATTTGAAATAAAATAAACACTTTTTCTTTGTTCAATCTTGCTGCCAAAATTTAAAAATTTCTCACTGTGGTACTAGGATCACAGGAAGTGAAAGAGTAATTTGAAATAAAATAAACACTTTTTCTTTGTTCAACCTTGCTGCCAAAATTTAAAAAATTTCTCACTTTGGTACTTAGGATCACAGGAAGTGAAAGAGTAATTTGAAATAAAATAAACACTTTTTCTTTGTTCAATCTTGCTGCCAAAATTTAAAAATTTCTCACTTTGGTACTAGGATCACAGGAAGTGAAAGAGTAATTTGAAATAAAATAAACACTTTTTCTTTGTTCAATCTTGCTGCCAAAATTTAAAAATTTCTCACTGTGGTACTAGGATCACAGGAAGTGAAAGAGTAATTTGAAATAAAATAAACACTTTTTCTTTGTTCAATCTTGCTGCCAAAATTTAAAAATTTCTCACTTTGGTACTAGGATCACAGGAAGTGAAAGAGTAATTTGAAATAAAATAAACACTTTTTCTTTGTTCAATCTTGCTGCCAAAATTTAAAAATTTCTCACTTTGGTACTAGGATCACAGGAAGTGAAAGAGTAATTTGAAATAAAATAAACACTTTTTCTTTGTTCAATCTTGCTGCCAAAATTTAAAAATTTCTCACTTTGGTACTAGGATCACAGGAAGTGAAAGAGTAATTTGAAATAAAATAAACACTTTTTCTTTGTTCAATCTTGCTGCCAAAATTTAAAAATTTCTCACTTTGGTACTAGGATCACAGGAAGTGAAAGAGTAATTTGAAATAAAATAAACACTTTTTCTTTGTTCAATCTTGCTGCCAAAATTTAAAAATTTCTCACTTTGGTACTAGGATCACAGGAAGTGAAAGAGTAATTTGAAATAAAATAAACACTTTTTCTTTGTTCAATCTTGCTGCCAAAATTTAAAAATTTCTCACTTTGGTACTAGGATCACAGGAAGTGAAAGAGTAATTTGAAATAAAATAAACACTTTTTCTTTGTTCAATCTTGCTGCCAAAATTTAAAAATTTCTCACTTTGGTACTAGGATCACAGGAAGTGAAAGAGTAATTTGAAATAAAATAAACACTTTTTCTTTGTTCAATCTTGCTGCCAAAATTTAAAAATTTCTCACTTTGGTACTAGGATCACAGGAAGTGAAAGAGTAATTTGAAATAAAATAAACACTTTTTCTTTGTTCAATCTTGCTGCCAAAATTTAAAAATTTCTCACTGTGGTACTAGGATCACAGGAAAGTGAAAGAGTAATTTGAAATAAAATAAACACTTTTTCTTTGTTTCAACCTTGCTGCCAAAATTTAAAAATATCTCACTTTGGTACTAGGAACACAGGAAGTGAAAGAGTAATTTGAAATAAAATAAACACTTTTTTCTTTGTTCAATCTTGCTGCCAAAATTTAAAAATTTCTCACTTTGGTACTAGGATCACAGGAAGTGAAAGAGTAATTTGAAATAAAATAAACACTTTTTCTTTGTTCAATCTTGCTGCCAAAATTTAAAAATTTCTCAGTTTGGTACTAGGATCACAGGAAGTGAAAAGAGTAATTTGAAATAAAAATAAACACTTTTTCTTTGTTCAATCTTGCTGCCAAAATTTAAAAATTTCTCACTTTGGTACTAGGATCACAGGAAGTGAAAGAGTAATTTGAAATAAAATAAACACATTTTCTTTGTTCAATCTTGCTGCCAAAATTTAAAAATTTCTCACTTTGGTACTAGGATCACAGGAAGTGAAAGAGTAATTTGAAATAAAATAAACACTTTTTTCTTTGTTCAATCTTGCTGCCAAAATTTAAAAATTTCTCACTTTGGTACTAGGATCACAGGAAGTGAAAGAGTAATTTGAAATAAAATAAACACTTTTTCTTTGTTCAATCTTGCTGCCAAAATTTAAAAATTTCTCACTTTGGTACTAGGATCACAGGAAGTGAAAGAGTAATTTGAAATAAAATAAACACTTTTTCTTTGTTCAATCTTGCTGCCAAAATTTAAAAATTTCTCACTTTGGTACTAGGATCACAGGAAGTGAAAGAGTAATTTGAAATAAAATAAACACTTTTTCTTTGTTCAATCTTGCTGCCAAAATTTAAAAATTTCTCACTTTGGTACTAGGATCACAGGAAGTGAAAGAGTAATTTGAAATAAAATAAACACTTTTTCTTTGTTCAATCTTGCTGCCAAAATTTAAAAATTTCTCACTTTGGTACTAGGATCACAGGAAGTGAAAGAGTAATTTGAAATAAAATAAACACTTTTTCTTTGTTCAATCTTGCTGCCAAAATTAAAAAATTTCTCTCTTTGGTACTAGGATCACAGGAAGTGAAAGAGTAATTTGAAATAAAATAAACACTTTTTCTTTGTTCAATCTTGCTGCCAAAATTTAAAAATTTCTCACTTTGGTACTAGGATCACAGGTAGTGAAAGAGTAATTTGAAATAAAATAAACACTTTTTCTTTGTTCAATCTTGCTGCCAAAATTTAAAAATTTCTCACTGTGGTACTAGGATCACAGGAAGTGAAAGAGTAATTTGAAATAAAATAAACACTTTTTCTTTGTTCAATCTTGCTGCCAAAATTTAAAAATTTCTCACTTTGGTACTAGGATCACAGGAAGTGAAAGAGTAATTTGAAATAAAATAAACACTTTTTCTTTGTTCAATCTTGCTGCCAAAATTTAAAAATTTCTCACTTTGGTACTAGGATCACAGGAAGTGAAAGAGTAATTTGAAATAAAATAAACACTTTTTCTTTGTTCAATCTTGCTGCCAAAATTTAAAAATTTCTCACTTTGGTACTAGGATCACAGGAAGTGAAAGAGTAATTTTAAATAAAATAAACACTTTTTCTTTGTTCAATCTTGCTGCCAAAATTTAAAAATTTCTCACTTTGGTACTAGGATCACAGGAAGTGAAAGAGTAAATTTGAAATAAAATAAACACTTTTTCTTTGTTCAATCTTGCTGCCAAAATTTAAAAATTTCTCACTTTGGTACTAGGATCACAGGAAGTGAAAGAGTAATTTGAAATAAAATAAACACTTTTTCTTTGTTCAATCTTGCTGCCAAAATTTAAAATTTCTCACTTTGGTACTAGGATCACAGGAAGTGAAAGAGTAATTTGAAATAAAATAAACACTTTTTCGTTGTTCAATCTTGCTGCCAAAATTTAAAAATTTCTCACTTTGGTACTAGGATCACAGGAAGTGAAAGAGTAATTTGAAATAAATAAACACTTTTTCTTTGTTCAATCTTGCTGCCAAAATTTAAAAATTTCTCACTTTGGTACTAGGATCACAGGAAGTGAAAGAGTAATTTGAAATAAAATAAACACTTTTTCTTTGTTCAATCTTGCTGCCCAAAATTTAAAAATTTCTCACTTTGGTACTAGGATCACAGGAAGTGAAAGAGTAATTTGAAATAAAATAAACACTTTTTCTTTGTTCAATCTTGCTGCCAAAATTTAAAAATTTCTCACTTTGGTACTAGGATCACAGGAAGTGAAAGAGTAATTTGAAATAAAATAAACACTTTTTCTTTGTTCAATCTTGCTGCCAAAATTTAAAAATTTCTCACTTTGGTACTAGGATCACAGGAAGTGAAAGAGTAATTTGAAATAAAATAAACACTTTTTCTTTGTTCAATCTTGCTGCCAAAATTTAAAAATTTCTCACTTTGGTACTAGGATCACAGGAAGTGAAAGAGTAATTTGAAATAAAATAAACACTTTTTCTTTGTTCAATCTTGCTGCCAAAATTTAAAAATTTCTCACTTTGGTACTAGGATCACAGGAAGTGAAAGAGTAATTTGAAATAAAATAAACACTTTTTCTTTGTTCAATCTTGCTGCCAAAATTTAAAAATTTCTCACTTTGGTACTAGGATCACAGGAAGTGAAAGAGTAATTTGAAATAAAATAAACACTTTTTCTTTGTTCAATCTTGCTGCCAAAATTTAAAAATTTCTCACTTTTGGTACTAGGATCACAGGAAGTGAAAGAGTAATTTGAAATAAAATAAACACTTTTTCTTTGTTCAATCTTGCTGCCAAAATTTAAAAATTTCTCACTTTGGTACTAGGATCACAGGAAGTGAAAGAGTAATTTGAAATAAAATAAACACTTTTTCTTTGTTCAATCTTGCTGCCAAAATTTAAAAATTTCTCACTTTTGGTACTAGGATCACAGGAAGTGAAAGAGTAATTTGAAATAAAATAAACACTTTTTCTTTGTTCAATCTTGCTGCCAAAATTTAAAAATTTCTCACTTTGGTACTAGGATCACAGGAAGTGAAAGAGTAATTTGAAATAAAATAAACACTTTTTCTTTGTTCAATCTTGCTGCCAAAATTTAAAAATTTCTCACTTTGGTACTAGGATCACAGGAAGTGAAAGAGTAATTTGAAATAAAATAAAACACTTTTTCTTTGTTCAATCTTGCTGCCAAAAATTTAAAAATTTTCTCACTTTGGTACTAGGATCACAGGAAGTGAAAGAGTAATTTGAAATAAAATAAACACTTTTTCTTTGTTCAATCTTGCTGCCAAAATTTAAAAATTTCTCACTTTGGTACTAGGATCACAGGAAGTGAAAGAGTAATTTGAAATAAAATAAACACTTTTTCTTTGTTCAATCTTGCTGCCAAAATTTAAAAATTTCTCACTTTGGTACTAGGATCACAGGAAGTGAAAGAGTAATTTGAAATAAAATAAACACTTTTTCTTTGTTCAATCTTGCTGCCAAAATTTAAAAATTTCTCACTTTGGTACTAGGATCACAGGAAGTGAAAGAGTAATTTGAAATAAAATAAACACTTTTTCTTTGTTCAATCTTGCTGCCAAAATTTAAAAATTTCTCACTTTGGTACTAGGATCACAGGAAGTGAAAGAGTAATTTGAAATAAAATAAACACTTTTTCATTGTTCAATCTTGCTGCCAAAATTTAAAAATTTCTCACTTTGGTACTAGGATCACAGGAAGTGAAAGAGACTAGGATCACAGGAAGGTGAAAGAGTATTTGAAATAAATTAAAACACTTTTTCTTTGTTCAATCTTCTGCCAAAATTTAAAAATTTCTCACTTTGGTACTAGGATCACAGGAAGTGAAAGAGTAATTTGAAATAAAATAAACACTTTTTCTTTGTTCAATCTTGCTGCCAAAATTTAAAAATTTCTCACTTTGGTACTAGGATCACAGGAAGTGAAAGAGTAATTTGAAATAAAATAAACACTTTTTCTTTGTTCAATCTTGCTGCCAAAATTTAAAAATTTCTCACTTTGGTACTAGGATCACAGGAAGTGAAAGAGGTAATTTGAAATAAAATAAACACTTTTTCTTTGTTCAATCTTGCTGCCAAAATTTAAAAATTTCTCACTTTGGTACTAGGATCACAGGAAGTGAAAGAGTAATTTGAAATAAAATAAACACTTTTTCTTTGTTCAATCTTGCTGCCAAAATTTAAAAATTTCTCACTTTGGTACTAGGATCACAGGAAGTGAAAGAGTAATTTGAAATAAAATAAACACTTTTTCTTTGTTCAATCTTGCTGCCAAAATTTAAAAATTTCTCACTTTGGTACTAGGATCACAGGAAGTGAAAGAGTAATTTGAAATAAAATAAACACTTTTTCTTTGTTCAATCTTGCTGCCAAAATTTAAAAATTTCTCACTTTGGTACTAGGATCACAGGAAGTGAAAGAGTAATTTGAAATAAATAAACACTTTTTCTTTGTTCAATCTTGCTGCCAAAATTTAAAAATTTCTCACTTTGGTACTAGGATCACAGGAAGTGAAAGAGTAATTTGAAATAAAATAAACACTTTTTCTTTGTTCAATCTTGCTGCCAAAATTTAAAAATTTCTCACTTTGGTACTAGGATCACAGGAAGTGAAAGAGTAATTTGAAATAAAATAAACACTTTTTCTTTGTTCAATCTTGCTGCCAAAATTTAAAAATTTCTCACTTTGGTACTAGGATCACAGGAAGTGAAAGAGTAATTTGAAATAAAATAAACACTTTTCTTTGTTCAATCTTGCTGCCAAAATTTAAAAATTCTCACTTTGGTACTAGGATCACAGGAAGTGAAAGAGTAATTTGAAATAAAATAAACACTTTTTCTTTGTTCAATCTTGCTGCCAAAATTTAAAAATTTCTCACTTTGGTACTAGGATCACAGGAAGTGAAAGAGTAATTTGAAATAAAATAAACACTTTTTCTTTGTTCAATCTTGCTGCCAAAATTTAAAAATTTCTCACTTTGGTACTAGGATCACAGGAAGTGAAAGAGTAATTTGAAATAAAATAAACACTTTTTCTTTGTTCAATCTTGCTGCCAAAATTTAAAAATTTCTCACTTTGGTACTAGGATCACAGGAAGTGAAAGAGTAATTTGAAATAAAATAAACACTTTTTCTTTGTTCAATCTTGCTGCCAAAATTTAAAAATTTCTCACTTTGGTACTAGGATCACAGGAAGTGAAAGAGTAATTTGAAATAAAATAAACACTTTTTCTTTGTTCAATCTTGCTGCCAAAATTTAAAAATTTCTCACTTTGGTACTAGGATCACAGGAAGTGAAAGAGTAATTTGAAATAAAATAAACACTTTTTCTTTGTTCAATCTTGCTGCCAAAATTTAAAAATTTCTCACTTTGGTACTAGGATCACAGGAAGTGAAAGAGTAATTTGAAATAAAATAAACACTTTTTCTTTGTTCAATCTTGCTGCCAAAATTTAAAAATTTCTCACTTTGGTACTAGGATCACAGGAAGTGAAAGAGTAATTTGAAATAAAATAAACACTTTTTCTTTGTTCAATCTTGCTGCCAAATTTAAAAATTTCTCACTTTGGTACTAGGATCACAGGAAGTGAAAGAGTAATTTGAAATAAAATAAACACTTTTTCTTTGTTCAATCTTGCTGCCAAAATTTAAAAATTTCTCACTTTGGTACTAGGATCACAGGAAGTGAAAGAGTAATTTGAAATAAAATAAACACTTTTTCTTTGTTCAATCTTTGCTGCCAAAATTTAAAAATTTCTCACTTTGGTACTAGGATCACAGGAAGTGAAAGAGTAATTTGAAATAAAATAAACACTTTTTCTTTGTTCAATCTTGCTGCCAAAATTTAAAAATTTCTCACTTTGGTACTAGGATCACAGGAAGTGAAAGAGTAATTTGAAATAAAATAAACACTTTTTCTTTGTTCAATCTTGCTGCCAAAATTTAAAAATTTCTCACTTTGGTACTAGGATCACAGGAAGTGAAAGAGTAATTTGAAATAAAATAAACACTTTTTCTTTGTTCAATCTTGCTGCCAAAATTTAAAAATTTCTCACTTTGGTACTAGGATCACAGGAAGTGAAAGAGTAATTTGAAATAAAATAAACACTTTTTCTTTGTTCAATCTTGCTGCCAAAATTTAAAAATTTCTCACTTTGGTACTAGGATCACAGGAAGTGAAAGAGTAATTTGAAATAAAATAAACACTTTTTCTTTTGTTCAATCTTGCTGCCAAAATTTAAAAATTTCTCAATTGGTACTAGGATCACAGGAAGTGAAAGAGTAATTTGAAATAAAATAAACACTTTTTCTTTGTTCAATCTTGCTGCCAAAATTTAAAAATTTCTCACTTTGGTACTAGGATCACAGGAAGTGAAAGAGTAATTTGAAATAAAATAAACACTTTTTCTTTGTTCAATCTTGCTGCCAAAATTTAAAAATTTCTCACTTTGGTACTAGGATCACAGGAAGTGAAAGAGTAATTTGAAATAAAATAAACACTTTTTCTTTGTTCAATCTTGCTGCCAAAATTTAAAAATTTCTCACTTTGGTACTAGGATCACAGGAAGTGAAAGAGTAATTTGAAATAAAATAAACACTTTTTCTTTGTTCAATCTTGCTGCCAAAATTTAAAAATTTCTCACTTTGGTACTAGGATCACAGGAAGTGAAAGAGTAATTTGAAATAAAATAAACACTTTTTCTTTGTTCAATCTTGCTGCCAAAATTTAAAAATTTCTCACTTTGGTACTAGGATCACAGGAAGTGAAAGAGTAATTTGAAATAAAATAAACACTTTTTCTTTGTTCAATCTTGCTGCCAAAATTTAAAAATTTCTCACTTTGGTACTAGGATCACAGGAAGTGAAAGAGTAATTTGAAATAAAATAAACACTTTTTCTTTGTTCAATCTTGCTGCCAAAATTTAAAAATTTCTCACTTTGGTACTAGGATCACAGGAAGTGAAAGAGTAATTTGAAATAAAATAAACACTTTTTCTTTGTTCAATCTTGCTGCCAAAATTTAAAAATTTCTCACTTTGGTACTAGGATCACAGGAAGTGAAAGAGTAATTTGAAATAAAATAAACACTTTTTCTTTGTTCAATCTTGCTGCCAAAATTTAAAAATTTCTCACTTTGGTACTAGGATCACAGGAAGTGAAAGAGTAATTTGAAATAAAATAAACACTTTTTCTTTGTTCAATCTTGCCTGCCAAAATTTAAAAATTTCTCACTTTGGTACTAGGATCACAGGAAGTGAAAGAGTAATTTGAAATAAAATAAACACTTTTTCTTTGTTCAATCTTGCTGCCAAAATTTAAAAATTTCTCACTTTGGTACTAGGATCACAGGAAGTGAAAGAGTAATTTGAAATAAAATAAACACTTTTTCTTTGTTCAATCTTGCTGCCAAAATTTAAAATTTCTCACTTTGGTACTAGGATCACAGGAAGTGAAAGAGTAATTTGAAATAAAATAAACACTTTTTCTTTGTTCAATCTTGCTGCCAAAATTTAAAAATTTCTCACTTTGGTACTAGGATCACAGGAAGTGAAAGAGTAATTTGAAATAAAATAAACACTTTTTCTTTGTTCAATCTTGCTGCCAAAATTTAAAAATTTCTCACTTTGGTACTAGGATCACAGGAAGTGAAAGAGTAATTTGAAATAAAATAAACACTTTTTCTTTGTTCAATCTTGCTGCCAAAATTTAAAAATTTCTCACTTTGGTACTAGGATCACAGGAAGTGAAAGAGTAATTTGAAATAAAATAAACACTTTTTCTTTGTTCAATCTTGCTGCCAAAATTTAAAAATTTCTCACTTTGGTACTAGGATCACAGGAAGTGAAAGAGTAATTTGAAATAAAATAAACACTTTTTCTTTGTTCAATCTTGCTGCCAAAATTTAAAAATTTCTCACTTTGGTACTAGGATCACAGGAAGTGAAAGAGTAATTTGAAATAAAATAAACACTTTTTCTTTGTTCAATCTTGCTGCCAAAATTTAAAAATTTCTCACTTTGGTACTAGGATCACAGGAAGTGAAAGAGTAATTTGAAATAAAATAAACACTTTTCTTTGTTCAATCTTGCTGCCAAAATTTAAAAATTTCTCACTTTGGTACTAGGATCACAGGAAGTGAAAGAGTAATTTGAAATAAAATAAACACTTTTTCTTTGTTCAATCTTGCTGCCAAAATTTAAAAATTTCTCACTTTGGTACTAGGATCACAGGAAGTGAAAGAGTAATTTGAAATAAAATAAACACTTTTTCTTTGTTCAATCTTGCTGCCAAAATTTAAAAATTTCTCACTTTGGTACTAGGATCACAGGAAGTGAAAGAGTAATTTGAAATAAAATAAACACTTTTTCTTTGTTCAATCTTGCTGCCAAAATTTAAAAATTTCTCACTTTGGTACTAGGATCACAGGAAGTGAAAGAGTAATTTGAAATAAAATAAACACTTTTTCTTTGTTCAATCTTGCTGCCAAAATTTAAAAATTTCTCACTTTGGTACTAGGATCACAGGAAGTGAAAGAGTAATTTGAAATAAAATAAACACTTTTTCTTTGTTCAATCTTGCTGCCAAAATTTAAAATTTCTCACTTTGGTACTAGGATCACAGGAAGTGAAAGAGTAATTTGAAATAAAATAAACACTTTTTCTTTGTTCAATCTTGCTGCCAAAATTTAAAAATTTCTCACTTTGGTACTAGGATCACAGGAAGTGAAAGAGTAATTTGAAATAAAATAAACACTTTTTCTTTGTTCAATCTTGCTGCCAAAATTTAAAAAATTTCTCACTTTGGTACTAGGATCACAGGAAGTGAAAGAGTAATTTGAAATAAAATAAACACTTTTTCTTTGTTCAATCTTGCTGCCAAAATTTAAAAATTTCTCACTTTGGTACTAGGATCACAGGAAGTGAAAGAGTAATTTGAAATAAAATAAACACTTTTTCTTTGTTCAATCTTGCTGCCAAAATTTAAAAATTTCTCACTTTGGTACTAGGATCACAGGAAGTGAAAGAGTAATTTGAAATAAAATAAACACTTTTTCTTTGTTCAATCTTGCTGCCAAAATTTAAAAATTTCTCACTTTGGTACTAGGATCACAGGAAGTGAAAGAGTAATTTGAAATAAAATAAACACTTTTTCTTTGTTCAATCTTGCTGCCAAAATTTAAAAATTTCTCACTTTGGTACTAGGATCACAGGAAGTGAAAGAGTAATTTGAAATAAAATAAACACTTTTTCTTTGTTCAATCTTGCTGCCAAAATTTAAAAATTTCTCACTTTGGTACTAGGATCACAGGAAGTGAAAGAGTAATTTGAAATAAAATAAACACTTTTTCTTTGTTCAATCTTGCTGCCAAAATTTAAAAATTTCTCACTTTGGTACTAGGATCACAGGAAGTGAAAGAGTAATTTGAAATAAAATAAACACTTTTTCTTTGTTCAATCTTGCTGCCAAAATTTAAAAATTTCTCACTTTGGTACTAGGATCACAGGAAGTGAAAGAGTAATTTGAAATAAAATAAACACTTTTTCTTTGTTCAATCTTGCTGCCAAAATTTAAAAAATTTCTCACTTTGGTACTAGGATCACAGGAAGTGAAAGAGTAATTTGAAATAAAATAAACACTTTTTCTTTGTTCAATCTTGCTGCCAAAATTTAAAAATTTCTCACTTTGGTACTAGGATCACAGGAAGTGAAAGAGTAATTTGAAATAAAATAAACACTTTTTCTTTGTTCAATCTTGCTGCCAAAATTTAAAAATTTCTCACTTTGGTACTAGGATCACAGGAAGTGAAAGAGTAATTTGAAATAAAATAAACACTTTTTCTTTGTTCAATCTTGCTGCCAAAATTTAAAAATTTCTCACTTTGGTACTAGGATCACAGGAAGTGAAAGAGTAATTTGAAATAAAATAAACACTTTTTCTTTGTTCAATCTTGCTGCCAAAATTTAAAAATTTCTCACTTTGGTACTAGGATCACAGGAAGTGAAAGAGTAATTTGAAATAAAATAAACACTTTTTCTTTGTTCAATCTTGCTGCCAAAATTTAAAAATTTCTCACTTTGGTACTAGGATCACAGGAAGTGAAAGAGTAATTTGAAATAAAATAAACACTTTTTCTTTGTTCAATCTTGCTGCCAAAATTTAAAAATTTCTCACTTTGGTACTAGGATCACAGGAAGTGAAAGAGTAATTTGAAATAAAATAAACACTTTTTCTTTGTTCAATCTTGCTGCCAAAATTTAAAAATTTCTCACTTTGGTACTAGGATCACAGGAAGTGAAAGAGTAATTTGAAATAAAATAAACACTTTTTCTTTGTTCAATCTTGCTGCCAAAATTTAAAAATTTCTCAGTTTGGTACTAGGATCACAGGAAGTGAAAGAGTAATTTGAAATAAAATAAACACTTTTTCTTTGTTCAATCTTCCTGCCAAAATTTAAAAATTTCTCACTTTGGTACTAGGATCACAGGAAGTGAAAGAGTAATTTGAAATAAAATAAACACTTTTTCTTTGTTCAATCTTGCTGCCAAAATTTAAAAATTTCTCACTTTGGTACTAGGATCACAGGAAGTGAAAGAGTAATTTGAAATAAAATAAACACTTTTTCTTTGTTCAATCTTGCTGCCAAAATTTAAAAATTTCTCACTTTGGTACTAGGATCACAGGAAGTGAAAGAGTAATTTGAAATAAAATAAACACTTTTTCTTTGTTCAATCTTGCTGCCAAAATTTAAAAATTTCTCACTGTGGTACTAGGATCACAGGAAGTGAAAGAGTAATTTGAAATAAAATAAACACTTTTCCTTTGTTCAATCTTGCTGCCAAAATTTAAAAATTTCTCACTTTGGTGCTAGGATCACAGGAAGTGAAAGAGTAATTTGAAATAAAATAAACACTTTTTCTTTGTTCAATCTTGCTGCCAAAATTTAAAAATTTCTCAGTTTGGTACTAGGATCACAGGAAGTGAAAGAGTAATTTGAAATAAAATAAACACTTTTTCTTTGTTCAATCTTGCTGCCAAAATTTAAAAATTTCTCACTTTGGTACTAGGATCACAGGAAGTGAAAGAGTAATTTGAAATAAAATAAACACTTTTTCTTTGTTCAATCTTGCTGCCAAAATTTAAAAATTTCTCACTTTGGTACTAGGATCACAGGAAGTGAAAGAGTAATTTGAAATAAAATAAACACTTTTTCTTTGTTCAATCTTGCTGCCAAAATTTAAAAATTTTCTCACTTTGGTACTAGGATCACAGGAAGTGAAAGAGTAATTTGAAATAAAATAAACACTTTTTCTTTGTTCAATCTTGCTGCCAAAATTTAAAAATTTCTCACTTTGGTACTAGGATCACAGGAAGTGAAAGAGTAATTTGAAATAAAATAAACACTTTTTCTTTGTTCAATCTTGCTGCCAAAATTTAAAAATTTCTCACTTTGGTACTAGGATCACAGGAAGTGAAAGAGTAATTTGAAATAAAATAAACACTTTTTCTTTGTTCAATCTTGCTGCCAAAATTTAAAAATTTTCTCACTTTGGTACTAGGATCACAGGAAGTGAAAGAGTAATTTGAAATAAAATAAACACTTTTTCTTTGTTCAATCTTGCTGCCAAAATTTAAAAATTTCTCACTTTGGTACTAGGATCACAGGAAGTGAAAGAGTAATTTGAAATAAAATAAACACTTTTTCTTTGTTCAATCTTGCTGCCAAAATTTAAAAATTTCTCACTGTGGTACTAGGATCACAGGAAGTGAAAGAGTAATTTGAAATAAAATAAACACTTTTTCTTTGTTCAACCTTGCTGCCAAAATTTAAAAATTTCTCCCTTTGGTACTAGGATCACAGGAAGTGAAAGAGTAATTTGAAATAAAATAAACACTTTTTCTTTGTTCAATCTTGCTGCCAAAATTTAAAAATTTCTCACTTTGGTACTAGGATCACAGGAAGTGAAAGAGTAATTTGAAATAAAATAAACACTTTTTCTTTGTTCAATCTTGCTGCCAAAATTTAAAAATTTCTCACTGTGGTACTAGGATCACAGGAAGTGAAAGAGTAATTTGAAATAAAATAAACACTTTTTCTTTGTTCAATCTTGCTGCCAAAATTTAAAAATTTCTCACTTTGGTACTAGGATCACAGGAAGTGAAAGAGTAATTTGAAATAAAATAAACACTTTTTCTTTGTTCAATCTTGCTGCCAAAATTTAAAAATTTCTCACTTTGGTACTAGGATCACAGGAAGTGAAAGAGTAATTTGAAATAAAATAAACACTTTTTCTTTGTTCAATCTTGCTGCCAAAATTTAAAAATTTCTCACTTTGGTACTAGGATCACAGGAAGTGAAAGAGTAATTTGAAATAAAATAAACACTTTTTCTTTGTTCAATCTTGCTGCCAAAATTTAAAAATTTCTCACTTTGGTACTAGGATCACAGGAAGTGAAAGAGTAATTTGAAATAAAATAAACACTTTTTCTTTGTTCAATCTTGCTGCCAAAATTTAAAAATTTCTCACTTTGGTACTAGGATCACAGGAAGTGAAAGAGTAATTTGAAATAAAATAAACACTTTTTCTTTGTTCAATCTTGCTGCCAAAATTTAAAAATTTCTCACTTTGGTACTAGGATCACAGGAAGTGAAAGAGTAATTTGAAATAAAATAAACACTTTTTCTTTGTTCAATCTTGCTGCCAAAATTTAAAAATTTCTCACTTTGGTACTAGGATCACAGGAAGTGAAAGAGTAATTTGAAATAAAATAAACACTTTTTCTTTGTTCAATCTTGCTGCCAAAATTTAAAAATTTCTCACTTTGGTACTAGGATCACAGGAAGTGAAAGAGTAATTTGAAATAAAATAAACACTTTTTCTTTGTTCAATCTTGCTGCCAAAATTTAAAAATTTCTCACTTTGGTACTAGGATCACAGGAAGTGAAAGAGTAATTTGAAATAAAATAAACACTTTTTCTTTGTTCAACCTTGCTGCCAAAATTTAAAAATATCTCACTTTGGTACTAGGAACACAGGAAGTGAAAGAGTAATTTGAAATAAAATAAACACTTTTTCTTTGTTCAATCTTGCTGCCAAAATTTAAAAATTTCTCACTTTGGTACTAGGATCACAGGAAGTGAAAGAGTAATTTGAAATAAAATAAACACTTTTTCTTTGTTCAATCTTGCTGCCAAAATTTAAAAATTTCTCACTGTGGTACTAGGATCACAGGAAGTGAAAGAGTAATTTGAAATAAAATAAACACTTTTTCTTTGTTCAATCTTGCTGCCAAAATTTAAAAATTTCTCACTTTGGTACTAGGATCACAGGAAGTGAAAGAGTAATTTGAAATAAAATAAACACTTTTTCTTTGTTCAATCTTGCTGCCAAAATTTAAAAATTTCTCACTTTGGTACTAGGATCACAGGAAGTGAAAGAGTAATTTGAAATAAAATAAACACTTTTTCTTTGTTCAATCTTGCTGCCAAAATTTAAAAATTTCTCAGTTTGGTACTAGGATCACAGGAAGTGAAAGAGTAATTTGAAATAAAATAAACACTTTTTCTTTGTTCAATCTTGCTGCCAAAATTTAAAAATTTCTCAGTTTGGTACTAGGATCACAGGAAGTGAAAGAGTAATTTGAAATAAAATAAACACTTTTTCTTTGTTCAATCTTGCTGCCAAAATTTAAAAATTTCTCACTTTGGTACTAGGATCACAGGAAGTGAAAGAGTAATTTGAAATAAAATAAACACTTTTTCTTTGTTCAATCTTGCTGCCAAAATTTAAAAATTTCTCACTTTGGTACTAGGATCACAGGAAGTGAAAGAGTAATTTGAAATAAAATAAACACTTTTTCTTTGTTCAATCTTGCTGCCAAAATTGAAAAATTTCTCACTTTGGTACTAGGATCACAGGAAGTGAAAGAGTAATTTGAAATAAAATAAACACTTTTTCGTTGTTCAATCTTGCTGCCAAAATTTAAAAATTTCTCAGTTTGGTACTAGGATCACAGGAAGTGAAAGAGTAATTTGAAATAAAATAAACACTTTTTCTTTGTTCAATCTTGCTGCCAAAATTTAAAAATTTCTCAGTTTGGTACTAGGACCACAGGAAGTGAAAGAGTAATTTGAAATAAAATAAACACTTTTTCTTTGTTCAATCTTGCTGCCAAAATTTAAAAATTTCTCAGTTTGGTACTAGGATCACAGGAAGTGAAAGAGTAATTTGAAATAAAATAAACACTTTTTCTTTGTTCAATCTTGCTGCCAAAATTTAAAAATTTCTCACTTTGGTACTAGGATCACAGGAAGTGAAAGAGTAATTTGAAATAAAATAAACACTTTTTCTTTGTTCAATCTTGCTGCCAAAATTTAAAAATTTCTCACTTTGGTACTAGGATCACAGGAAGTGAAAGAGTAATTTGAAATAAAATAAACACTTTTTCTTTGTTCAATCTTGCTGCCAAAATTTAAAAATTTCTCACTTTGGTACTAGGATCACAGGAAGTGAAAGAGTAATTTGAAATAAAATAAACACTTTTTCTTTGTTCAATCTTGCTGCCAAAATTTAAAAATTTCTCACTTTGGTACTAGGATCACAGGAAGTGAAAGAGTAATTTGAAATAAAATAAACACTTTTTCTTTGTTCAATCTTGCTGCCAAAATTTAAAAATTTCTCACTTTGGTACTAGGATCACAGGAAGTGAAAGAGTAATTTGAAATAAAATAAACACTTTTTCTTTGTTCAATCTTGCTGCCAAAATTTAAAAATTTCTCACTTTGGTACTAGGATCACAGGAAGTGAAAGAGTAATTTGAAATAAAATAAACACTTTTTCTTTGTTCAATCTTGCTGCCAAAATTTAAAAATTTCTCACTGTGGTACTAGGATCACAGGAAGTGAAAGAGTAATTTGAAATAAAATAAACACTTTTTCTTTGTTCAATCTTGCTGCCAAAATTTAAAAATTTCTCACTTTGGTACTAGGATCACAGGAAGTGAAAGAGTAATTTGAAATAAAATAAACACTTTTTCTTTGTTCAATCTTGCTACCAAAATTTAAAAATTTCTCACTTTGGTACTAGGATCACAGGAAGTGAAAGAGTAATTTGAAATAAAATAAACACTTTTTCTTTGTTCAATCTTGCTGCCAAAATTTAAAAATTTCTCACTTTGGTACTAGGATCACAGGAAGTGAAAGAGTAATTTGAAATAAAATAAACACTTTTTCTTTGTTCAATCTTGCTGCCAAAATTTAAAAATTTCTCACTTTGGTACTAGGATCACAGGAAGTGAAAGAGTAATTTGAAATAAAATAAACACTTTTTCTTTGTTCAATCTTGCTGCCAAAATTTAAAAATTTCTCACTTTGGTACTAGGATCACAGGAAGTGAAAGAGTAATTTGAAATAAAATAAACACTTTTTCTTTGTTCAATCTTGCTGCCAAAATTTAAAAATTTCTCACTTTGGTACTAGGATCACAGGAAGTGAAAGAGTAATTTGAAATAAAATAAACACTTTTTCTTTGTTCAATCTTGCTGCCAAAATTTAAAAATTTCTCACTTTGGTACTAGGATCACAGGAAGTGAAAGAGTAATTTGAAATAAAATAAACACTTTTTCTTTGTTCAATCTTGCTGCCAAAATTTAAAAATTTCTCACTTTGGTACTAGGATCACAGGAAGTGAAAGAGTAATTTGAAATAAAATAAACACTTTTTCTTTGTTCAATCTTGCTGCCAAAATTTAAAAATTTCTCACTTTGGTACTAGGATCACAGGAAGTGAAAGAGTAATTTGAAATAAAATAAACACTTTTTCTTTGTTCAATCTTGCTGCCAAAATTTAAAAATTTCTCACTTTGGTACTAGGATCACAGGAAGTGAAAGAGTAATTTGAAATAAAATAAACACTTTTTCTTTGTTCAATCTTGCTGCCAAAATTTAAAAATTTCTCACTTTGGTACTAGGATCACAGGAAGTGAAAGAGTAATTTGAAATAAAATAAACACTTTTTCTTTGTTCAATCTTGCTGCCAAAATTTAAAAATTTCTCACTTTGGTACTAGGATCACAGGAAGTGAAAGAGTAATTTGAAATAAAATAAACACTTTTTCTTTGTTCAATCTTGCTGCCAAAATTTAAAAATTTCTCACTGTGGTACTAGGATCACAGGAAGTGAAAGAGTAATTTGAAATAAAATAAACACTTTTTCTTTGTTCAATCTTGCTGCCAAAATTTAAAAATTTCTCACTTTGGTACTAGGATCACAGGAAGTGAAAGAGTAATTTGAAATAAAATAAACACTTTTTCTTTGTTCAATCTTGCTACCAAAATTTAAAAATTTCTCACTTTGGTACTAGGATCACAGGAAGTGAAAGAGTAATTTGAAATAAAATAAACACTTTTTCTTTGTTCAATCTTGCTGCCAAAATTTAAAAATTTCTCACTTTGGTACTAGGATCACAGGAAGTGAAAGAGTAATTTGAAATAAAATAAACACTTTTTCTTTGTTCAATCTTGCTGCCAAAATTTAAAAATTTCTCACTTTGGTACTAGGATCACAGGAAGTGAAAGAGTAATTTGAAATAAAATAAACACTTTTTCTTTGTTCAATCTTGCTGCCAAAATTTAAAAATTTCTCACTTTGGTACTAGGATCACAGGAAGTGAAAGAGTAATTTGAAATAAAATAAACACTTTTTCTTTGTTCAATCTTGCTGCCAAAATTTAAAAATTTCTCACTTTGGTACTAGGATCACAGGAAGTGAAAGAGTAATTTGAAATAAAATAAACACTTTTTCTTTGTTCAATCTTGCTGCCAAAATTTAAAAATTTCTCACTTTGGTACTAGGATCACAGGAAGTGAAAGAGTAATTTGAAATAAAATAAACACTTTTTCTTTGTTCAATCTTGCTGCCAAAATTTAAAAATTTCTCACTTTGGTACTAGGATCACAGGAAGTGAAAGAGTAATTTGAAATAAAATAAACACTTTTTCTTTGTTCAATCTTGCTGCCAAAATTTAAAAATTTCTCACTTTGGTACTAGGATCACAGGAAGTGAAAGAGTAATTTGAAATAAAATAAACACTTTTTCTTTGTTCAATCTTGCTGCCAAAATTTAAAAATTTCTCACTTTGGTACTAGGATCACAGGAAGTGAAAGAGTAATTTGAAATAAAATAAACACTTTTTCTTTGTTCAATCTTGCTGCCAAAATTTAAAAATTTCTCACTTTGGTACTAGGATCACAGGAAGTGAAAGAGTAATTTGAAATAAAATAAACACTTTTTCTTTGTTCAATCTTGCTGCCAAAATTTAAAAATTTCTCACTTTGGTACTAGGATCACAGGAAGTGAAAGAGTAATTTGAAATAAAATAAACACTTTTTCTTTGTTCAATCTTGCTGCCAAAATTTAAAAATTTCTCACTTTGGTACTAGGATCTGTAACGATTTTTTGCAAAACATTACTGACTATTTATTTCGCAACATCCTATATACGGCATTTTTAATCGTCGGATATGTGTGCGCATGTCTGTCAATGGCCATATAGCATTTGCATTTTTCGTTTGTACGAGAGAAGTCAACTCGTGGAATTTTTGCAAATTCTTTGGGATAATTAATGTTTAATTATTGAATACATTATTATAACAACTGACACGTTCGCGGATTAGATAGATCAGTTTATGTAAGTGGCAAATTTTTTTAACAACTTAATTTTAACGCATATAATTTTTTACTAGATATGTGCGGAGCTGTCATTTTTATGCTGTCATATTATCTTTAGAGATTTCAATTATAAGTTTTGACATTTCACAACCCAAACTGTCAAAAATTACTTATGTCAACAAACATCAAGTTGATTGCTTTTTACTTGAAATAAATCACACTACCAGGACGACCAGTATATTGAATGATCAGGGTGACCTTTTGGTAAGATCCAGTTTATTTGTTTCCACTTCTAACCAGTCGGCGAAAGAATCTGTCAACATCGTATCCACTATTGGTGACTGCAGGAAGATTAAAGGAGATTCCCGCAATTGTATTGCGTTGTGTTTTGGGCATTGTAGAACCCGAGAGCGCTTTAAGGTTTGTGCCGTATTTTACTTTTTTTAATCTGCACTGCAGTGAATTTTGTACACCATATTTTTTTGCTATCACAATTGCCTTCTGCAATTGTATTGATTCTTGCCTTTGACTTGGTAGCATTCATTAATTTGTTAATTAACTGCTTGTACTGTGCATATGGTAACGATAATTTTATCTTCATTAAACGATTATTTGTTTGTCGTTAGCTTTATTTGCCTGTTCAGTGATCACCTGGAGATTCTAATTATCCACGACCTTTTGCCTCCGCAAAAGAGAAGAGTTAGCTTATACGACCATCAGGGTTTTACGTCTGTCACCGAATTTACTGTTAATATTTATATTGGCAGATGTAAAGTTTTGCTTCTTCGACTCCCCAGGTCTCATTAGCTTGTCGAGCTTAGAGGAGTAAAACATTTTACATTGGCGCCCGCTGTGACGGCCAAATTTTTGATTGAATCTTCAGGGGTTGCTGACGAAAATAAGATTCGTTTGATTGTGCAGTACAACGGTTATTTTTTTGAACTTGATTTTGCTACGAACACCTGTTTTTTATTGATATCTGGTATTGAACTGACTTAGTGTGGTTTGCATTTGTTTGAAATTGATTATTTCAATAATTTTATTATCAGAAGTTTGATAATTTGTTGTGTGACAGCTCTGAGCATATATTTTATTAATATTTTAAACTGCGTTTTTGCAAATTTAACATTTTGCCACGAATTTTTAACTTCAAAATTTAATTACCTGCATAATTATGTCAAATAAGAATCTTTATGTTGCCGCTTTAAATAACGAGGAAGTCCTTGTTGAGTTGACCTTCCGTGTTGAAGACCCAACGTTAATACCTGTTCATAAAAGTACTCGTCGTTCTAATTTAAGAAAATTTTTACTGGAGGAAGCTTTTACCTCACGTTTAGCCGTTCATAAATATACACCATCTGACGTAACCGCAGATTTAAAATTATGTCAAGAAGCTTTATCAGATATTGCTTCGCAAATCGATAAACTCGAAACTCAGCTTGACTTAACTGTGTTAGACAATATTACTAATAGGCTCTCGCATTACAGTAATAGGCTAGATATCATGGAGGGAGCTGGTTTTAAAGACACGGAAAGGGGTAATTTATTGGGCATTTCTAAATCTTTACAAGCACGGGTAGTTAAATTATTGCAAGTTACTGAGGATGATGACGACGAAGTTATCACTCCCAAAGTTAGTAATCCGTCAGGAGCAGAAAATACTGAATCACCTGGTTATGCGTCATTCAGAAAGTCATCTCTTTTACCAGCCGTTGAATTGGCTGAGGTTTTAAAATCAATTTTACCTGTACGAAATAATGATCACGTTGCAATTCACAAATGGAATCTTACATTTGATGGTACGGGAGGTTTTCAGGAAGTTTTTAATTTTATAGAGAGAGCTACAGAACTTTCGAGAACTCGAGGTGTTAGTCCTCAAGAACTTTTTGCTAAGGCAGTAGAATTTTTTTCGGGTGAAGCTTTAATTTGGTACAGAACTTTAGGTCACCATATTGATAACTGGGAGAAATTAATAGAAGCACTTAAATTACGTTTTCTGTCCGTCGATTTTAGTAGAGCTTATTTAGCCGAGATAAACAGTTGCAAACAGAATTCTGATGAATCTGTTAGTAGTTTCATTGAAGCGATGTTTGCGAAATTTGCTCGCATTTCACCTATTCCTTCTGAAATTGATCAATTATGGACAATCAGAGAGAATATGCTTCCGTCGATTTCACTCGTTATGGGTACGACCTCTATAACCAATAGAGACGAATTTATTAAAATCGCTCAAATGGCTGAACGATTAGCAAAAAAGACTCTCCCGAATGTAGACTCTACAGCTGCTTTAACTTCCGTTACCACTCCTAATGTACCTTCAACATCACCTTCAGTGAATCCTAGAGGGGCGATTACTTGCTGGAATTGTTTGGCGCGTGGTCATTCGTACAGATTCTGTTCCAAACCTACAACGACTTTTTGCTATCTTTGTGGACGCAAGGGAGTTACTTCACTGGTTTGCAGTGGTAACCACTCAAAAAAACGCAGTTGGGCTAAGCGGAGTACCTGCTCGCCGCTAGCCTTAAGTATTCGAGCAGATAGGTTGGGATGGAAAGATTGGTTGGTGCACGTAGGCGCTTTTTGCGGATCAACCGCCAATTCTTCCGCCTTATTTATTCACCCCACGTCTGATCAACGTCCACACCTGAATCTTTGTGTCGGCAAAGAGCAACTCACTGCTTTATTAGACTCCGGTGCTAGTGTATCCATATTAGGTACAGATGGGCACTATTTAATAAATTTATTAGATTTAAAAATAGTACGTGACCGAAGCGTATTTTTACGGTCGGCTGATGGCACTTCGCAAGACATTTTAGGCTCGGTTGTTTTGCCTGTTTCTATTTGCGATGTGATCCGTCCCCTCAACGTTTTGGTATGTAACAGCATACGTACATGTTTAACTTTGGGCATTGATTTTTGCAAATTGTTCGGAGTTAAAGCTGATTTTGCCCGGAATCAATTTTTTGTTAATGAAGTACAGTCAATTGAGTCAATCAGAACCGCTGATGACCTCAGTTTAGAACAACAAGTCGCTCTTGCCGCCATTAAAGAAAAATTTATGACACTCTCTCACGATGGGTTAACCAAAACCCACAAAGTTCAACATCATATCGACACTGGAGATGCTGCTCCGTTGAAGCAACGTTTCTATCCACTTTCCCCCGCGATGCGCGAAATTGCTTACAAAGAGCTCGACCAAATGCTTGCGTTGGATCTCGTACGTCCTAGTAAATCTGCGTGGTCTTCCCCTATGCTCTTGGTTAGGAAGAAAGATAATTCTTACCGTTTATGTTTTGATGGTCGCAAGCTTAACCAATTGACAAAGAAGGACGCCTATCCTTTACCTCGTTTAGACGATATACTAACTCGTCTACAGGACGCTCGATATTTAACGTCAATCGACCTCAAAAAAGCATTTTGGCAAATCCCTCTTACTCCTGAATCCTACGAAAAGACCGCCTTTACAGTGCCTGGTCGTGGTCTCTTTCATTATGTTGTAACCCCGTTCGGTATTTCTAATGCTCCAATTACGCAACAACGTCTTATGGATAACATTTTTGGACCCCTTTTGGGAGAAAAGATTTTTGTTTATTTAGACGACATCATCGTCGTTTCTAGCACTTTCAAAGAGCATTTAGAATTACTTGAACAAGTCTACGACAGGTTACTGGATGCCAACCTTACGATTAACATGGATAAGTGTGAGTTCTGTAGGTCCAGTTTGACGTATCTTGGACACGTTATTGATAAGAATGGACTGCACACTGATCCAAATAAAACCAAAGCCATAACTGAATTTGCCAAACCTACGAATACTACGGGGGTTAAGCGATTTTTAGGTATGATAGGGTGGTATAGACGATTTATACCCAATTTTTCAACCTTGTCTGCGCCTATCACCGAGTTACTTAAAGGTCTTGGTAAACGTCAACTTGTTAAATGGACATCTATTGCTACTGAATCGTTTGAGAATTTGAAGAAACAGTTAGTTTCTGCCCCAATCTTAGCTAGTCCTGATTTCAGTAAGCGTTTTTATATTCAATGCGACGCTTCAAATTATGGTTTGGGTTGTTTTTTTTTTCAGGGAGAAGGAGAGGAAGAGCGTGCTATAGCATACGCCTCTAGAACGTTGAATAAACAAGAGCGCAACTATTCTGTCACCGAACGCGAATGTTTAGCGGTCATTTTTGGCATTGAGAAGTTCAGACCTTATGTTGAGGGTACTGAATTTACTGTGATAACGGATCATTATAGTCTTTTATGGTTACTTAATATGAAAGATCCGGTAAACAGACTGGCCCGCTGGAGTGTTCGCTTATCTCAATATTCTTTTAACATCCAACATAGAAAAGGAAAACTGAATGTCGTACCTGACGCATTGTCTCGCGCACCTTTAGAAGTCTCTTCTTTGGAATTGTCCGAAGATGACTTAGATGTGTGGTATCGTCGTATGCTGACCCGAGTCACTGACGCTCCTGATAAGTATCCTGATTGGAGGATCGAATCTGGACGGTTGTACAAACTTATTCCGAATTCACATAATATTGTTTCCAATTTAGTTGAGTGGAAACAATTAGTTCCGAAGTCGCGTCGGATTGACATTTTTAAAGAATGTCATGATGATTCGACTTCCGCTCATTTAGGAACATTAAAAACATTCAATAAGATCGGTGAGTTGTACTACTGGCCCAGGATGCGTGCGGATGTGGCGAGGTATGTGCGGCGATGCGCCGTTTGCTTATCATCAAAAGCTTGCCAAGGTGGACGATATGGGTTGATGGGTCGAGAAAAGCGAGTACGGTTCCCTTTTCAATGTATTTCGGTAGACTTAATGGGACCATTCCCCAGATCTGCGAAGGGTAATACCATGTTATTAGTTGTCTGCGATTGGTTCACTAAATTTGTTTTGGTGCAACCACTACGTAGAGCCACTTCGAAAGCCATTTGTGATTTTCTAGAAAATCATGTTTTTCTTCTTTTTGGCACTCCGCAGATTTGTCATGTTGATAATGGACCACAGTTCACAAGCCACGAGTTTCGAAAGCTAATGAGCGATTATAACGTAAACCATCTCTTTTATAATGCTTTATACCACCCCCAAGTAAATTTTGTTGAGCGTGTTAATCGAGTTGTCGGTACCGCTATGCGATCATATGTTAAAGAGGATCACAAGACTTGGGATGTGGAAATTCACAAAATCGCTCATGCTATTCGATCTGCCACTCACGATGTAACCGGGTTTACTCCATCTTTTCTCAATCTAGGACGTACCGTACCCGCTAAGGGAGATTATTATGGTCGAATTATGGATTTGAGGGAGGAGGATTTAACTTTGGAAAGTCGCGAAAGGTTGGCTGGGGAGATGAATCGGTTAGATGAATTATTTAAAGATGTAAATAAAAGATTACACGAGGCTTACCAACGAAATGCCACACATTATAATTTTAGGAAGCGTAGTATCCGATTTAAAGCTGGAGACGTAGTTTGGCGTCGAAATTTTGCATTGTCTAATGCCAGCAAACATTTTAGTGGGAAATTAGCTCCTAAATATTTAAAAAGTCGTGTAAAAGAAGTAACCGGTCCATTGACTTACCGTCTAGTGAACGAACGAGGTCGAGAGGTTGGTGTCTACCATATAAAAGATTTAAAACCCCATCCTTCAGCTACTGATTTAGTAGTGGCACCGGATGATCAGGTTGAGAGACGACGTGGAGGTTGATTAAATACCTAGTCCGTAAGTCATAACATCTGACTTACCATTTCCATGGGTCCACCATTCCCGACTCACTTTCTGTGTTTTAATTTTTTTGTTTTTGTCTTTTTATTAACAGCTGTGAACGTTAACATCCGAAGTTCACAGTTGTACCATCTGAGATTGTTTTCTCTTACTTATTTTGAATTCGTTGCTGATGCAACTGTTGGAAACCCTTTGTTGGTCAAATTTTGATCAAATGCCAATTCGTTTGGAATTTTTATTTTTTTAAAATGTTTCTATGTCCAAAGGACAATGAGTACCTTTGCCCGAAACACATTTCTACTGCTGGGTGAACATTTTTTCTATTCACTTTCGAGCCGTGTGAGATGGGTCCCATGAGGTCCATCTTGTTGTTACGTGCCAGTCGTTGGACCGCCGTACATTTATTTTTCATTCTGGATACAGGTCCTATGTGGTGCTGTACCGAACCAGTTGAGAATCCCAGGGCATGATGATAGCGAGGGATGGTCTCGATAATTTTTTGATTTTGGCTACACGAAGCGTTACGCGCTCAGTCATTTTGGGTTCACGCTTAGGCGGTTTTATTAATGACGTGTCGTCATTAGTGGACACCCACCTTTTTATTATTTTATTATTTAATTATTTGGGTCATTTTAGGATTCTTTGTTTTTTTGTTTAATTCCAACATTTGTTTAAGTGCGTCTTCAACGCTTGAGTAGAACTCAGTACATGTTAAGTCTTGCTGCGACTATTATTTTCACGGCATGAAATAATGTTAGGGAGGGGGCAATGTAACGATTTTTTGCAAAACATTACTGACTATTTATTTCGCAACATCCTATATACGGCATTTTTAATCGTCGGATATGTGTGCGCATGTCTGTCAATGGCCATATAGCATTTGCATTTTTCGTTTGTACGAGAGAAGTCAACTCGTGGAATTTTTGCAAATTCTTTGGGATAATTAATGTTTAATTATTGAATACATTATTATAACAACTGACACGTTCGCGGATTAGATAGATCAGTTTATGTAAGTGGCAAATTTTTTTAACAACTTAATTTTAACGCATATAATTTTTTACTAGATATGTGCGGAGCTGTCATTTTTATGCTGTCATATTATCTTTAGAGATTTCAATTATAAGTTTTGACATTTCACAACCCAAACTGTCAAAAATTACTTATGTCAACAAACATCAAGTTGATTGCTTTTTACTTGAAATAAATCACACTACCAGGACGACCAGTATATTGAATGATCAGGGTGACCTTTTGGTAAGATCCAGTTTATTTGTTTCCACTTCTAACCAGTCGGCGAAAGAATCTGTCAACATCGTATCCACTATTGGTGACTGCAGGAAGATTAAAGGAGATTCCCGCAATTGTATTGCGTTGTGTTTTGGGCATTGTAGAACCCGAGAGCGCTTTAAGGTTTGTGCCGTATTTTACTTTTTTTAATCTGCACTGCAGTGAATTTTGTACACCATATTTTTTTGCTATCACAATTGCCTTCTGCAATTGTATTGATTCTTGCCTTTGACTTGGTAGCATTCATTAATTTGTTAATTAACTGCTTGTACTGTGCATATGGTAACGATAATTTTATCTTCATTAAACGATTATTTGTTTGTCGTTAGCTTTATTTGCCTGTTCAGTGATCACCTGGAGATTCTAATTATCCACGACCTTTTGCCTCCGCAAAAGAGAAGAGTTAGCTTATACGACCATCAGGGTTTTACGTCTGTCACCGAATTTACTGTTAATATTTATATTGGCAGATGTAAAGTTTTGCTTCTTCGACTCCCCAGGTCTCATTAGCTTGTCGAGCTTAGAGGAGTAAAACATTTTACAGATCACAGGAAGTGAAAGAGTAATTTGAAATAAAATAAACACTTTTTCTTTGTTCAATCTTGCTGCCAAAATTTAAAAATTTCTCACTTTGGTACTAGGATCACAGGAAGTGAAAGAGTAATTTGAAATAAAATAAACACTTTTTCGTTGTTTAATCTTGCTGCCAAAATTTAAAAATTTCTCAGTTTGGTACTAGGATCACAGGAAGTGAAAGAGTAATTTGAAATAAAATAAACACTTTTTCTTTGTTCAATCTTGCTGCCAAAATTTAAAAATTTCTCACTTTGGTACTAGGATCACAGGAAGTGAAAGAGTAATTTGAAATAAAATAAACACTTTTTCTTTGTTCAATCTTGCTGCCAAAATTTAAAAATTTCTCACTTTGGTACTAGGATCACAGGAAGTGAAAGAGTAATTTGAAATAAAATAAACACTTTTTCTTTGTTCAATCTTGCTGCCAAAATTTAAAAATTTCTCACTTTGGTACTAGGATCACAGGAAGTGAAAGAGTAATTTGAAATAAAATAAACACTTTTTCTTTGTTCAATCTTGCTGCCAAAATTTAAAAATTTCTCACTTTGGTACTAGGATCACAGGAAGTGAAAGAGTAATTTGAAATAAAATAAACACTTTTTCTTTGTTCAATCTTGCTGCCAAAATTTAAAAATTTCTCACTTTGGTACTAGGATCACAGGAAGTGAAAGAGTAATTTGAAATAAAATAAACACTTTTTCTTTGTTCAATCTTGCTGCCAAAATTTAAAAATTTCTCACTTTGGTACTAGGATCACAGGAAGTGAAAGAGTAATTTGAAATAAAATAAACACTTTTTCTTTGTTCAATCTTGCTGCCAAAATTTAAAAATTTCTCACTTTGGTACTAGGATCACAGGAAGTGAAAGAGTAATTTGAAATAAAATAAACACTTTTTCGTTGTTTAATCTTGCTGCCAAAATTTAAAAATTTCTCAGTTTGGTACTAGGATCACAGGAAGTGAAAGAGTAATTTGAAATAAAATAAACACTTTTTCTTTGTTCAATCTTGCTGCCAAAATTTAAAAATTTCTCACTTTGGTACTAGGATCACAGGAAGTGAAAGAGTAATTTGAAATAAAATAAACACTTTTTCTTTGTTCAATCTTGCTACCAAAATTTAAAAATTTCTCACTTTGGTACTAGGATCACAGGAAGTGAAAGAGTAATTTGAAATAAAATAAACACTTTTTCTTTGTTCAATCTTGCTGCCAAAATTTAAAAATTTCTCACTTTGGTACTAGGATCACAGGAAGTGAAAGAGTAATTTGAAATAAAATAAACACTTTTTCTTTGTTCAATCTTGCTGCCAAAATTTAAAAATTTCTCACTTTGGTACTAGGATCACAGGAAGTGAAAGAGTAATTTGAAATAAAATAAACACTTTTTCTTTGTTCAATCTTGCTGCCAAAATTTAAAAATTTCTCACTTTGGTACTAGGATCACAGGAAGTGAAAGAGTAATTTGAAATAAAATAAACACTTTTTCTTTGTTCAATCTTGCTGCCAAAATTTAAAAATTTCTCACTTTGGTACTAGGATCACAGGAAGTGAAAGAGTAATTTGAAATAAAATAAACACTTTTTCTTTGTTCAATCTTGCTGCCAAAATTTAAAAATTTCTCACTTTGGTACTAGGATCACAGGAAGTGAAAGAGTAATTTGAAATAAAATAAACACTTTTTCTTTGTTCAATCTTGCTGCCAAAATTTAAAAATTTCTCACTTTGGTACTAGGATCACAGGAAGTGAAAGAGTAATTTGAAATAAAATAAACACTTTTTCTTTGTTCAATCTTGCTGCCAAAATTTAAAAATTTCTCACTTTGGTACTAGGATCACAGGAAGTGAAAGAGTAATTTGAAATAAAATAAACACTTTTTCTTTGTTCAATCTTGCTGCCAAAATTTAAAAATTTCTCACTTTGGTACTAGGATCACAGGAAGTGAAAGAGTAATTTGAAATAAAATAAACACTTTTTCTTTGTTCAATCTTGCTGCCAAAATTTAAAAATTTCTCACTTTGGTACTAGGATCACAGGAAGTGAAAGAGTAATTTGAAATAAAATAAACACTTTTTCTTTGTTCAATCTTGCTGCCAAAATTTAAAAATTTCTCAGTTTGGTACTAGGATCACAGGAAGTGAAAGAGTAATTTGAAATAAAATAAACACTTTTTCTTTGTTCAATCTTGCTGCCAAAATTTAAAAATTTCTCACTTTGGTACTAGGATCACAGGAAGTGAAAGAGTAATTTGAAATAAAATAAACACTTTTTCTTTGTTCAATCTTGCTGCCAAAATTTAAAAATTTCTCACTTTGGTACTAGGATCACAGGAAGTGAAAGAGTAATTTGAAATAAAATAAACACTTTTTCGTTGTTTAATCTTGCTGCCAAAATTTAAAAATTTCTCAGTTTGGTACTAGGATCACAGGAAGTGAAAGAGTAATTTGAAATAAAATAAACACTTTTTCTTTGTTCAATCTTGCTGCCAAAATTTAAAAATTTCTCACTTTGGTACTAGGATCACAGGAAGTGAAAGAGTAATTTGAAATAAAATAAACACTTTTTCTTTGTTCAATCTTGCTGCCAAAATTTAAAAATTTCTCACTTTGGTACTAGGATCACAGGAAGTGAAAGAGTAATTTGAAATAAAATAAACACTTTTTCTTTGTTCAATCTTGCTGCCAAAATTTAAAAATTTCTCACTTTGGTACTAGGATCACAGGAAGTGAAAGAGTAATTTGAAATAAAATAAACACTTTTTCTTTGTTCAATCTTGCTGCCAAAATTTAAAAATTTCTCACTTTGGTACTAGGATCACAGGAAGTGAAAGAGTAATTTGAAATAAAATAAACACTTTTTCTTTGTTCAATCTTGCTGCCAAAATTTAAAAATTTCTCACTTTGGTACTAGGATCACAGGAAGTGAAAGAGTAATTTGAAATAAAATAAACACTTTTTCTTTGTTCAATCTTGCTGCCAAAATTTAAAAATTTCTCACTTTGGTACTAGGATCACAGGAAGTGAAAGAGTAATTTGAAATAAAATAAACACTTTTTCTTTGTTCAATCTTGCTGCCAAAATTTAAAAATTTCTCACTTTGGTACTAGGATCACAGGAAGTGAAAGAGTAATTTGAAATAAAATAAACACTTTTTCTTTGTTCAATCTTGCTGCCAAAATTTAAAAATTTCTCACTTTGGTACTAGGATCACAGGAAGTGAAAGAGTAATTTGAAATAAAATAAACACTTTTTCTTTGTTCAATCTTGCTGCCAAAATTTAAAAATTTCTCACTTTGGTACTAGGATCACAGGAAGTGAAAGAGTAATTTGAAATAAAATAAACACTTTTTCTTTGTTCAATCTTGCTGCCAAAATTTAAAAATTTCTCACTTTGGTACTAGGATCACAGGAAGTGAAAGAGTAATTTGAAATAAAATAAACACTTTTTCTTTGTTCAATCTTGCTGCCAAAATTTAAAAATTTCTCACTTTGGTACTAGGATCACAGGAAGTGAAAGAGTAATTTGAAATAAAATAAACACTTTTTCTTTGTTCAATCTTGCTGCCAAAATTTAAAAATTTCTCACTTTGGTACTAGGATCACAGGAAGTGAAAGAGTAATTTGAAATAAAATAAACACTTTTTCTTTGTTCAATCTTGCTGCCAAAATTTAAAAATTTCTCACTGTGGTACTAGGATCACAGGAAGTGAAAGAGTAATTTGAAATAAAATAAACACTTTTTCTTTGTTCAATCTTGCTGCCAAAATTTAAAAATTTCTCACTTTGGTACTAGGATCACAGGAAGTGAAAGAGTAATTTGAAATAAAATAAACACTTTTTCTTTGTTCAATCTTGCTGCCAAAATTTAAAAATTTCTCACTTTGGTACTAGGATCACAGGAAGTGAAAGAGTAATTTGAAATAAAATAAACACTTTTTCTTTGTTCAATCTTGCTGCCAAAATTTAAAAATTTCTCACTTTGGTACTAGGATCACAGGAAGTGAAAGAGTAATTTGAAATAAAATAAACACTTTTTCTTTGTTCAATCTTGCTGCCAAAATTTAAAAATTTCTCACTTTGGTACTAGGATCACAGGAAGTGAAAGAGTAATTTGAAATAAAATAAACACTTTTTCTTTGTTCAATCTTGCTGCCAAAATTTAAAAATTTCTCACTTTGGTACTAGGATCACAGGAAGTGAAAGAGTAATTTGAAATAAAATAAACACTTTTTCTTTGTTCAATCTTGCTGCCAAAATTTAAAAATTTCTCACTTTGGTACTAGGATCACAGGAAGTGAAAGAGTAATTTGAAATAAAATAAACACTTTTTCTTTGTTCAATCTTGCTGCCAAAATTTAAAAATTTCTCACTTTGGTACTAGGATCACAGGAAGTGAAAGAGTAATTTGAAATAAAATAAACACTTTTTCTTTGTTCAATCTTGCTGCCAAAATTTAAAAATTTCTCACTTTGGTACTAGGATCACAGGAAGTGAAAGAGTAATTTGAAATAAAATAAACACTTTTTCTTTGTTCAATCTTGCTGCCAAAATTTAAAAATTTCTCACTTTGGTACTAGGATCACAGGAAGTGAAAGAGTAATTTGAAATAAAATAAACACTTTTTCTTTGTTCAATCTTGCTGCCAAAATTTAAAAATTTCTCACTTTGGTACTAGGATCACAGGAAGTGAAAGAGTAATTTGAAATAAAATAAACACTTTTTCTTTGTTCAATCTTGCTGCCAAAATTTAAAAATTTCTCACTTTGGTACTAGGATCACAGGAAGTGAAAGAGTAATTTGAAATAAAATAAACACTTTTTCTTTGTTCAATCTTGCTGCCAAAATTTAAAAATTTCTCACTTTGGTACTAGGATCACAGGAAGTGAAAGAGTAATTTGAAATAAAATAAACACTTTTTCTTTGTTCAATCTTGCTGCCAAAATTTAAAAATTTCTCACTTTGGTACTAGGATCACAGGAAGTGAAAGAGTAATTTGAAATAAAATAAACACTTTTTCTTTGTTCAATCTTGCTGCCAAAATTTAAAAATTTCTCACTTTGGTACTAGGATCACAGGAAGTGAAAGAGTAATTTGAAATAAAATAAACACTTTTTCTTTGTTCAATCTTGCTGCCAAAATTTAAAAATTTCTCACTTTGGTACTAGGATCACAGGAAGTGAAAGAGTAATTTGAAATAAAATAAACACTTTTTCTTTGTTCAATCTTGCTGCCAAAATTTAAAAATTTCTCACTTTGGTACTAGGATCACAGGAAGTGAAAGAGTAATTTGAAATAAAATAAACACTTTTTCTTTGTTCAATCTTGCTGCCAAAATTTAAAAATTTCTCACTTTGGTACTAGGATCACAGGAAGTGAAAGAGTAATTTGAAATAAAATAAACACTTTATCTTTGTTCAATCTTGCTGCCAAAATTTAAAAATTTCTCACTTTGGTACTAGGATCACAGGAAGTGAAAGAGTAATTTGAAATAAAATAAACACTTTTTCTTTGTTCAATCTTGCTGCCAAAATTTAAAAATTTCTCACTTTGGTACTAGGATCACAGGAAGTGAAAGAGTAATTTGAAATAAAATAAACACTTTTTCTTTGTTCAATCTTGCTGCCAAAATTTAAAAATTTCTCACTTTGGTACTAGGATCACAGGAAGTGAAAGAGTAATTTGAAATAAAATAAACACTTTTTCTTTGTTCAATCTTGCTGCCAAAATTTAAAAATTTCTCACTTTGGTACTAGGATCACAGGAAGTGAAAGAGTAATTTGAAATAAAATAAACACTTTTTCTTTGTTCAATCTTGCTGCCAAAATTTAAAAATTTCTCACTTTGGTACTAGGATCACAGGAAGTGAAAGAGTAATTTGAAATAAAATAAACACTTTTTCTTTGTTCAATCTTGCTGCCAAAATTTAAAAATTTCTCACTTTGGTACTAGGATCACAGGAAGTGAAAGAGTAATTTGAAATAAAATAAACACTTTTTCTTTGTTCAATCTTGCTGCCAAAATTTAAAAATTTCTCACTTTGGTACTAGGATCACAGGAAGTGAAAGAGTAATTTGAAATAAAATAAACACTTTTTCTTTGTTCAATCTTGCTGCCAAAATTTAAAAATTTCTCACTTTGGTACTAGGATCACAGGAAGTGAAAGAGTAATTTGAAATAAAATAAACACTTTTTCTTTGTTCAATCTTGCTGCCAAAATTTAAAAATTTCTCACTTTGGTACTAGGATCACAGGAAGTGAAAGAGTAATTTGAAATAAAATAAACACTTTTTCTTTGTTCAATCTTGCTGCCAAAATTTAAAAATTTCTCACTTTGGTACTAGGATCACAGGAAGTGAAAGAGTAATTTGAAATAAAATAAACACTTTTTCTTTGTTCAATCTTGCTGCCAAAATTTAAAAATTTCTCACTTTGGTACTAGGATCACAGGAAGTGAAAGAGTAATTTGAAATAAAATAAACACTTTTTCTTTGTTCAATCTTGCTGCCAAAATTTAAAAATTTCTCACTTTGGTACTAGGATCACAGGAAGTGAAAGAGTAATTTGAAATAAAATAAACACTTTTTCTTTGTTCAATCTTGCTGCCAAAATTTAAAAATTTCTCACTGTGGTACTAGGATCACAGGAAGTGAAAGAGTAATTTGAAATAAAATAAACACTTTTTCTTTGTTCAACCTTGCTGCCAAAATTTAAAAATTTCTCCCTTTGGTACTAGGATCACAGGAAGTGAAAGAGTAATTTGAAATAAAATAAACACTTTTTCTTTGTTCAATCTTGCTGCCCAAAATTTAAAAATTTCTCACTTTGGTACTAGGATCACAGGAAGTGAAAGAGTAATTTGAAATAAAATAAACACTTTTTCTTTGTTCAATCTTGCTGCCAAAATTTAAAAATTTCTCACTGTGGTACTAGGATCACAGGAAGTGAAAGAGTAATTTGAAATAAAATAAACACTTTTTCTTTGTTCAATCTTGCTGCCAAAATTTAAAAATTTCTCACTTTGGTACTAGGATCACAGGAAGTGAAAGAGTAATTTGAAATAAAATAAACACTTTTTCTTTGTTCAATCTTGCTGCCAAAATTTAAAAATTTCTCACTTTGGTACTAGGATCACAGGAAGTGAAAGAGTAATTTGAAATAAAATAAACACTTTTTCTTTGTTCAATCTTGCTGCCAAAATTTAAAAATTTCTCACTTTGGTACTAGGATCACAGGAAGTGAAAGAGTAATTTGAAATAAAATAAACACTTTTTCTTTGTTCAATCTTGCTGCCAAAATTTAAAAATTTCTCACTTTGGTACTAGGATCACAGGAAGTGAAAGAGTAATTTGAAATAAAATAAACACTTTTTCTTTGTTCAATCTTGCTGCCAAAATTTAAAAATTTCTCACTTTGGTACTAGGATCACAGGAAGTGAAAGAGTAATTTGAAATAAAATAAACACTTTTTCTTTGTTCAATCTTGCTGCCAAATTTAAAAATTTCTCACTTTGGTACTAGGATCACAGGAAGTGAAAGAGTAATTTGAAATAAAATAAACACTTTTCTTTGTTCAATCTTGCTGCCAAATTTAAAAATTTCTCACTTTGGTACTAGGATCACAGGAAGTGAAAGAGTAATTTGAAATAAAATAAACACTTTTTCTTTGTTCAATCTTGCTGCCAAAATTTAAAAATTTCTCACTTTGGTACTAGGATCACAGGAAGTGAAAGAGTAATTTGAAATAAAATAAACACTTTTTCTTTGTTACAATCTTGCTGCCAAAATTTAAAAATTTCTCACTTTGGTACTAGGATCACAGGAAGTGAAAGAGTAATTTGAAATAAAATAAACACTTTTTCTTTGTTCAACCTTGCTGCCAAAATTTAAAAATATCTCACTTTGGTACTAGGAACACAGGAAGTGAAAGAGTAATTTGAAATAAAATAAACACTTTTTCTTTGTTCAATCTTGCTGCCAAAATTTAAAAATTTCTCACTTTGGTACTAGGATCACAGGAAGTGAAAGAGTAATTTGAAATAAAATAAACACTTTTTCTTTGTTCAATCTTGCTGCCAAAATTTAAAAATTTCTCACTGTGGTACTAGGATCACAGGAAGTGAAAGAGTAATTTGAAATAAAATAAACACTTTTTCTTTGTTCAATCTTGCTGCCAAAATTTAAAAATTTCTCACTTTGGTACTAGGATCACAGGAAGTGAAAGAGTAATTTGAAATAAAATAAACACTTTTTCTTTGTTCAATCTTGCTGCCAAAATTTAAAAATTTCTCACTTTGGTACTAGGATCACAGGAAGTGAAAGAGTAATTTGAAATAAAATAAACACTTTTTCTTTGTTCAATCTTGCTGCCAAAATTTAAAAATTTCTCAGTTTGGTACTAGGATCACAGGAAGTGAAAGAGTAATTTGAAATAAAATAAACACTTTTTCTTTGTTCAATCTTGCTGCCAAAATTTAAAAATTTCTCAGTTTGGTACTAGGATCACAGGAAGTGAAAGAGTAATTTGAAATAAAATAAACACTTTTTCTTTGTTCAATCTTGCTGCCAAAATTTAAAAATTTCTCACTTTGGTACTAGGATCACAGAAGTGAAAGAGTAATTTGAAATAAAATAAACACTTTTTCTTTGTTCAATCTTGCTGCCAAAATTTAAAAATTTCTCACTTTGGTACTAGGATCACAGGAAGTGAAAGAGTAATTTGAAATAAAATAAACACTTTTTCTTTGTTCAATCTTGCTGCCAAAATTTAAAAATTTCTCACTTTGGTACTAGGATCACAGGAAGTGAAAGAGTAATTTGAAATAAAATAAACACTTTTTCTTTGTTCAATCTTGCTGCCAAAATTTAAAAATTTCTCACTTTGGTACTAGGATCACAGGAAGTGAAAGAGTAATTTGAAATAAAATAAACACTTTTTCTTTGTTCAATCTTGCTGCCAAAATTTAAAAATTTCTCACTTTGGTACTAGGATCACAGGAAGTGAAAGAGTAATTTGAAATAAAATAAACACTTTTTCTTTGTTCAATCTTGCTGCCAAAATTTAAAAATTTCTCACTTTGGTACTAGGATCACAGGAAGTGAAAGAGTAATTTGAAATAAAATAAACACTTTTTCTTTGTTCAATCTTGCTGCCAAAATTTAAAAATTTCTCACTTTGGTACTAGGATCACAGGAAGTGAAAGAGTAATTTGAAATAAAATAAACACTTTTTCTTTGTTCAATCTTGCTGCCAAAATTTAAAAATTTCTCACTTTGGTACTAGGATCACAGGAAGTGAAAGAGTAATTTGAAATAAAATAAACACTTTTTCTTTGTTCAATCTTGCTGCCAAAATTTAAAAATTTCTCACTTTGGTACTAGGATCACAGGAAGTGAAAGAGTAATTTGAAATAAAATAAACACTTTTTCTTTGTTCAATCTTGCTGCCAAAATTTAAAAATTTCTCACTGTGGTACTAGGATCACAGGAAGTGAAAGAGTAATTTGAAATAAAATAAACACTTTTTCTTTGTTCAATCTTGCTGCCAAAATTTAAAAATTTCTCACTTTGGTACTAGGATCACAGGAAGTGAAAGAGTAATTTGAAATAAAATAAACACTTTTTCTTTGTTCAATCTTGCTACCAAAATTTAAAAATTTCTCACTTTGGTACTAGGATCACAGGAAGTGAAAGAGTAATTTGAAATAAAATAAACACTTTTTCTTTGTTCAATCTTGCTGCCAAAATTTAAAAATTTCTCACTTTGGTACTAGGATCACAGGAAGTGAAAGAGTAATTTGAAATAAAATAAACACTTTTTCTTTGTTCAATCTTGCTGCCAAAATTTAAAATTTCTCACTTTGGTACTAGGATCACAGGAAGTGAAAGAGTAATTTGAAATAAAATAAACACTTTTTCTTTGTACAATCTTGCTGCCAAAATTTAAAAATTTCTCACTTTGGTACTAGGATCACAGGAAGTGAAAGAGTAATTTGAAATAAAATAAACACTTTTCTTTGTTCAATCTTGCTGCCAAAATTTAAAAATTTCTCACTTTGGTACTAGGATCACAGGAAGTGAAAGAGTAATTTGAAATAAAATAAACACTTTTTCTTTGTTCAATCTTGCTGCCAAAATTTAAAAAATTTCTCACTTTGGTACTAGGATCACAGGAAGTGAAAGAGTAATTTGAAATAAAATAAACACTTTTTCTTTGTTCAATCTTGCTGCCAAAATTTAAAAATTTCTCACTTTGGTACTAGGATCACAGGAAGTGAAAGAGTAATTTGAAATAAAATAAACACTTTTTCTTTGTTCAATCTTGCTGCCAAAATTTAAAAATTTCTCACTTTGGTACTAGGATCACAGGAAGTGAAAGAGTAATTTGAAATAAAATAAACACTTTTCTTTGTTCAATCTTGCTGCCAAAATTTAAAAATTTCTCACTTTGGTACTAGGATCACAGGAAGTGAAAGAGTAATTTGAAATAAAATAAACACTTTTCTTTGTTCAATCTTGCTGCCAAAATTTAAAAATTTCTCACTTTGGTACTAGGATCACAGGAAGTGAAAGAGTAATTTGAAATAAAATAAACACTTTTTCTTTGTTCAATCTTGCTGCCAAAATTTAAAAATTTCTCACTTTGGTACTAGGATCACAGGAAGTGAAAGAGTAATTTGAAATAAAATAAACACTTTTTCTTTGTTCAATCTTGCTGCCAAAATTTAAAAATTTCTCACTTTGGTACTAGGATCACAGGAAGTGAAAGAGTAATTTGAAATAAAATAAACACTTTTTCTTTGTTTCAATCTTGCTGCCAAAATTTAAAAATTTCTCTCTTTGGTACTAGGATCACAGGAAGTGGAAAGAGTAATTTGAAATAAAATAAACACTTTTTCTTTGTTCAATCTTGCTGCCAAAATTTAAAAATTTCTCACTTTGGTACTAGGATCACAGGAAGTGAAAGAGTAATTTGAAATAAAATAAACACTTTTTCTTTGTTCAATCTTGCTGCCAAAATTTAAAAATTTCTCACTTTGGTACTAGGATCACAGGAAGTGAAAGAGTAATTTGAAATAAAATAAACACTTTTTCTTTGTTCAATCTTGCTGCCAAAATTTAAAAATTTCTCACTTTGGTACTAGGATCACAGGAAGTGAAAGAGTAATTTGAAATAAAATAAACACTTTTCTTTGTTCAATCTTGCTGCAAAATTTAAAAATTTCTCACTTTGGTACTAGGATCACAGGAAGTGAAAGAGTAATTTGAAATAAAATAAACACTTTTTCTTTGTTCAATCTTGCTGCCAAAATTAAAATTTCTCTCTTTGGTACTAGGATCACAGGAAGGTGAAAGAGTAATTTGAAATAAAATAAACACTTTTTCTTTGTCAATCTTGCTGCCAAAATTTAAAATTTCTCACTTTGGTACTAGGATCACAGGAAGTGAAAGAGTTAATTTGAAATAAAATAAACACTTTTTCTTTGTTCAATCTTGCTGCCAAAATTTAAAAATTTCTCACTTTGGTACTAGGATCACAGGAAGTGAAAGAGTAATTTGAAATAAAATAAACACTTTTTCTTTGTTCAATCTTGCTGCCAAAATTTAAAAATTTCTCACTTTGGTACTAGGATCACAGGAAGTGAAAGAGTAATTTGAAATAAAATAAACACTTTTTCTTTGTTCAATCTTGCTGCCAAAATTTAAAAATTTCTCACTTTGGTACTAGGATCACAGGAAGTGAAAGAGTAATTTGAAATAAAATAAACACTTTTTCTTTGTTCAATCTTGCTGCCAAAATTTAAAAATTTCTCTCTTTGGTACTAGGATCACAGGAAGTGAAAGAGTAATTTGAAATAAAATAAACACTTTTTCTTTGTTCAATCTTGCTGCCAAAATTTAAAAATTTCTCACTTTGGTACTAGGATCACAGGAAGTGAAAGAGTAATTTGAAATAAAATAAACACTTTTTCTTTGTTCAATCTTGCTGCCAAAATTTAAAAATTTCTCTCTTTGGTACTAGGATCACAGGAAGTGAAAGAGTAATTTGAAATAAAATAAACACTTTTTCTTTGTTCAATCTTGCTGCCAAAATTTAAAAATTTCTCACTTTGGTACTAGGATCACAGGAAGTGAAAGAGTAATTTGAAATAAAATAAACACTTTTTCTTTGTTCAATCTTGCTGCCAAAATTTAAAAATTTCTCACTTTGGTACTAGGATCACAGGAAGTGAAAGAGTAATTTGAAATAAAATAAACACTTTTTCTTTGTTCAATCTTGCTGCCAAAATTTAAAAATTTCTCACTTTGGTACTAGGATCACAGGAAGTGAAAGAGTAATTTGAAATAAAATAAACACTTTTTCTTTGTTCAATCTTGCTGCCAAAATTTAAAATTTCTCACTTTGGTACTAGGATCACAGGAAGTGAAAGAGTAATTTGAAATAAAATAAACACTTTTTCTTTGTTCAATCTTGCTGCCAAAATTTAAAAATTTCCTCTTTGGTACTAGGATCACAGGAAGTGAAAGAGTAATTTGAAATAAAATAAACACTTTTTCTTTGTTCAATCTTGCTGCCAAAATTTAAAAATTTCTCACTTTGGTACTAGGATCACAGGAAGTGAAAGAGTAATTTGAAATAAAATAAACACTTTATCTTGTTCAATCTTGCTGCCAAAATTTAAAATTTCTCACTTTGGTACTAGGATCACAGGAAGTGAAAGAGTAATTTGAAATAAAATAAACACTTTTTCTTGTTCAATCTTGCTGCCAAAATTTAAAAATTTCTCACTTTGGTACTAGGATCACAGGAAGTGAAAGAGTAATTTGAAATAAAATAAACACTTTTTCTTTGTTCAATCTTGCTGCCAAAATTTAAAATTTCTCACTTTGGTACTAGGATCACAGGAAGTGAAAGAGTAATTTGAAATAAAATAAACACTTTTTCTTTGTTCAATCTTGCTGCCAAAATTTAAAAATTTCTCACTTTGGTACTAGGATCACAGGAAGTGAAAGAGTAATTTGAAATAAAATAAACACTTTTTCTGTTGTTCAATCTTGCTGCCAAAATTTAAAAATTTCTCACTTTGGTACTAGGATCACAGGAAGTGAAAGAGTAATTTGAAATAAAATAACACTTTTTCTTTGTTCAATCTTGCTGCCAAAATTTAAAAATTTCTCACTTTGGTACTAGGATCACAGGAAGTGAAAGAGTAATTGAAATAAAATAAACACTTTTTCTTTGTTCAATCTTGCTGCCAAAATTTAAAAATTTCTCACTTTGGTACTAGGATCACAGGAAGTGAAAGAGTAATTTGAAATAAAATAAACACTTTTTCTTTGTTCAATCTTGCTGCCAAAATTTAAAAATTTCTCACTTTGGTACTAGGATCACAGGAAGTGAAAGAGTAATTTGAAATAAAATAAACACTTTTTCTTTGTTCAATCTTGCTGCCAAAATTTAAAAATTTCTCACTTTGGTACTAGGATCACAGGAAGTGAAAGAGTAATTTGAAATAAAATAAACACTTTTTCTTTGTTCAATCTTGCTGCCAAAATTTAAAAATTTCTCACTTTGGTACTAGGATCACAGGAAGTGAAAGAGTAATTTGAAATAAAATAAACACTTTTTCTTTGTTCAATCTTGCTGCCAAAATTTAAAAATTTCTCACTTTGGTACTAGGATCACAGGAAGTGAAAGAGTAATTTGAAATAAAATAAACACTTTTTCTTTGTTCAATCTTGCTGCCAAATTTAAAAATTTCTCACTTTGGTACTAGGATCACAGGAAGTGAAAGAGTAATTTGAAATAAAATAAACACTTTTTCTTTGTTCAATCTTGCTGCCAAAATTTAAAAATTTCTCACTTGGTACTAGGATCACAGGAAGTGAAAGAGTAATTTGAAATAAAATAAACACTTTTTCTTTGTTCAATCTTGCTGCCAAAATTTTTAAAATTTCTCACTGTGGTACTAGGATCACAGGAAGTGAAGAGTAATTTGAAATAAAATAAACACTTTTTCTTTGTTCAACCTTGCTGCCAAAATTTAAAAATTTCTCCCTTTGGTACTAGGATCACAGGAAGTGAAAGAGTAATTTGAAATAAAATAAACACTTTTTCTTTGTTCAATCTTGCTGCCAAAATTTAAAAATTTCTCACTTTGGTACTAGGATCACAGGAAGTGAAAGAGTAATTTGAAATAAAATAAACACTTTTTCTTTGTTCAATCTTGCTGCCAAAATTAAAAATTTCTCACTGTGGTACTAGGATCACAGGAAGTGAAAGAGTAATTTGAAATAAAATAAACACTTTTTCTTTGTTCAATCTTGCTGCCAAAATTTAAAAATTTCTCACTTTGGTACTAGGATCACAGGAAGTGAAAGAGTAATTTGAAATAAAATAAACACTTTTTCTTTGTTCAATCTTGCTGCCAAAATTTAAAAATTTCTCACTTTGGTACTAGGATCACAGGAAGTGAAAGAGTAATTTGAAATAAAATAAACACTTTTTCTTTGTTCAATCTTGCTGCCAAAATTTAAAAATTTCTCACTTTGGTACTAGGATCACAGGAAGTGAAAGAGTAATTTGAAATAAAATAAACACTTTTTCTTTGTTCAATCTTGCTGCCAAAATTTAAAAATTTCTCACTTTGGTACTAGGATCACAGGAAGTGAAAGAGTAATTTGAAATAAAATAAACACTTTTTCTTTGTTCAATCTTGCTGCCAAAATTTAAAATTTCTCACTTTGGTACTAGGATCACAGGAAGTGAAAGAGTAATTTGAAATAAATAAACACTTTTTCTTTGTTCAATCTTGCTGCCAAAATTTAAAAATTTCTCACTTTGGTACTAGGATCACAGGAAGTGAAAGAGTAATTTGAAATAAAATAAACACTTTTTTCTTTGTTCAATCTTGCTGCCAAAATTTAAAAATTTCTCACTTTGGTACTAGGATCACAGGAAGTGAAAGAGTAATTTGAAAATAAAATAAACACTTTTTCTTTGTTCAATCTTGCTGCCAAAATTTAAAATTTCTCACTTTGGTACTAGGATCACAGGAAGTGAAAGAGTAATTTGAAATAAAATAAACACTTTTTCTTTGTTCAATCTTGCTGCCAAAATTTAAAAATTTCTCACTGTGGTACTAGGATCACAGGAAGTGAAAGAGTAATTTGAAATAAAATAAACACTTTTTCTTTGTTCAACCTTGCTGCCAAAATTTAAAAATATCTCACTTTGGTACTAGGAACACAGGAAGTGAAAGAGTAATTTGAAATAAAATAAACACTTTTTCTTTGTTCAATCTTGCTGCCAAAATTTAAAAATTTCTCACTTTGGTACTAGGATCACAGGAAGTGAAAGAGTAATTTGAAATAAAATAAACACTTTTTCTTTGTTCAATCTTGCTGCCAAAATTTAAAAATTTCTCACTGTGGTACTAGGATCACAGGAAGTGAAAGAGTAATTTGAAATAAAATAAACACTTTTTCTTTGTTCAATCTTGCTGCCAAAATTTAAAAATTTCTCACTTTGGTACTAGGATCACAGGAAGTGAAAGAGTAATTTGAAATAAAATAAACACTTTTTCTTTGTTCAATCTTGCTGCCAAAATTTAAAAATTTCTCACTTTGGTACTAGGATCACAGGAAGTGAAAAGAGTTAATTTGAAATAAAATAAACACTTTTTCTTTGTTCAATCTTGCTGCCAAAATTTAAAAATTTCTCAGTTTGGTACTAGGATCACAGGAAGTGAAAGAGTAATTTGAAATAAAATAAACACTTTTTCTTTGTTCAATCTTGCTGCCAAAATTTAAAAATTTCTCAGTTTGGTACTAGGATCACAGGAAGTGAAAGAGTAATTTGAAATAAAATAAACACTTTTTCTTTGTTCAATCTTGCTGCCAAAATTTAAAAATTTCTCACTTTGGTACTAGGATCACAGGAAGTGAAAGAGTAATTTGAAATAAAATAAACACTTTTTCTTTGTTCAATCTTGCTGCCAAAATTTAAAAATTTCTCACTTTGGTACTAGGATCACAGGAAGTGAAAGAGTAATTTGAAATAAAATAAACACTTTTTCTTTGTTCAATCTTGCTGCCAAAATTTAAAAATTTCTCACTTTGGTTACTAGGATCACAGGAAGTGAAAGAGTAATTTGAAATAAAATAAACACTTTTTCTTTGTTCAATCTTGCTGCCAAAATTTAAAAATTTCTCACTTTGGTACTAGGATCACAGGAAGTGAAAGAGTAATTTGAAATAAAATAAACACTTTTTCTTTGTTCAATCTTGCTGCCAAAATTTAAAAATTTCTCACTTTGGTACTAGGATCACAGGAAGTGAAAGAGTAATTTGAAATAAAATAAACACTTTTTCTTTGTTCAATCTTGCTGCCAAAATTTAAAAATTTCTCACTTTGGTACTAGGATCACAGGAAGTGAAAGAGTAATTTGAATAAAATAAACACTTTTTCTTTGTTCAATCTTGCTGCCAAAATTTAAAAATTTCTCACTTTGGTACTAGGATCACAGGAAGTGAAAGAGTAATTTGAAATAAAATAAACACTTTTTCTTGTTCAATCTTGCTGCCAAAATTTAAAAATTTCTCACTTTGGTACTAGGATCACAGGAAGTGAAAAGAGTAATTTGAAATAAAATAAACACTTTTCTTTGTTCAATCTTGCTGCCAAAATTTAAAAATTTCTCACTTTGGTACTAGGATCACAGGAAGTGAAAGAGTAATTTGAAATAAAATAAACACTTTTTCTTTGTTCAATCTTGCTGCCAAAATTTAAAATTTCTCACTGTGGTACTAGGATCACAGGAAGTGAAAGAGTAATTTGAAATAAAATAAACACTTTTTCTTTGTTCAATCTTGCTGCCAAAATTTAAAAATTTCTCACTTTGGTACTAGGATCACAGGAAGTGAAAGAGTAATTTGAAATAAAATAAACACTTTTTCTTTGTTCAATCTTGCTACCAAAATTTAAAAAATTTCTCACTTTGGTACTAGGATCACAGGAAGTGAAAGAGTAATTTGAAATAAAATAAACACTTTTTCTTGTTCAATCTTGCTGCCAAAATTTAAAAATTTCTCACTTTGGTACTAGGATCACAGGAAGTGAAAGAGTAATTTGAAATAAATAAACACTTTTTCTTTGTTCAATCTTGCTGCCAAAATTTAAAAATTTCTCACTTTGGTACTAGGATCACAGGAAGTGAAAGAGTAATTTGAAATAAAATAAACACTTTTTCTTTGTTCAATCTTGCTGCCAAAATTTAAAAATTTCTCACTTTGGTACTAGGATCACAGGAAGTGAAAGAGTAATTTGAAATAAAATAAACACTTTTTCTTTGTTCAATCTTGCTGCCAAAATTTAAAAATTTCTCACTGTGGTACTAGGATTCACAGGAAGTGAAAGAGTAATTTGAAATAAAATAAACACTTTTTCTTTGTTCAATCTTGCTGCCAAAATTTAAAAATTTCTCACTTTGGTACTAGGATCACAGGAAGTGAAAGAGTAATTTGAAATAAAATAAACACTTTTTCTTTGTTCAATCTTGCTGCCAAAATTTAAAAATTTCTCACTTTGGTACTAGGATCACAGGAAGTGAAAGAGTAATTTGAAATAAAATAAACACTTTTTCTTTGTTCAATCTTGCTGCCAAAATTTAAAAATTTCTCACTTTGGTACTAGGATCACAGGAGTGAAAGAGTAATTTGAAATAAAATAAACACTTTTTCTTTGTTCAATCTTGCTGCCAAAATTTAAAAATTTCTCACTTTGGTACTAGGATCACAGGAAGTGAAAGAGTAATTTGAAATAAAATAAACACTTTTTCTTTGTTCAATCTTGCTGCCAAAATTTAAAAATTTCTCAGTTTGGTACTAGGATCACAGGAAGTGAAAGAGTAATTTGAAATAAAATAAACACTTTTTCTTTGTTCAATCTTGCTGCCAAAATTTAAAAATTTCTCAGTTTGGTACTAGGATCACAGGAAGTGAAAGAGTAATTTGAAATAAAATAAACACTTTTTCTTTGTTCAATCTTGCTGCCAAAATTTAAAAATTTCTCACTTTGGTACTAGGATCACAGGAAGTGAAAGAGTAATTTGAAATAAAATAAACACTTTTTCTTTGTTCAATCTTGCTGCCAAAATTTAAAAATTTCTCACTTTGGTACTAGGATCACAGGAAGTGAAAGAGTAATTTGAAATAAAATAAACACTTTTTCTTTGTTCAATCTTGCTGCCAAAATTTAAAAATTTCTCACTGTGGTACTAGGATCACAGGAAGTGAAAGAGTAATTTGAAATAAAATAAACACTTTTTCTTTGTTCAACCTTGCTGCCAAAATTTAAAAATATCTCACTTTGGTACTAGGAACACAGGAAGTGAAAGAGTAATTTGAAATAAAATAAACACTTTTTCTTTGTTCAATCTTGCTGCCAAAATTTAAAAATTTCTCACTTTGGTACTAGGATCACAGGAAGTGAAAGAGTAATTTGAAATAAAATAAACACTTTTTCTTTGTTCAATCTTGCTGCCAAAATTTAAAAATTTCTCACTGTTGGTACTAGGATCACAGGAAGTGAAAGAGTAATTTGAAATAAAATAAACACTTTTTCTTTGTTCAATCTTGCTGCCAAAATTTAAAAATTTCTCACTTTGGTCCTAGGATCACAGGAAGTGAAAGAGTAATTTGAAATAAAATAAACACTTTTTCTTTGTTCAATCTTGCTGCCAAAATTTAAAAATTTCTCACTTTGGTACTAGGATCACAGGAAGTGAAAGAGTAATTTGAAATAAAATAAACACTTTTTCTTTGTTCAATCTTGCTGCCAAAATTTAAAAATTTCTCAGTTTGGTACTAGGATCACAGGAAGTGAAAGAGTAATTTGAAATAAAATAAACACTTTTTCTTTGTTCAATCTTGCTGCCAAAATTTAAAAATTTCTCACTTTGGTACTAGGATCACAGGAAGTGAAAGAGTAATTTGAAATAAAATAAATACTTTTTCTTTGTTCAATCTTGCTGCCAAAATTTAAAAATTTCTCAGTTTGGTACTAGGATCACAGGAAGTGAAAGAGTAATTTGAAATAAAATAAACACTTTTCCTTTGTTCAATCTTGCTGCCAAAATTTAAAAATTTCTCACTTTGGTGCTAGGATCACAGGAAGTGAAAGAGTAATTTGAAATAAAATAAACACTTTTTCTTTGTTCAATCTTGCTGCCAAAATTTAAAAATTTCTCAGTTTGGTACTAGGATCACAGGAAGTGAAAGAGTAATTTGAAATAAAATAAACACTTTTCCTTTGTTCAATCTTGCTGCCAAAATTTAAAAATTTCTCACTTTGGTGCTAGGATCACAGGAAGTGAAAGAGTAATTTGAAATAAAATAAACACTTTTTCTTTGTTCAATCTTGCTGCCAAAATTTAAAAATTTCTCAGTTTGGTACTAGGATCACAGGAAGTGAAAGAGTAATTTGAAATAAAATAAACACTTTTCCTTTGTTCAATCTTGCTGCCAAAATTTAAAAATTTCTCACTTTGGTGCTAGGATCACAGGAAGTGAAAGAGTAATTTGAAATAAAATAAACACTTTTTCTTTGTTCAATCTTGCTGCCAAAATTTAAAAATTTCTCAGTTTGGTACTAGGATCACATGAAGTGAAAGAGTAATTTGAAATAAAATAAACACTTTTTCTTTGTTCAATCTTGCTGCCAAAATTTAAAAATTTCTCACTTTGGTACTAGGATCACAGGAAGTGAAAGAGTAATTTGAAATAAAATAAACACTTTTTCTTGTTCAATCTTGCTGCCAAAATTTAAAAATTTCTCACTTTGGTACTAGGATCACAGGAAGTGAAAGAGTAATTTGAAATAAAATAAACACTTTTTCTTTGTTCAATCTTGCTGCCAAAATTTAAAAATTTCTCACTTTGGTACTAGGATCACAGGAAGTGAAAGAGTAATTTGAAATAAAATAAACACTTTTTCTTTGTTCAATCTTGCTGCCAAAATTTAAAAATTTCTCACTTTGGTACTAGGATCACAGGAAGTGAAAGAGTAATTTGAAATAAAATAAACACTTTTTCTTTGTTCAATCTTGCTGCCAAAATTTAAAATTTCTCACTTTGGTACTAGGATCACAGGAAGTGAAAGAGTAATTTGAAATAAAATAAACACTTTTTCTTTGTTCAATCTTGCTGCCAAAATTTAAAAATTTCTCACTTTGGTACTAGGATCACAGGAAGTGAAAGAGTAATTTGAAATAAAATAAACACTTTTTCTTTGTTCAATCTTGCTGCCAAAATTTAAAAATTTCTCACTTTGGTACTAGGATCCACAGGAAGTGAAAGAGTAATTTGAAATAAAATAAACACTTTTTCTTTGTTCAATCTTGCTGCCAAAATTTAAAAATTTCTCACTTTGGTACTAGGATCACAGGAAGTGAAAGAGTAATTTGAAATAAAATAAACACTTTTTCTTTGTTCAATCTTGCTGCCAAAATTTAAAATTTCTCACTTTGGTACTAGGATCACAGGAAGTGAAAGAGTAATTTGAAATAAAATAAACACTTTTTCTTTGTTCAATCTTGCTGCCAAAATTTAAAAATTTCTCAGTTTGGTACTAGGATCACAGGAAGTGAAAGAGTAATTTGAAATAAAATAAACACTTTTTCTTTGTTCAATCTTGCTGCCAAAATTTAAAAATTTCTCACTTTGGTACTAGGATCACAGGAAGTGAAAGAGTAATTTGAAATAAAATAAACACTTTTTCTTTGTTCAATCTTGCTGCCAAAATTTAAAAATTTCTCAGTTTGGTACTAGGATCACAGGAAGTGAAAGAGTAATTTGAAATAAAATAAACACTTTTTCTTTGTTCAATCTTGCTGCCAAAATTTAAAATTTCTCACTTTGGTACTAGGATCACAGGAAGTGAAAGAGTAATTTGAAATAAAATAAACACTTTTTCTTTGTTCAATCTTGCTGCCAAAATTTAAAAATTTCTCACTTTGGTACTAGGATCACAGGAAGTGAAAGAGTAATTTGAAATAAATAAAACACTTTTTCTTTGTTCAATCTTGCTGCCAAAATTTAAAAATTTCTCACTGTGGTACTAGGATCACAGGAAGTGAAAGAGTAATTTGAAATAAAATAAACACTTTTTCTTTGTTCAATCTTGCTGCCAAAATTTAAAAATTTCTCACTTTGGTACTAGGATCACAGGAAGTGAAAGAGTAATTTGAAATAAAATAAACACTTTTTCTTTGTTCAATCTTGCTGCCAAAATTTAAAAATTTCTCACTTTGGTACTAGGATCACAGGAAGTGAAAGAGTAATTTGAAATAAAATAAACACTTTTTCTTTGTTCAATCTTGCTGCCAAAATTAAAAATTTCTCACTGTGGTACTAGGATCACAGGAAGTGAAAGAGTAATTTGAAATAAAATAAACACTTTTTCTTTGTTCAATCTTGCTGCCAAAATTTAAAAATTTCTCACTTTGGTACTAGGATCACAGGAAGTGAAAGAGTAATTTGAAATAAAATAAACACTTTTTCTTTGTTCAATCTTGCTGCCAAAATTTAAAAATTTCTCACTTTGGTACTAGGATCACAGGAAGTGAAAGAGTAATTTGAAATAAAATAAACACTTTTTCTTTGTTCAATCTTGCTGCCAAAATTTAAAAATTTCTCACTTTGGTACTAGGATCACAGGAAGTGAAAGAGTAATTTGAAATAAAATAAACACTTTTTCTTTGTTCAATCTTGCTGCCAAAATTTAAAAATTTCTCAGTTTGGTACTAGGATCACAGGAAGTGAAAGAGTAATTTGAAATAAAATAAACACTTTTTCTTTGTTCAATCTTGCTGCCAAAATTTAAAAATTTCTCACTTTGGTACTAGGATCACAGGAAGTGAAAGAGTAATTTGAAATAAAATAAACACTTTTTCTTTGTTCAATCTTGCTGCCAAAATTTAAAAATTTCTCACTTTGGTACTAGGATCACAGGAAGTGAAAGAGTAATTTGAAATAAAATAAACACTTTTTCTTTGTTCAATCTTGCTGCCAAAATTTAAAAATTTCTCACTTTGGTACTAGGATCACAGGAAGTGAAAGAGTAATTTGAAATAAAATAAACACTTTTTCTTTGTTCAATCTTGCTGCCAAAATTTAAAAATTTCTCAGTTTGGTACTAGGATCACAGGAAGTGAAAGAGTAATTTGAAATAAAATAAACACTTTTTCTTTGTTCAATCTTGCTGCCAAAATTTAAAAATTTCTCACTTTGGTACTAGGATCACAGGAAGTGAAAGAGTAATTTGAAATAAAATAAACACTTTTTCTTTGTTCAATCTTGCTGCCAAAATTTAAAAATTTCTCACTTTGGTACTAGGATCACAGGAAGTGAAAGAGTAATTTGAAATAAAATAAACACTTTTTCTTTGTTCAATCTTGCTGCCAAAATTTAAAAATTTCTCACTTTGGTACTAGGATCACAGGAAGTGAAAGAGTAATTTGAAATAAAATAAACACTTTTTCTTTGTTCAATCTTGCTGCCAAAATTTAAAAATTTCTCACTTTGGTACTAGGATCACAGGAAGTGAAAGAGTAATTTGAAATAAAATAAACACTTTTTCTTTGTTCAATCTTGCTGCCAAAATTTAAAAATTTCTCACTTTGGTACTAGGATCACAGGAAGTGAAAGAGTAATTTGAAATAAAATAAACACTTTTTCTTTGTTCAATCTTGCTGCCAAAATTTAAAAATTTCTCACTTTGGTACTAGGATCACAGGAAGTGAAAGAGTAATTTGAAATAAAATAAACACTTTTTTCTTTGTTCAATCTTGCTGCCAAAATTTAAAAATTTCTCACTTTGGTACTAGGATCACAGGAAGTGAAAGAGTAATTTGAAATAAAATAAACACTTTTTCTTTGTTCAATCTTGCTGCCAAAATTTAAAAATTTCTCACTTTGGTACTAGGATCACAGGAAGTGAAAGAGTAATTTGAAATAAAATAAACACTTTTTCTTTGTTCAATCTTGCTGCCAAAATTTAAAAAATTTCTCACTGTGGTACTAGGATCACAGGAAGTGAAAGAGTAATTTGAAATAAAATAAACACTTTTTCTTTGTTCAATCTTGCTGCCAAAATTTAAAAATTTCTCACTTGGTACTAGGATCACAGGAAGTGAAAGAGTAATTTGAAATAAAATAAACACTTTTTCTTTGTTCAATCTTGCTGCCAAAATTTAAAAATTTCTCACTTTGGTACTAGGATCACAGGAAGTGAAAGAGTAATTTGAAATAAAATAAACACTTTTTCTTTGTTCAATCTTGCTGCCAAAATTTAAAAATTTCTCACTTTGGTACTAGGATCACAGGAAGTGAAAGAGTAATTTGAAATAAAATAAACACTTTTTCTTGTTCACTCAAA